>JAABKJ010075445.1:232802607-232945552 GCA_011634705.1 Andricus grossulariae
ATTGCTGATTTTCAAACGTATTTTAAAAAAATGTTTTAATCAATGGAGATTTAGTATAAAAGTTTTAAATAAAAAATTGTTGGGATATTATGCAGCTTATAATTTTATTGGAATTTCATTTTTTAAATTGAATTATAAGAAGGGTAGTCCCTCAATACCCAGAGAAAATAAAATTTTCCGGTCATTTCAGGGTTTCCAAACATTTTTCCTGGTGATTTAAATTTCTTGAATGATGATTGATCGACTTTACGTCATCCACGAAAGTCTCATTCAACAGGCGAAATTCCCTCGCTATTATGAAGATAACGCTGTCTCTCAGCATGTTTTGAGTGCTCACTTCATCCAATAGAGTCCTCGTAGGATCAATCGACCGTACTGCTTCTTCCACTCAAGTGAAGAAATAATGAGTTCACCAGCTGAAGATTGTCAACACTTTTAAAGATGTTTTTCTCTTACTAATGTAAGGTATTATGTGTTAAGACAATCCTGTTTATATTATAGCTCTCTACGCTACAGGTAAGATAACTTTGGATTATTTTTAAAATTTAAAGTTATTCTCTAGGTGAACTAATTTTATGATTTGGTCAATAACTACTAAGATCTATGGATACTCGTATTTTAATGAAAGATTATATGATTTTTTCGCACACTCGATTCTATTTCTCAAAATTGAGATTTCACAATTTTTGAACTATTATTGCGGCTCGTAAAATTATTAATTACAAAAATTTTTTTTAAATTATATTTCTTTAAATAACTTTTCAAAAACAAAATGGAGCCTTTACTCTCGGAGTTAACAGAAGTCTGTCAGGGAATTTTGAGGACTGAAACTAATTTTAAAAAACTAGGCAAGTCTAACATTACGTCAGCCATTGTAAAATCAAGAATTGAAATCCTCGATCAAAGATGGCAAAAATGTGAAAATTTACATTTACAAATTAAAGCAACGGCGACCACAGCGGAACGCGAAAGTCGCGATTATTTTACTAAAAATAAAATATTGCAAGTTGAAGATGCTTATTTAAGTGCTCATGATTTTTTGATCAATCAATTAGATTTGGTCACTCCAGTGTCTAACACGTCTGATAACACGAATCAATCGCTAATTGCTCGACATGATTCTTTACCGATTAAACTTCCGCAGATTATTTTGCCTGTATTTTCTGGGGATTATAAGGATTGGGAAAATGGGTGAGACCAACACATTTCATGTGAGCTGTCACAGGGGTGCCTTTCCACTTCCCACAAGTCGTTGGAGAGGGTAGGTGCTTCACCAACATTACTTCTGTGAGCTGTCACAGGGGTGCCTTTCCGCACCACACGAGACGTTGGAAAGGAGTAAGGGTTAGACCAACACGATTTCTGTGAGCTGTCACAGGGGTGCCTTGACACTTCCCATGAGATGTTGGAAAGGGGTTAGGGTGAGATTAACACTTTTCCTGTGACCTGTCACAGGGGAGCGTCACCACTTCCCACGAGACGTTGGAAAGGGTTAGGGGTTTGACCAACATTATTTCTGTGACCTGTCACAGAGGTGCCTTTCCACTTCCCACGAGTCGTTGGAAAGGGTAAGGGATTGACCAAAATTAGTTCTGTGAGCTGTCACAGGGGTGCCTTTCCGCACATCACGAGACGTTGGGAAGGGTAAAGGTTCGACCAACACTTTTTCTGTGGGCAGTCACAGAGGAGCCTCACCACTTCCCACGAGACGTTGGAAAGGGGTAATGGTTAGACCAACACTATTTCTGTGAGCAGTCACAGGGGTGCCTAACCACTTTCCACGAGACGTTGGAAAGGGGTAAGGATTAGACCAACACTATTTCTGTGTGGAGTCACAGGTGTGCCTAACCACTTCCCACGAGACGTTGGAAAAGGGTAGGGGTTTGACCAACATTATTTCTGTGACCTGGCACAGCGTTGCCTTCTTTTGTGAGCTGTGACAGGGGAGCCTGTACGCACCTCTCGATATTTTGGAAAGGTGTATGGGTTTGAACAGCATTATTTCTGTGACCTGTCACCGGTGTGCCTTTCCACTTCCCACGAGTCGTTGGAAAAATTAGGGGTTTGACCAACATCACTTCTCTGAGCTGTCACAGGGGTGCCTTTCCACACCCCACGACACGCTGGAAAGGCGTACTTCCTTGAATTCCATGAATTCCTTGACTTCCTTGAATTCCATGACTTCCTTGAATTCCATGAATTCCTTGAATTCCTTGAATTCCATGAATTCCTTGAGTTCCATGAATTTCTTGAGTTCCATGAATTCCTTGAATTCCATGAATTCCTTCCATTCCATGAATTCCTTGAATTCGATAAATTCCTCGAATTCCATGCATTCCTCGAATTCCATGAAGTTGTTGAGTTCCATGAATTCCATGAATTTTTGGAACTCCATGAATTCCTTGAATTCCATGCATTTTTTGCATTCCATGAATACCTTGAACTCCATCAATTCCATGAATTCCATGAATTCCTTTAATTCTATGAATTCCTTGACTTCCTTGAATTCCATGAATTCCTTGACTTCCTTGAATTCCGTGACTTCGTTGAATTCCATGAATTCCTTGAATTCCTTGAATTCCATGAAGTCCATGAATTCCTTGAATTCCATGCATTTTTTGCATTCCATGAATACCTTGAATTCCACCAATTCCTTGTATTACATGAATACCTTGAATTCCATGAATTCCTTTAATTCCATGAATTCCTCGAATTCGATAAATTCCTCGAATTCCATGAATTCCTTGAATTCCATGAATACCTTGAATTCCATGAATTCCTTGATTTCCATGAATTCCTTGAATTCCATGAATTCCATGAATTCCTTCAATTCTATGAATTCCTTGAATTCCATGAATTCCTTGAATTCCATGAATTCCTTGAATTCCATGAAATTCTCGAATGCCATGATTTCCTTCAATTTCATGAATTCCTTGGATTTCATGAATTCCTTGAATTTCATGATTTCCTTGAAATCCATGAATTCCTGGAATTCCATGAATTCCTTGAATTCCTTGAATTCCATGAATTCCATGAATTCCTTGAATTCCCTGATTTCCTTGAATTCCATGAATTCCATGAATGGACACTGAAAAATGTTTATTATTCCAAATATTATTTCAAATTCAAGAAAAATTGGAAATGTGCTCTTGTCTGCACTTAAAAAAGCAAAATTTGTAATATAGATTTGCAATGTATATCCTGATTTGGAAAAAATTCTACAATCCAGAACACTGAAAAATGTTTATTATTCGAAATATTATTTCCAATTCAAGAAAAAATGGAAATGTGCTCTTTCTTGCATTGCGAAAAAGAGCAAAAGTTGCAATATAGATTTGCAATGTGTATCTTGATTTGGCAAAAATTCTGTAATCCAAAACACTGAAAAATGTGCATTTTTCTAGATCTTATTTAAAATTTTGAGAAAAAAAGTTAAAGCACTGTTTTTGCACCACAAAAAAGAGCGAAATTTGCAATAAAGATTTGCAATATATATCTCAATATGGAAAAAATTGTACAATCCAGAATACTTAAAAAAATTATTATTTCAGATATTTCTATATTAAATTCCAGAAAAAATTGAAAATATTTCTTTTTTGCATTGCAAAAAAGAGCCAAACTTGCAATATAGATTTGCAATATATATCCTGATTTGGAAAAAATCTGTGATTCAGAACACTGGAAAATGTTTGCTACTTCAGATCGTGTTTAAAATTTAAGATAAAATTGAAATGCGCTCTTTCTTTGATTGCAAAGAAGAGCAAAAGTTGCAATATTGATTTGCAATGTGTATCTTGATTTGGAAACAATTCTGTAATACAGAGCACTGAAAAATATTTATTATTACAAATATTTTTTCAAATTCAAGAAAAATTGGAAATGTGCTCTTGTCTGCACTGAAAAAAGCAACATTTGCAATATATATCCTGATTTGGAAAAAATTCTACAAACCAGGACACTGAAAAATGTTTATTATTCCAAATATTATTTCAAATTCAAGAAAAATTGGAAATGTGCTCTTGTCTGCACTGGTAGGCCGTTCACGGAAAGGGTTCGAAAGTTCGCCCAAGAACTGAGGATCTTGAATCATACATTGAAAAAGTCAAAGCTGCTGACAATCAAGCAGCATATTGTTGACAAAATACGGCTATTATCTGTGATCAGTGAACACCCTGTTTCTGTCAAAAATCCACCCAAGCCCAATGAGGTAGACACTTTTTGGATAGATGTATACAAGTTCCGGAAAACACTCAAGTTGAAAGAAGATACTGACAATATCATCTGCTGCAAAAAAATTTTTCGATAACATCATAAAATCTGAGAAGGAATGTCCATCAATCACTGCCGAAGAGGTGAAAAAATCACTTGGAGGCACGAAGAACTTCTCCGGTGCTGGACCAGATTGTATCAAGAACTTCTGATGGAAGAAGTTTACTTCTATACACCAACATTTGGCCCACATATTCACCTCATATATAAATTCGGAGACGCCCATTCCGCGGTGACTGGTGTTAGGACGCATTATACTCCTACCAAAAAAAGGCAACTTGTCGAACCCAGGGAATTACAGACCAATAACTTGTTTGAACACACTGTATAAGACATTACAGCTGTCCTAAACAACAGGATTGTTCGGCGAATTGAGCCTGTGTGGCATGAGATGTACGAACAACTTGGCTCGAAAAAAGGTGTATCAGGCTGTCGAGAGAACCTGCTAATTGACAGGTGTGTCTGTAAAGACGGTGCAGCCCATCAGCGCCCCCTGTCATTGGCCTGGATTGATTACCGCAAAGCTTTCGATTCAACCTCTCATAGACTTATCATCTGTCTATTAGAAAGCTTGAATGTACATCCACACATATTGAGATGCATAGAGAGATTGATGCCTCTTTGGAAAACGAGATTTACTATCTCATCTGGAAATTATCGTGTGACAACGAACAACGTCACCTTCCAGAGAGGCGTCTTTCAGGGCGATTACAAATTATAAAAAATTGTAACCGAAGAAAAAATTTCTCTGCAAATAAAACACAAATTACTTCAAATTAGTTCGATCACCTACTAACTGTACTCTTAAGTAATTGAGGAATTATTAAAATTATATTATAAATGTCAAAGGAATAAAAAATATTTAATGTACAGTCACAAAAGTTTATTAACTTAATCTAATCCTAAACTAACAAATTTTAATCGACTTATGAACGCACAGAAGGCAATCCATTATAAAGGGTTAAAGTGGATCATGAAATTGTCAGATTCTCTATAAATAATATTTCTTTTCGAAACAGTTTTTTTAATCTTTCCCTCACCTTTAAGTATAGAATAAAAGGTCTTCAATTTACAATAAGAAGTTGACAATCCGTTTAAAAATTTTAGGAACTGTAATTTCGTTGATAAAAAAGAAATGTTCAAGTACGTAAATTCACAGTCATTTCCCGGAATCCCTGTTCCAGCGGCCACCCCGAATTAATTCCTCTTCACCTTAATTCTCCCTCTGGCGAGATAAAGTAATCGGTCAAGATTTCGCGCTGTATAATAACAATTATTGTCATCCTCGTTCAGCAACTGTTCTTGAAGCTCATCTCGCCTTACAGGAATATCATATCGCCTGTTTTTTGCTTCCTTATACGATTCATCAGTGATGATGAAGTTATGCAGGCATACCAATGCTTTCACAATGTTGATGGACGTCTCCAATTTGTAGTCCAATCGCCTGTGCAGAATTTGCCATTTCGCAGTTAGAATCCCGAAACTGTCCTCAATACAGTTTCGTGCCCTAGATAATCTAGAACAAATTACACGAATAAGTCACGTCCTTAGTGTTAATATGTGTACGGTAATCTGTTCTAATCCGTAGTTTTGTTCAATGTACATATTTCGATAATTATGTACTTCAGAAGAAATTTACCTGTAGTTGAAGATCCTATACAGTGTGTTCAAACAAGTTATTGGCCTGTAATTCTCTGGGTTGGACAAGTTGCCTTTTTTCGGTAGGAGTATAATGCGTTTTAACATCAGTCACTGCGGAATGGGCGTCTCCGACTTTAAATGTGAGGTGAATATGCGGGTCAAATTTTGGCGTGTATAAGTAAACTTATTCCACCAGAAGTTCTTGATACAATCTGGTCCAGCACTGGAAAAGTTCTTCGTGCCTCTAAGTGCTATTTTCACCTCTTCGGCAGTGATTGATGGACATTCCTTCGCAGATTTCAAGAGGTTGTGGCAAAACTCCTTGAAACGGATGATATCGTCAGTATCTTCTTTCAACTTTAGTGTTTTCGGGATCTTGTATACCTCTCTCCAAACAGTCTGTACCTCGTTGGGCTTGGGTGGATTTTTGACAGAAACAGGGTGATCATTGAAGACGCAATATGGGTCAGTGAGAAATATTTGATTCTCCCTGATTTATCTCTCCCTCTTCTATATTCTCCTCGTTGCGTCAGATAACAGCCGTATTTTGTCAAAAATATGCTGCTTGATTGCCAGCAGCTCCGACTTGTTCAGTGTGTGATTCAAGATCCTCAGTTCTTGGCGAACTTTCGAACCATTTCCGTGAATGGTCTACCAGATGTTATGTAGTCATTCACACATTGAACACGGGACGCATTCTGTCTCGCCCATCCAATCTTCTGGTTCAGTTGATGCAAGCGTTTTTTGGTCTTTTGATCCATCGTCGGTTTGAGCCTTCGATCTGAATCAACCAAAGCTCTCGCAGCACCATGAACTGAGCGATTGATGGTCCAGAGGTCGGACTCTTGCGAGATTTCTCCACGGAGGGAGGCATCCATTTCAGACAGATCTTGGGGCTTAGGAGGAACTTGCATGTTAATGTTCCTTCTTGTCCTGAAATCGTGATCATCTCTCAGAAGGTAATGCGAAATTATTGGTGTTCACATATGTACAAATTTGATGACTGAAGAAATATGGAACAAAAATTATTTTATAAATTCAAATACTGAATACTTTTAAGTAGGAAATAATGTCAGATTTCAATTTTTATATTACATATGTTCTGAAACAGTCACAATTATTTATCTTGTTAGAATGCGAAATTATTGGCGTTCACATATGTACAAGTTCGATGACTGAAGAAATATGGAACAAAAATTATTTTACAAATGCAAATACTGAATACTTTCAAATATTAAATAATTTCAGATTTCAATTTTTATATTACATATGATCTGAAACAGTGATAATTATCGATCTTGTTTGAATGCGAAATTATTGGTGTTCACATGTGTACAAATTTGATGACTGAAGAAATATGGCACAAAAATTATTTTATAAATGCGAAGACTGAATATTTTTAAATAATAAAAATTTGCAAATGATAAATATTTTCAGTTTTCGATTTTTATATTACATATGTTCTTAAACAATAATAATTATCTATCTTGTTTGAATGCCAAATTATTGGTGTTCACCGATGTACAAATTTGACGACTGAAGAAATATGGAACATAAATTATTTTATAAATTCAAATACTGAATACTTTCAAATATTAAATAATTTCAGATTTCAATTTTTATATTACATATGAACTGCAACAGTCATAAATATATATCTTGTTTTAATGCGAAATTATTGGTGTTCACATATGTACAAATTTGATGACTGAAGAAATATGGCACAAAAATTATTTTTTAAATGAAGAGAATGAATATTTTGAATTACTAAAAATTTGCAAATGATGAATATTTTCAGTTTTCGCTTTTAATATTACATGTGATTTTAAACAATAATAATTATCTATCTTGTTTGAATGCGAAATTATTGGTGTTCACATATGTACAAATTTGATGACTGAAGAAATACTATCCAAACGTCTTGATTATTTTCTTCTGTTTTAATTTGACAAACTAAACTTGAGTGTTGTGAGATGTATTCCCCGCCATCATGTTATGGTAGTTTTTTATTTTCTAAAATAAATAATTTGTAGTTAATGAATATCTATTGAATTTATTAAAGAATGGTAAACCAATTAGACCTTCTTCTGTTAGAGGAAAGTCATCATTTATTATGTGAAAAAGGTGATTCTTTCCTAAGTAATTAAGGAATGTTGCACTGTTTGATTGGTGTTTATCATTTCCCGTCACAAAGTTTTTTATAAATCGATGAGTCGGATGATTTAATGGTAGGGCCGATTCTTTCATTAAATACAGTGAAGATCCAGAATCTACTAATAATCCGTATTTTCTTCCGTCTGTTTTTCGTCCTTAGACGGATTGCAATCGTACAGAGATTGCTGATGTTCGGCAGTCTCTTCATAATCTATCTGTTCTTGAATCTCTTCTTGTGTCATTACTTGGGATTATAAATAATTTTCCTCTATTTCCTGTTCTCTTGTTGTCCTGATTTGAGTTTGAGGTGGTCGTTTGGGGTTTGGGGTATTCTGAGAATTTTGGGGTTTACCATAACATTGGGCCGCGAAGTGTCCTATTTTCCCGCATTTATGGCATTTCATTTGTGATCGATCAGCTAGTGGTGAATTTCGGTTTGGTGTTTTAAATAAGAATGGTGTTGTATTAGCCTGAGGCCTAGGTATAGGTATTGACACTTGTGGTCGTGAAAGCTGGGTCATAGATTTATTAAATGTTAATTGACGGACTAGCTGCGCTTCTCGTAACCAAATATCCATTTCTATTGCCGAATTCTGTGCTTCTGTCAAACTAGATGGCTTTTGGGCTTTAACTTGAAGTCCGATTTCCCTTTTTAAATTTAACAAATATCGTTTTAAACATTCTCCGTCTTCAATGTTTAAACATAACAATTTTGTGAGACTCTCCACGTGGGGTGATCGCTAGAGAGATTGATCAGCAGCCTGGGTCGGAGCAGTGTCGCGGAATGAACGTGTTATTTAAATAAGTAACACGAGAATTCTAGATCAATCTCGCTACTTTCTAACCGAGCAATTCACGCCTACCCCGAAAGGGAAACGGCTTAATGATATAATAATACAAGATCTAAATTCTGGTCTTTGAATATTAATGGTCAGGGGAAATAAAAAATTGGTCAGGGAAATATCAGGGAAAAGTCAGGGAATTTTGAAAATGAAGTTTTGCATAGCCTGTTTTAATACCTGTTTTCGCCTTGTGTAACTTGCTAACTTCAAATTGAAAAGTGATATATTATAGCCCGTCTAGGAATGGTAACAGTGATCCGACCGGGAGCCGGCCGGATAGCCCCAGTTTAAACCGGGCGCTGGCCGGGAACCGGCTAAAAACGTCACGGTAAACTGGTCCGATTCCGGCTTTCATACCGGCCGGGAAACGTGGCCACAGACCGGTTAAGAAATTTTGCTTCAGGCGAGAAATTGGTAACTTGGATTGCCTTTTAAGGCTCATCGTAAAGAATACCGTAAACTTTAAATATAAAATCAAGTTATCAAATTCTCGCGATGAAATTAGAGAAGAGTTTCAACCACTGATGCTAGAACCTCCTAGCCATTGTTTTATTTTGGAAACCACGTGGCGATTTAAGGTTAGGAAGTAGGAAAGGAAGAAATGAATACACAACACTATACTTTGATGAAAAATATTAATTATTCACGCATTAAGTGGGATTTTGAAACTGATTACTGAAATAAGGTTGATTTTAATACCGGCTTTTATTTTTTAACTTCGAGGATACGACGCGACATGAGTGCAACGTGCATTCTCGTTCGAGGTGAAAAACTGAAACTTGCAAGTGTCTACGCCGACGCCAGGCGCCAGGCTTGACAGAACTTTCGTTTCATTTTCTTTTCGATTTCGTTTCATTTTCGGCTCAGTCTCGAAAATAGAAATCCAAACGAAATTGAAAATTTCGACTCGGGATAGAAGATTTGAATTCTTATAAAAGATGTTTAAAAAACACACAATAAATTCATATTGTCATAATTGTGTATATTTGTATACTCCTTATATATAGGCCGAATTCATTTCCAATCAGGCCGGCTGTGCGAGCTCAAGTCACAGAATCGTTTCAACAGGAAATATTTTGTTTTCCAAAGGATTTTAGACGACATGTATTTCACCGATTCGAGGAAAAAACTTTTTTGACAAAGTTATAAGTATTTGAATTTAAAAAATTGAAAACGTGGATTACCAAAAAATGGCCAATATTCCCTGATTAAAAAATTTCCCTGAAAGAACAAATTATTTTTACAAATTCACCGCAACGCGACATGACGTGCAAAACAACGTAAACAAGAATGCAAACGAATTAAATGGGCACCCATTGGTGAGACCGTTCGGGCGTCTCCGGAACTCATCGTTTGGCACGACTTATACTCGAGAGTTCCGAGTGGTCCAAATTTACGTCCTGCACATAATTCTGCGGCGTTCGTCTGTGCGAACTTACCCCCTCACGATAGAAAAGCACACTTAGTCAAAATTTACATATACTATCGTAGACTTAAAGACCCAAGTAAATTTATCTCCTCACCTAAACTTACTATTTCCCACGCCGATCAAATAATTTCCATCATCGGACGTAGTTATTTTACAGTCGACTGCAAACAGAACAATCTTCGTTCTGTTTTCACATTGTTACCTAAAGTGAAATCACACTAGATTGCAAATAAGTACTGTAGTATCGTAAATTAATCAGCTTATACATTGTAATTTGAAAATACACTGCACGTATAATTACTAGCTGATTGTAAATATCACCAAACATGTCCGAACCACCTTAACTGATTTCTTTCCCATATATCAACTAGTGTCTCTCCTGTACCACATTCTTTGAGGATCATCTCGTTTCGGACTTTGTCCATCATTGTTTTCCCGCATATTGTGCGCAGAGGTTTCATGCGATACAAATATAAGACGGAATTAAATGATGACTACTGAATATGAAAGTGAATTACAAAATTACATTTAAAACGATAACTTTTGAATATAGAAAAAGAATTACAAACAAGATTTTAGACTGCGACTATTACATATAGAAAATGAATAATAAAATAAGATTTAAAGTGGTGACCATTACATGCAGAAAACGAATTACAGAAAAAAACAAATATAAAAAGACGGATTACAAAGAAATTCTCTATAATCAATGGCAAGGCTAGAACCTTTGCAAAACCTTTAGACACAGCTAATACTGGCGTAATTAACCTCTCTTACAGGCAATGGGACCCACACATTCGTCCCGCCTTCCACTACGCTTTCGACCCGGAAAAACTGTACCAATGAAGGCCGATCCTCTGTTTTGCACTCCTTCTATTCCATCAATACTCCGGACGAAGAATGCGGCTGATGGGTCAGCCACTATGCTTTCCTCCAGAATCCAATTGTTCCGTTGTGTATAAGCTATCCATGGTCCCTTAATGCAATCCTGCAAACCTCACATACGCTTATTTCGCTCTCTGTGAAGGGCATCCTATGGCATTTTGGGCATGGCCTCTGTTGTTTTAATTCAGTTCTAAGGAGTAGGTGAAGAGCGAAATCTCTAGCTATCCAATCGCTGCCTCCTGGCATTTCGCTTAGATTTGAGCAGTGTCCACAATTTCACCCATAGTTCCTATTTCCTGGTTTCCCCAATACCCAGCGGACACTGTTATATAACTGTGATGTAACAGTTCTAGAACACAAAAGAACATGTTCTGTAACAGGATTAGGATGCTTTTGAAAGATCTCAGTGTTATTTATCTTCTCCTGAGATTCTTCAACCGGAAGCAACAGACACTCGCAATCGGCATACACGACAAACGGTACCTTTTCCGTATTTCCATAGTTTGTGAACTCAATGATATTCTTCTCAGGCTTCGGTAATTCGATTCTACAATGATTCATCTTTTTACAGTTATCATTGTATTCACACAACTTTTCTTCGCTTGAAAAATAATGAAGACATCGATCACAAATATACTTTTTATGATCATGTTTAGATAGTTGTTTACCAACTAGTTCAAATATCTTTTTAATCCATACATAGTGGGAATTCGAAGTATCGATACCTTCGTCATATATTTCCAACACATTATCATCAATGCTCTCATCAATGTAATCTTGTTGTACGTGTAAAAGATTAGCATGTCGTTCCCTCTTTTGTGACATAATATATAGGGGAACAACAGTGTAATCTATATTGCTTCGTAGAAGACCGTATACATTCATGGAGATGTTATTTTGCCGCTCAAACTTTGGGATATTTTTTAAAGTTACAGGAAATTCAATACCAGTAAAATCTAACCTATCTGCATACACATTATAATTAGAAACACGTTCAGGATGAATCTGTCTATCTTCTGTAAATAATGCTGATAGAACAGCCCACTTAAAACAATGATTATCATTCTTATTTTCTACATTTATACATGCTTGCTTTCTCTTAATTGGATAAGGAAGTGGGATAAATGAACTTGCCCGCAAAGGATTATATTTATTTACATTGATTTCCAGGTGAATGATTGAATGCAATGTCCAATCTGAGTCAGTTTCCTGGAATTCTTCAACTTTTTTCAGGATTGGTTGTTTCATATATTCAATAAACCAATCGTCTAACAATGTCGTCGGGAATATGTCATTTGTTTCGGCCAGAAATGTTTTTATGTGTACAGACTGAGGAGACGCCCATTCCGCAGTGGCTGGTGTTAGGACGCACTATACTCCTACCGAAAAAAGGCGACTTGTCCAACCCAGGGAATTACAGGCCAATAACTTGTTTGAACACACTGTATAAGATCTTTACAGCTGTCCTAAACAACAGGATTATTCAGAGAATTGACCCTGTGTGGTATGAGATGTACGAACAACGTGGCTCGAAAGAAGGTGTAGCAGGCCGTCAAAAGAACCTGCGTCTTTCAGGGTGATACCATGAGACCTTTGATTTTTTTAATCACACTTCTTCCTCTATCTCTTACACAACGAAATTCTTCTGGATACCTCTGTGGAGACGCTAACCATCGCGAGCATAAGGCACTCATGTATTTTATATGGATGACCTGAAGATCTATACCTCTGGTGAAAGCAAACTTCAAACTGCTATAAATATCGTCAAGAAGTACACAGCAGGGGTTGGGATGGACCTTGATTAGGATAAATGTGCTAAAATACATCTGAAGAAATGAAAGATTGTTGGCGTTCCGAATGACCCTGAGATTGTTAATATGAGTGTTATTAGACATCTTAACATTGGAGAGAACTTTACATACCTGGGCGCGCCTCAAAGCCGTATTAAGGACGTAAAATCAGTTGAAGAATCTCTCCAAAGCGGATACAACCATCTTCTTCGGCAGATTTGGTCTTCAAATCTCTCAGCGTTGAAGAAGGTATTTGCGACTAACATACTTGCCTTCCCCGTTCTACTCTACGCGTTCAAGATGATTGGCAAGGTAGCATTACTTTACAAAGCCGCGGAGCAGGCCGCTATGACCCTTGGCCTGAATTTTAACATCAGAAGTGAGGAAAAAACATTACTCCATCTAGATGCTTCACTTCTGAAAGCCGAAGTGAAGAAAGCAGAAGTTAAAAATTCCATCAAGAGCTACTCGACAAGAAAATGCACGGAAAGGATATCACGTGGATATGCAGGATGTCTGTGGGACGTTCATGGGATATTCAAATATGACACGTCAGATATTGAAATTTTTTATATATCCCGAGTGGAACATTTGAATATCCCAGAAGCGTCCAATTAAACATCAAAGATAACATGGACAAATATAAGGGGTATACAAATTCACGCCTTGCAGGATATTACGATGGACTATCTCTAGGATATCCCAGGGTAAATACGGGACATAAGTGGGATATTATATTGCTGTGAGGGAAACAATAACTAATGAAAGGCACATTTTTCATAACAATAATAAAAGATATGATCTTTATCTTGCAAGAAAAAATGTTCAATAATTAACAGGTTTTTCATTCCAAATTTGTAATTTATCAGGCTAATTCCCGTATCACACTTATCCCTATCGAAACTCTAAACTGTAAGACCTTTATCATCAGTATTTCTAAAGTAGAAAACTTTATTGTATTTTTACAAATGTTTTATATTATTATGGGTTATTTTACACATTCTGTACATTGTTGGATAAACGAACAATCAATATAATTCATATACATATTTTGCGAATTCGTTTAAGACAGATGAACATATATAATTTTTAATAACATTAACACAAAATGACTTAAATAATCTATAACTCACTAAAGGCAGTGTTACTCATTAAACACTAAATAAAAAAAAAATTATACTTTTAGACTTTTATACTTTTAGAGATGCGTAATTTATATCCATCAGCGCGAGTTACATATTTTATATACGTCTACGTGAGTTGCAATTTGTATTTTAGGATCCATCCATATCACTCTTTAGGACAAAAAAGGACAATATGCTTTAAGCCTATTTTACCATTTTTTTTATTGTTCATCGACAGATGAACATTACATTTTCAAGTAGTAGATCATATTACCACAAAACTATTATCAAAATATGTAATCTTCATAATTTTCGCGCTTTATGAGAAAGTCAAAGGACTTTGTAAGGAAGTGGGACCACGAAAAAGGAGGATAAGATGGTTATCAAGCTTCTTGAGAAGCACCCCACCTCTAATTTGCGGCAAGCCCAAAAAGTTTCGTCAAGACGATACAACGCCGTTTGAGATCTGCCGGCTATGGACAGAGAAGCACGGTTCTGAAATCGATCTTGAAACTGGAGCACAACGAACCCAAACAAACCAACCTGTACGAATGAACCCAAACAAACCGACTCTTTGTTTTCTTTATCTTTCGTTTGGAAGCGTATTCCTTGAACAGTCAACAGTGTCATTTTCCTCCAATGCAGTAGGTGGTTCGTGGGGTAAGTTTTTGCGAGGTAGCTCCCCCCCTTCCCCCCTCCACCGTATTCTTCAGCTCTGACCATAATCGAATGGCATCACTGATGGCGCGTTGAACCAGTGATCTCAGACCGGCATAGCCGTACACTGCTATACGTCTGACTATATCTGGCCGATACTTCTGAATGCGCACTGCACTACAGCAACGAGTCAGTCATACCAAAACCGATATGGTCAGCCACCCGTGCTTCTCCAGCGTTCGCGCGTATGTAACTTCAGTAACTCTTTTGAACATCAACCGGGATTACCGAGAATTCTGTCCGTCACACAAAATTTCAACTGCCACACATTTCAGAGTCTACCAAAGAAACTGCCACTAAATTATATGGAGCATATTTCCCGAACATATTTCTTCTCTGAGGAAATATGTATAATTTTGATCCTTTTTGCAAACGCGCGATGCCAAATGACTTAATCATGTAATAAACCACCCAGGTTGGCTCCGAGGTGCCACCACTGACCTACCTGTAACCTTCACTTTGGACCCCTCCTTCCTCTCTTCTTCGTTACTTTTCTTACATAAAATAATTCCTCATATATTGTGGTTGTTTCGTTAACTATTTTTTTTATTTCTGAGAATAGACCCTGCTCTACCGATAACCTTCTTACCTTCATTAATGCGCCTATCTAACTCCCCATCCAATTTTCCGTCGCTAGTGAATAGGCTACCTAGATATATGTATTTGTCAACTTGCTCTAATCTCTCATCATTCAGAGCAATATTGCACATTGTTTTCTCACTTTATCCTTCAAACACAATTACCTTTGTTTCATTTACGTTAATTTTGAGACCCATGTTCTTCATACTTGTATTAAGTTTATTCAACATTCTTTGCAAGTCCTCGATTGATTCTGCCATAACAACTTTGTCATCTGCGAAAGCCAATCCACGCACCTTCACTGTTTCCAGATCTGCACCTTCTTCGTCAAAGAGGGCCATTCTTAGACACTTGTCCATAAATATGATAAATAGCCATAAGGACATAACGCACCCTTGTTTTACGCCTTGCACAATATCAAAACAGTCACTCAGTTTCCCATTTACTCTTACACTCGCTTTACTACCTGCATATATTGTTTGTACTGCTTGTAGGAGCCATCCATGTACTCCGTACTCTTTAAGGACTTTCCAAAGTTTACTTCTATTTACCTTGCCAAATGCTTTTTCTAGGTCAAAAAACGCACAGAAAACTTTCTTTTCTACTCTCAAGCTTTTTTCTGTGATCTGTCTTAAGCTAAATATCTGATCTGTACATGATCTTCCTGGCATAAATGCACTTTGGACTTCCCATATCTTTTCTTCTGTAATTTCTCTTACCCTACGAATAAGTATTTTTGAGTGTATTTTTCCTACGGTACTTAGTAAACTGATACCTCTGTAATTATTGCAGCTGTTTTTATCTCCCTTTCTTTTATATATTGGTACGATGATTGCTTTTCTCCAATCGTCTGGGACTTGTCCCGTCTCGATGCATAAATTTATCAATTCGCACACCCTGTGAGGTATGTACACAGCTAAGACTTTACCTGCATCAACTAGAGGTCTAGCAATGCTCATTAGATCAAGGCCTTCCTCTGGTGCATCGTGAATGCGAGTAATTGTCAGGCCAATCATGAACATGGCTGTGCTCGCTAGCTTTTGCACTTCAGACATATGCTTACTAAAAAGGGTGAAAGACAAAATTTTTCATTAAGGCTAATTGAGCTCAATTCAATTGACGAAAAAGTAAAATTTTTCTTTAAACTAGATGCCTACTCTCTGGTGATAGCATAATCCTTCAGCGTAGCTGAAATTTGTGAGTTCAACTTAGACGGAGCCAGCTCTGGTAGCACATATTGTTTCGTCAGCAAAGGCTCCAGAATGTCCTTCTTCATGCCGTTATTACGAAAAAACTTCCATCTTTTTAGCAAGCCCGGTTTTATCTGAATCTCCAATGCAGATGAGGCTGTGGGGTCATCTCCCAGCTAAATGAAAGGAAATACATGCTGAAATTAGCAAGATATTTTGCATCGCCTAGTTTAACTTAAAAACTAGACATAATAGTTTTGCCACTTGTGCGAACAATGCAGCTCAGCTAACCTTGTCTTGCAACACACGCAAGCACTGATAGCTCTTAAATAAAGGAAATTTTTCTTTACGTCTTCAGGTTTAATCTTTAAATTCAAAGGATGGGGTACTCGGGAAATTTACTAAGGCTAACAAAAAATATTGAGTAAAAATTTAAAGGACACTTTCCTGCATTAAGTTTTAGGTTACAGTTTTTTCTCATATTGGTATCCTATATACATACAACTAACTCATTTTGACTCGCTAGCCTGTCTTTATGGTCGAAAATTCATCTATGTGGCGAGTATTTTGTTGAAAATTTGTCTTTTTTGAGAGGAAATTAATCTTATGGGTTTTAACATTTATTTTGTTCTTGTTGTTGAAAATGCAACTATGTGTTTGAAAATTCAGAACTCATCGTTTGGCACGACTTATACTCGAGAGTCCCGAATGGTCCAAATTTACGTCCTGCACATAATTCTGCGGCTATCGTCCATACGGACTTACTCCCTCGCGATAGAAAAGCACACATCGTCAAAATTTACATATACTTTCGTAGACTTACCTTGCCTTTCACCATCTTCTAAAGTATGATTAAAGAGAGAGTTAATCACTGTTTAACGTAAGCGGTTGATTTTGGCCGATTAACTCTAGTTGATAGAACAGAACCTCAAAATCGAAGTTTGCACTTGAGCATTTGAAGCATGTTCAGAGCGAATGTGGGTCATTTTTATAATCATTTTTATCATATCTACGCTTTTGTTTTTGTCAATATGTGGATGAAAGAAACTATAAAGCCAAAATATATTTGATGAGGCGTCCGTGAAGTATAAATTGTGTTCCAATAACCTCACTTTTCTTACCTACAGTTTCTTTTACATCATTGGAAGAGATAATTCGGTTTTAAAAACAAAGTATGTAAAATATATAAGGTAACGAAATAAGAATTCAGTCGCATAAATTCATTTTGCAGTGCTGAAAATAAATATTTAACCAATGTAACCTTGCAGCGCACCTTTATAATTTATAGTAATAGTTTTTAAACTGAAATAGTGATGGAAATTTATAACAATATTTTAATATATTGCATACACGCAAAAATTTTGCACTTTTTGACAAAAAAGACTTATGCTGGATGTCACATGACTTGGTTAATGTCGTCAGCTTGCACCGTACGCGCGCAAGAAACTTAAGGGGCCTTATCAGCATTATAAAATGGATGGGCAGTTTCCGGCCGCACGGTTCAATATTTTGGTCTGATTTCTGGCATACGTCATCTGCACATGGGTCTCTTTTGCTGCTAAGTCTCGCTTTTTTGAAAAAATGTTTATATTTGAAGTTATAAACAAAAAGAAAAATCGTAGCATTGATAATTATGAGAACCACTGAGTCACGTGACACCAAATTGAATAAGTGTTTTCCCGCCTTCAATTTCTAATAATTCTTTTCTGCTGAACGACTCAACAGAAAAAACATTCAGGACGCACCTTGAGTTTAGATTAAAATTGTGTATTGAAAAATTATTTCATCGAAAATTATGAAACAACCCTATTATCGAGGCTCTCGTTCACTCTTCTTTCTTACAAATTTGTCTAAAGTTCGTAATATTAATGATATATGAAGGGTGGAAAGGCAGAAGGTGGCACTGAGATTTTTTTGAAAATGGGTTTAATTGTTAGAAAATTCTCAAAAATTGAAATACTAATCAAGTTAAAAGTATTTGTTCGAAATCGTATTATTGATGGTAACAATACCACAAAGTTTGATTTTCATATCCATTAAAAATAAAGACTTTTATGATCAAGCTATTTTTCATGATATTCACGAAAGGCATGTATTTCAATATCTTCATGTTTCAACAGCAAAAAATGTTAATTTTATTATTTATCACTACCTGAATGCGGAAAATCGTCTGTCACACTGTGACACCGTCTCATTGGAAATTGATTTTTTGAAAAGTGAATAACTTTTTTCGCTAAAGCGTTCTCCGTGTTCATCAACTGAAAATATCAGGGTCGTCTAACCATTTAAAACCCGAAATGAAAACCTCAAAAGCAAAACTCAGTTTTCTGCAAACTGAATGATTTTTTTATCAAACTTTTTCCCTCTGTATTCAGTAACTCAAACTCTCTGGGGTGAGTAGATAAGGTGCACTATGGAGAATTTGGAGTGGGGGGACCGCCATGTTGTGTACTATGGAGAATTTGGAGTGGGGGGTCCCCCATGTTGTGTACTATGGAGAATTTTGAGTGGGGGGTCCGCCATGATGTGTACTATGGAGAATTTGGAGTAGGGGGTCCGCCATTCCACCAGTAGGTCTTGATACCATCTGGTCCCGGAGCGGAATAGTTCTTCATGCCTCTTAATACGTTTTTCACCTCGTCGGTAGTGATAGGTGGACATTCTTCCTCAGGTGTTATGAGGGCACTGCACAGCTCCTTGAAGCTATTTATATTCTCAGAGTGTTCTTTCAGTGGCTGCTAGACTTCGTAGACTTCTCTCCAAAATGCCTCGACCTACTCTGGTGTGGGCGGGTGGACGACAGTAACTGGGGGGTCTTGGAAGAGTCGAGATGGATCAGACAAACACTGTTAATTTTTTATGACCCACAGTTCGCGGGCGAACTGTCGAATCTTGGCAGTGAAAGTCCTACCAGATGTTATGTAGTCAATCACACACTGCATGCCGAAGCTTACTTGCCTTGCCCAGCCTATCTTTGTGCTGAGTTGATGTATTTGTCTTTTGGTTTTATGATCAGCCGTTGGTTTTGTTTTACGTTTTGCATCTGCCAAAGCTCTCGCTGCATTATATACACTACAATTGATAGTCCAGAGGTCGGGTTCTTCGAAGAAATCTCCACGAAGCTCGTCATCCATTTCAGCCAGATCTTTCGGCTTGGGAGAAATCTGAATGTTGATGTTTCTCCGAGTCCTGAAGCATCGCTCTTCCTCAATCGGATGCCTGCTCGCGATTGGTTTCAGTGTCGCCTCTCTTTCTCTGTTGCCGGCTTGCTCTGGCTGCAGTTGAGTAGGCGCTACGCTTATATAACCTCTTTTCCGGAGTTCCTCGGCACGGTTTCGCAGACGTTTATGCAAAACATGCGAGAGCTCTGGGTGTTTTGCGCACCACAGAGTATGCGTTCGCGCCATGTACTTTTTTCGTTCAGGGGCCATACTGGTATCATAGCACTCCAGCAGGTCGTCTCTGAGTCGATCGGTCTACTTAATATAATATATATATATATATATATAAAGAAATAATGACTACATGTTAACAATTACTATTGTTATAAATATTTTAATAAACAATTTGACATTTCTATTCATTTGTTCATAGTTATATGTTGTTTTTTTTTATTAAATGTATTTAAAATTTGTTTGAAACATATTATTTAAAATAAACAATTGTAATTATTCAATATTTCTTATTGTTGATAACAAAATTATAGAAAAATTTCAAAATTAATCACTTACACTCAGAAAACAATTTTTTTCGCAAATAAAACATCTTCCAGGTAACAAAAACAACATAACCCATCAAAAAACGAAAAAATTAAGATTTGTTCACAAAATTTTTATAGCAATAGTAATTTATATCATATTGTCATTATTGTTTATTGAAATATTACTGCTCAGTTCTCTGGAACAAGTTTTAGTTGAGAAAATAATTTTTTTTCTGAGTGACTAATTGTGAAATTTATTTAGAATTTTATTATTAACAATAAGAAATATTGAATAATTAAATTTACTTATTTTAGATAATACGTTTTAAACATATTTTAAATCCATTTAATGAGAAAAACAACATATACCTATGAAAAAATGAAGAAACTTTTTTGTTTATTGTTGGACTGTATATTGGTCACGTAATATTAACAAGCAAATTTACACAGTATTGGCTCGAATCGAAATAAACCGATCCGACCGGAGTATGGATCGAATGTCACATTTTCGACATACGATCGAGGCGCCGATCGAATCGAAATAAACCGTTCCGACCGGAGTAAGGGTCGAATCGAAAAATCGAAATTCGGTCCGACAAAATGCACACGTCAAGTTGTAAAGTAAATGGCAGTATGCCCAGAGGCAGACCGCGAAAAGAATGGGTACAATGTGTAAATAAGACCTTAATCCGAAAAGACATAAGAAGCCATGGAAACAATGGACCTTGCATGAAAAAATGCATGGACGTGAAGAAAAGAAATAAATAATAAACCTAATATAATAATTAAATAAATTTGAAACATGTGCTAATAATTAGTTTATGAATGTTTTGCGATGCATTATAAATTCAATTTATGTCAAATTGATTTAATTAACTTCTTGTAAATTATTTATCTGAGAAAACAGAACATGGTGTAAGACTGTAAAACAAGATATTTTATTATTTTTAATAAATACCTTTTTCAGACAATTTTATTTGTTCAAACAATTTGACAAAAGATTAATATTTAATTGCGTAAATAATTACTTAAGAAAATACAGAAATGTTATTTACTGTTAAAATGATTATTATTTGAAGTTCAATAAGTATATTGAAGATTACTTTTAATTTCAAAGCCAAATTGTCTATTTCTTTCATTTATCCCTGGGATACTTAGAAGTTTCATATTATAGCTTAAATTAAAGGATTCATGTATGTATCACACCATTATTGTCTAGTTATTTATGGGCTTTGAATGAAAAATGCATGTTGTAATTTTCAAAAAATAGAAATAATATTTTGTGATCTAGAATCTAGATTTTCCAGAATGAACCACTCATGAGAAATTTCGTTTTGTATCAGAAGGATGCTTCTTGACAGAAATGGAATTTCCTTTTAAATTTAAGGTCAAGAGAAATTTTATTTGTTTCAAAAAGAATATATTTGCAGCAAAAATCATCTTTTTGCAAGAAAATTCACCTAATATTGCCGTCAAGGAATTCTGTTTGTACAAAAAAGTTATTCAAGTGTTTCAAAACAAAACAGACAAGATTCGAAAAGTCGCGTCTCTGGACTACCCTATTCTTCATTCTACTGCTTTCAGCTGACCAAAATTCTTATTATGCTTAAGCTGAAGAGAGTTTCCTCTTCTATTTCAATGAGATTTGCTTCGCCACATCTCGATTCTCGTGTACCTGCATTAGTTATCACCGGACATGCAGCGAGATACGACACTATGGAATTGGTGCTGCGAGTTGCGATACTTTTCCAACATGACAACGAGATACGACAGTTTTAACACATTCGCTGGGGATACGTCAAAATGGCTCGGGACCGTCGATCTAATCTTTGTACATGAGCCTTATATGATTATCAGGTAAAATTTTTATGCTGATCAGACAATCAGCCGGCTACTGCCCAAGACGTCAGAATAATGTAATTTAAACTAGTTACTTGTTCCTTTTGAATCATGTCATTGTCAGATACTGTATTACCTGGGCTCCTTTTTTATTGCTGTTTTCATTTTTTTCAATTTTCGATTCTTTAATATCTCGAAAAATATTAGATTTATAAAAAACGTTGCGCACAAAAGTTATAGATCTCGAAAAAATTCATCTTTTTGTCTAAAACATTTTCTGTAAATGTTAAAAGGTAAATTATTAGCAATTGGATAATTTGATGGGGGATAGCAGGAGACGGGACATTTTAAAGAGGGGATCTCCGAAAAAGTGGAGGAGTGAGTTGAAGTTGGATGAGATCAACTCGTGACGCAGCGTCTCTTGATTCACCACTTGCGCCAAAAATCGCGTGGTAGTTTTTTATTGGAATGTAAGAGGAATATTCACACGATTTCCTCACTCGATGTTATAGCGTGAACTTTTCGGAACTTTATGCAAAGGAGACGTGTCGATGATAACTAGTTTTGGACCAGAAGCGTATTTAGTTTTCCTTTCGTATTTGCACTGTAAAAAATTTATTGGAGAATTTTCCCCAAAATTGTGTTGACGCTAATTTCCACACATTTTGTGGAATTTTCCCCAAAGTTTAGTAGGGAAAGTTCCCCAAACATTCGTGTGGAATATTTACCAATAGGTGGTGAATTTTCCCCAAGATTTGATGGGTAAAATTCCTTATGCTATTGTGAAATAATACCTGAAATTTCGGGAATGCACTCTGATCCGAATTGTATGTATTACCAACACCTATTTCATCCATCAATTGTCTGACTTCTGTTACGAATTGTATCGAGTTATCTTTATTTGGTACCTTCCTGTGAGTCACTTTTACAAGAGGAAGATGAGTCTCTACCTACATCAAGACCATTCCACAGTTGATCACAGAATAATATTACGTAATTGTAAGTACAAAATTTGTCTAAGCAGCTTTTCTACACGTTTCTAAAAAAAGCTTCAAAAAAGAGTTTGCTCAATTGACACTACTGGAAGACAATTGAATTGAAGTATTTGTTAAAATAACAGTGGTTTGTTCGATAATGGCTTTCAGTTAAAATTGTATGATCAATGAAATAAAATGCATATATTGCTTTCAGCGAAAGAAAAAAGGAGAAGGAACTCATTTTTAAACTTTTTTTATCTTATTATATCACACTTAAAAATAAAAATGGTGAATATACCATAGAATAGTATGAATCCAGCCAAGACAAAGAAGCATCAAGCAAGTGCTGTAACGAGAGCTGTTATGTCAATTTGGAGGAGTGGCGAATATTGTAATAATGTGAATGCTGTTTAAAACGGAAACGAAGTTTTTCTTTGCATACTAACATTTATGAGATCATCTCATTGGTTTTTAAGCATAAACGCCTATGGTTTAAATAAAGAAGAAGCAGTTTCAAGAAAGTCTACGAAACACCTTTTTATTATGAAGAAAAGAAAGGATAAGTGATAATATGAGTAACGAAGAAGTTGCCAATGAAAATATCATCTATCATGTTCCACATGAATCAAAAACTTACAATTTATAAAAACTGTATTTTAATAGGAAAATTAATTGCTTCAATTTTTTATAAGTAAATTAGAAAGAAAAAAACATACATAAGAGTGATAAAGTTCTTATAGCTGTATTCAAGTGTGGGAAATATACATATATTTAATCATAAAAATCTTCCAAATTTCATTACGAATGTTTCCCCAATTTTTATTCCATTGAAACCTACAATGATGGTTTGATATCTTTGAAAAAAATCGTAATTTTTTAAACATCTTTTACAGTTTAAAAATCTTGTTCATTCTCTTCAAATCTTCTCCATATTTCTTGCATTTACTTGATTGTATATTTTTGGTTCTTAAATCTTACCAAGTTGAACCATTTTGCTGCCGAACCTCCTAATTTTTTCAAAAATGGAAGGAAATATTTTGAAATCTTTTTCAATTTTCTTTTAAAGTTCATTTTTCAAAAATGCAAAAAAAAAATTCCTCATTAATCTCAAGAAAATTCTTTTTTAATCCTTTCAAAATTGCCAAAACTTGTAATATTTTGGAAATTTTCAAATTTTTGGTGGTTTTTTTTTAAATCTGCAAAATTAATGAAATTTTCCAATGTTTTCAGATTCTTATTTGACAATTTTGGAACTGATTATAAATGTTTTACAATTACCACATATGTCCCAAAAGTTACATCCGCAAACTTATTTTTTCGAAAAAATGAAAGTTGTGCTAAATTGTGCTAGACTTGTGTTGATTTGTGCCGGTAACGGTTTGTTGAAAAATCAAAAATTACGCGCACAATTTTTGTAAAACGTTTTTTTTTGCTAGATCCGCAACTTCTTATTAGAGCAAAATGAAAGGTTGTGCCAGACGGCACGAAGTATGCATAATTTTTTTCAGAAGAGAAAAAATCCGAAAACCTAACTTTTACCGAAAGAAAAACCAAAAACGAAAAAATTGTATTATTTTTAAAAATTTCGAAAAAATAAAAATTGTGGTGGGTTCTGCTCGACAAATCCAGCCTTTATTCCCTTTGATGAAAATACGTGAGATCAACGGTTCTCATATTAAAAACTCAAAACGTAAAACTCAAAAAACATAAAAGATCCAAAAATAGTCATTCGACTTCAAGACAGCATAGGAGTCTCACTGCTGTTTATATTATCCGTCAAAGTGACATGATAATTCGTAATTGCAACGTCGAGGAACAGTGCAGAATAACGACTGGATCGGTAAAATCTACTGAACCGCAGGTCAGCACCACTTCAGAATCGGCACTGGTAACCAGAAATGATAGTCATATTCAGTTGCCTATAATTGTAACATTTACTGAACTGCCGTGTTGTTGTCCATATACGTACTTGGAAGATCAGTAGGTTTCACTTGGTTTTCAGTAAAATATAAGGTTCTTTTTTCTGCGTGTACATTTTTGGTCTTAATTAGAAACACTTCAGCTCAGAAGTAAAGTTTTGTTTTATCTTCACTCAAAAAAAATTATAGTTGAAACAACCAGAATTCTGGTTAATTCAACTAGAATAGAGTGTTAAATATGCCCTTGCTATAAATTCTGGTTAAAAGTCTCAGAAGTTTCTTGTTAGCAATTTTCTGGTTAATATTACTAACAATTCGGGTAAATATAACCAGAATTTCTGGTAACGTTAACCAGCCATCTTTACTAGACAGTTTTCTGGTAGCTTAAGAGTAAAACGTTCTTGTCAACATAACCAGATATTCTGGTAAACTTAACCAGATGTTCTGGTAAGCTCAACCAGATATCCTGGTACCCATCGATTTTCGACAATCGAATTTCGATATTTTTCTACCTTCATGGACTCTTCCTAACCCCCCGGGGGAATTACATGGACTGCATCCCAAATAAAATAATCTAACAAAAGTTTCCGATAACAAAGTGCAGCAACTATGTTCCGCTTCGCTAACATTTCATCTCTCTGTAAGCTATATGTGGATATATTAATAAATGGCGATAGACACAAGACTCGAAGCAAAAGCAGTATATCGTTGATGCATTCTGTTTCTGAAACTATTCGTTAAGACTATTTTGTTTGGCTTGTCCGCCACAAGAGCATACGCTCTTTTATGCATCTCACTATTTTTGGATGCACCTCCAGGCACTCAAGGAGCTTCATAAGTAGCTCATGATTCGTGTTATCGAATGCCTTACGGTACTCCATCCAAGCCATGGACAGATTCCGTCTATACCTGATCCAGTCTTGGGTAATACACTTGTCTATTAGCAGGTTCTCCCTGCAAACTGCCAGTCCTCTCTTACATCCACGTTGTTCAACTATTGCACTCCACACCGGCTCGATAGATGTTAATATCCTCTCTTTGAGGATGCCAGTAAATAGCTTGTAGCTGGTGCTTAAGCCATCTATAGGCCTGTAGCTCTGTGGTCTTGACAAATCTTTGGTCTTCAATACCGTGCGTCGTTCCACTAGCCACTGCGGGATGGGTTGTTCTCCATTTAAGAAAGTAGTAAATATACAAGCTATACGTTGGTGTGTAGAAGTGAACTTCTTACACCAAAAGTTGTTGATTTTATCTGGCCCTGGCACTAAAACGTTCTTAGTTCTAGCGATAACTTTCGTCATTTCTTCAGCAGTAAATAGTCACTTTTCCTCTGGAGCCTGCAACTTTTGCCTTTGGCAAAAGTTAGAAGACAGTGATATATTTGAAGCGTCCTCATGGAGCTGATAAGTATCTCCATACACTTTCTCCCAGAAGACTTGAATCTCTTCTCGGCTAGATGGATTTTTAACGGCACGTGATGTTTCATTGAACAGGCGGGAAGGATGAGTTGGAGAGGTGGAATTTTCCTGAATCCATTTTACTCGCAGTTCAAGGCATTATATCACATATAAGAGGGGAGTCTTCCAACGAGACTCTCTAAGTCCGATACTTTTGTGCATCTCCCTGTTGCCTCTATCTATTGTGCTCCGAGGCAAAAGCTCTGGATACCTATGTGGCCCGCCGAACAGAAGAGAATATAAGGTTCCATTTGAAGAATAATTATTTTAGTTGAAAATTCATCTTCTTGGTTAAAAATTCTAGTGTTCCATTTGAAGAATAATTATTTCATTCAACAATTGATAACTCAGCTGCAGAATATGACCATTTTCCTCTACAATCGTTTTCTATCCTTGAAAATTAATTTCTTCATCTGAAAATTTGAGTATTGCATTTTTGGTAGAACCTTTATCTTTTTGATTTGAAAATGGAACTATTTGGTTGAAAGTTAACCTTTTTAAGTTTAAATCTCAACTATTTCGTTCAAAATTCGCGTCACCAATTTTTTTATATATACGTAAAATTATATGCCTAAAGCATTTATAGAAGTACCTACCTAATATTAAAAATTTATAAAAGATAAAAAATTGATCACAATTTATTTAAAAATTTGAATTTTATATTTTAAAATCAAGAGCTGAAATGCCTCATTTCCGCAGCTAGGCGAATTTTACTCAATAATTGTAATTGATAATAATTAATAAATTATTTAATCCTTGTTATATATTCTTGAAGTAATTTCCTATGTTTTTAATTCCCTAAATTTAAAACTAAATTTTCGCAATTCGATAATCTTGAAATTCCCGACATTATAAATATAAACCTCCGGAAATTTAAAATTCCCGAAATTATGAAACTATAATAGAATTTTCAAATTATCGATATTCTAGAAAAACAGGAAATTCATTTCAAAAGCATTCATTCATTAGAAAAGAAGAAATTCTGAATTCAGAATTATTAAAATTTTAAAAGCAACAAAATTTCTTATGAAACGGATCACAAAATTTTATCACGCGTCCCTGCACAGTTGTAGCTTATATTTTAGATTTTTTTTATACTTCGAGTTAAGTGAGCTGCGAGGTTTTGTTAGGAGTTGCGAATGCGTAGGTAGGGGGTTCGAACCCACAGCGAATAAGAATTTTAATAGCGTGCGTAAATATTAATTTTGGTGAAAATTCAATTAAATTTAGACTTTTGACCAACTTTTTGTCGTTCCTGGACCACTGTGCGACGTGACGGTCTGGGACTCGGTTTCGGCTGGCGTTCCCATTGGTCGTGATGCCGCTGTGTCGTCGTGGTGCGTTATCCAGAGTAGTATTTCCATCATTTTACTCTCGGTTCATCCATTTGATCACTTCCTGGAGTCTGAAATTACTCGTGCTGGTCAGTGCAGAATTTTGATCATTACCCATTGGTATCAGTTGACATGTGCCGGACCTTAGCTACAGCGAATCTACTAGCCGTGCTGGAAATTAATGAAGGAATTTCTCATCGTGAAATCTCATAAAGTTTCTACGCCAGGTAGGTGAGTCGTTCCGGATTTTCAGTAACTTGTAGAGTTACTTCCAACATGGCCGGAATTCCGCCGTGATTCTTGTAGATCCAGCATCCTAACATGATTCTTCTAGATGAGGACCAGCAGCTACTTTGAGACTAGCCGACGGCAGTAGGTAAAAAGGCGGGAGAATTCAAATGGCTTGAAATGTGTATCGGTTGAGTCTGACTATTCTAAGAGTCTCGAGTGGCGTCCCATTAGAATCTCGAAGTCAAAACAAGTCCCGACGTTTCACGATGTCGCGATGTGTCCATATTATTACAAAAAAATAAATAAAACGGACAAAATCCCTATCAGGTAGCTCATCGCCTAGTACCGCAGGTAGGCCATTCCAAAAGGATTACAAATTGAAAATATATTTTTTGTCAATGTTGCATATACAAATTAAAAAGTTAGAAATTCAGAATCTACGCGTTCCGACGATTTCAGCTACCTAATAATTTCCCTACAAAATTTAAAATTAAGATAAATGTGTGACCGTCCGCGAAGAAAGGGACCTAATGCGTCAAAGCTGAATTTTACAGGACGGGCGATCGTAGCAGAGTTGTCTCACTGAAAGTTCTTTCAACTCTGAAGTTCCCTCGATACTTTTCTTTGCCGAAACTAAAAAAACGTGCTTATCAACCGGTCTCAATTTGTAATTAATTATTATTAAACAATAGGCCATTTTTATTGTTTTTTTCTATCTTTAGGCATTGTTAGGGTACACTGCGAGCGTATACCCAATTTTAAACAGTTTCAATAATATTTAGCTGAGTTTTGACGATTCATATTGTAAAAAATAATTGAATTTGGGCAAATTTTTTTTCATTTTTTCATTTTCACTATTGAAAATATTTATCGGGCAAAAGAACTGCAAATATAAAAAAGTTTCATCTTGCCCTTTTCTATATGACAATATTTTTTAAAATTTAATTTTTTGAACTTTAAAATTTGGATATCACGAGACACGTGGACAATAACTTTCCGCGTTTTCAAGCGTGCGACCCATTCTTTGATCCGAACCCTCAATTCAACTTGTGAAAGGACCTAGGTCTTAAGGGCATGCTCTACGGTGACCATGTGACCAAATCAGTCCTCGGTTATGAAATGTTTTTTTGGTGTTCACCATGTACAAACGCAATGATATATCGCTCTCAAAATTTGGAATATAGGAACTGAGACAATAAATTGTGTTTGTGTATTTAGTTTGAGTTATAATGTTGAACAAAATTATCCGAGTAAAAAAGAAATGAGTAAAATTAATTTCAGTTTTTTTTGTGCACACTACGTCCACATGGATTGACATATCGTGTTTAGAATTTGAAAGATTAAATAAAAAGCACTAAAAAACGTTTGTATACATCAATATGCTTATAATTTCAAAGAAAGTTTATTTATAAATTGATAAAATAGGTCATAGGATATTACCACTTGAGTTGTAGAACTTCGTAGGTAACGTTTGGTTTGATGCATTTCAGATTTTTTGATTCGCGTATGTTGATCACTGACAAAAAAAACCTTTTCTGGTGGAAATATTTGTGTCTGACCGCGTTTTACCAACATTTACCGTCATGACCGGACATTACCCGTCAGGTCAGGTATTACCACCGTCAGGCCGAGCAGTGCCCAACACTACTTGTCACGCTTATCCTGGCTTCTAGCTCACATACATCACACGCATTCTTGGCCTATGCCACTCACAAATATTAAGCATACTTTCTATCAGCGACGCACTGGTTCCATGGCTGGTTCGCGACACTAGCGCCGCGTATCGCTGGTTCCCGAACTAAGTCCTACTCCCGACGTCTCATTCCCCGCACCGATCCACGAAGCTTGGCGGGCATTGTCCCCTCCATAAGTCTTTCCTCTACGCTTCAATGGTGCACGTCGCTAGTCAAATTATGGTCTACGTTTGTTTCTAAGATTTCAAATTACTGGTTAAAAAACTGGTAGACAAAATCTCGCAGTCTTTCTTTGTTACAATTTTCAAATGCTAAAAATAGATTAAATGGTTTATTTTACTTTTAAAATTTTCACCTGAATACGAAAAATACGAAAATCCTTTTCATCTTGAATATCGAAAAACTTCATGCGTGGGGAATTTAACATGCATATGCTCTGCTATTCTAGGGTCCCAATCAGGGTTGTGCAGTGAGGCGTCACTCGAGGTTTTCTACGTATAATACATAAACGACGCAATATACGCAGAAAACTATGTATAATACATATCAAAGATGGCGGACGTTATTTACGTGGGCTCGGGCCTCTGATAGAGCATACTCTAACCGCACTGTTTTGAATTATGCTTATGTGTACCTTAAGGCCATGTAACGAGTATACCAGCTGATCAACTCAGTCCTGAGATCAAAATTTGTTCACTTATATTTAAAAATAAAAGTTAAAATAACGTGGAAATATTTTCGGAAAATATTAATAAATATTAAAGGACCGTTTGTGCGATCCCAAAAACATATAGGAACTATGGTTCAACCCACTCACACGTCCCTGTCGACATTTGACCTTGAAATGACCTTGAAAAAATAGCCAACTCCGTTACGCTGATCCCGGATTCGGATTCAGCGACCCCGAAAACATAAGGGTAGGAGGGTCTTGTCTTCCGGACAGACCACTTTTTTTTGTGTAGCTGTGAATCACATCTTTTCATTATAACTATGATAAAAATTTGTGTCTTACTTATAACCTTGAGTACTAATTTCTATGGTGGGATGATACGCGCTGTGGCACCAAGCGACATTTTTCCTGAACTACTAAATGTTGCAAATCAGAAATTTACTATCGAAAAAAGTATTTATTTGGAATGATCCATTTCTTTTTCATGGCTATTTCCGAATTTATACTGGTAAAATTAAAAAAAAATGGGAAAATTTCCAAAATGTTCTAGGGTTTCCCTATTTTCTACGAAGTGCTTCGTCTTACCGAAATTCGGGACCATTAGTCAAACTCCCCCAATTTTTCGTGACGAGTAGACACAGCCTATATTCTAACTTATATATTTGGAAATCCAATCCAACCATGATTTGAGTTCCAACCCGCGATACGCACATACGTCATATTTGATACACATAAAAAATGTTCAAATAGTTTTGTAAACTTAGCCGAGATGTAGGCTCCGGAAGCTTCGACCACGATCCTTCACGGAAAGATCGATCCCGACGCAACTTGAGGTATATGTCATCCGACTCACCACTTCTTACAACAGCAGAAGACAACCCTTCTAGAAATAATTAATTGAAAAGAATTCAAAACGATAGAAAGAAATTTGAATTGTTTCTAATCGTGTGTGCACGATTGGAAACGATTGAGTGATGCAAAGTTTCAATCGTTCCCAATCGGGCCAATCGGTAGTAGGATTTTGAGTTTATGAAGCGGCAATTTGATGGCAGGGCCACAATCACAGCCATAAATGTAGGTATTTATATTATAAAGAGAGTTTTATTTTTAAAGTCGCACCTCAATAATTGTCCAGGAAAGCGTTTTATGCTAGAAAGATCGAGACAACAGTTGTAGGGTTTGCAGGGAGGCATACGGTAGTGACCTTGACTTTGACCGTGGCCTTTATTCTTGAGACTTTTTTTACGGTTAACTTTAATTTTTTGAATAGAAGCTCCCTTTTTAACATGTAGCCTGTTTTTCTTTTCTTTATAACGTTGTGTACTTTATCACTTAACGGCAATGGTCTTTTCGTCTTCATTCAAACAAAAGAAGAACAGGCTACATGGTTCCATGAACCATGTTGCCGTCATTCAGTCGCTACAGATTTTAGATGTAGCCTCCAGGGTTCACGACGAGGAGGTGGAAGGTTGGATTTTGACACCCCGCACAGTCCAGCCAATCAAGGCAAGACGGGTTGCCCAGTCGGTGAAGACAAGGTGCTGTTGCCGAGCCAATTAAGGCAAAACGGGTTGCCCATTCGGTGAACACAAGGCGCTGCTGCCCAGCCAATTAAGGCAAGATGGGTTGCCCAGTCGGTTAAGACAAGACGCTGTTGCCCAGCCAATTAAGGCAAGATGGGTTGCCTATTCGGTGAAGACAAGACGCTGTTGCGCAGCCAATTAAGGCAAGATGGGTTGCCTATTCGGTGAAGACAAGACGCTGTTGCGCAGCCAATTAAGCCAAGACATATATTGTATATGCAGGCGCGTATGCGCGTGTGTGTGTATGAACATGTGCACACACATTCGCTTCTTATTCATTTACTATTTCGACCTCTCTATTTGCAGCATCCAATGTGGTTTTTAGTAATGAACTATCGAGATATCTGATATTGTCTTGATGTCGTGCATATCCTAGATACCATAACACACTAGCAACATGTGCACATGTACCTAGACTATCCGCAACCCGAGGACGCGTTCGGTGGCTTTGTCATAGGCCCTTCAGTTCTATTCCAAAGAAATCGAAACCGAATATATTATTCTAATTATAACCGAATTTATATATATAGTATACTGGAAGCAAATGAAAAAGATATATAGCTAGGAGGGCAAACAACGCGTGAATACTTCAATAGATTCACTTCAATGCTCCACGAGTTGGCAAACAATCCGAAAAAGCTCTGTGCTCCGGAAATGCTACTCAACTCTATTTGGGATTTAAACTTGCTATGAGACACTGTCGGCCTCTATGCGAACTAATCAATACGGCCGCAGATGACATATTAAATACGCCTCAAACATCACGAAAAACAGGAAAAATATAGAGTTCAACTGTAATGATCGTCCCACTGAATATATAAGTGCTGTAATAAGTAGCTCCGATGAGCAAAATACTTCCGAGCTCATAATTATTTGCTCCAATAATGGAATTTGCTCGTCAATATCGAAAATCAACCAGTTTCGGATGTTGTCGCGTCAGTACTTGTGACTCCAAAGAGAATAAAAACCTCAATTTAAGTATTCATATAGTGCCAAAGCTTAGAAGTGCTAAAATGAAAGGGCGAAACTTATTTGTGAAAATCGAAGTTGTAGATAAACACAGTGAGTGGTTACGGAAATTTAAATGTGAAAGATTATAACGTCAAAAATTTACTTGTCTGCTTTTTGTATTTTAATGAAAATGATTACTGGTTTGCAGGTTATTATACTAAATACTAATCGAATAAATAATATTAAATGTTATTATTTCACGGAAATGTAACCGTTGTGAACTAATGTTTTTACTGTTTCACAGAGCTAGACGAATAGAAACGATCTCTCAAGCGAGACGCTATACCTAGGCCTTTTAATGTTCAAATAGGAAAAATAAATAAAAATATGCCACTATTAATTATTAACCTTCTAGTTCACTTTCGTAAACCACGCCCCTTTTCCAGTTTCACCCTCCGAGTGCACTTGGTAAGAAACCTGAACGCTACCTAGGGAGAGTTGAGACAAGTTTCTCCCTCCAGTGATCGCCGCTGTACCGGAACTTTGCCGTTTTCATGGGTCGCGAATTAATTCTTTCGTTTATGAAAATTTTAAAGTATGTGTATCAAAGTAAATATTATTTATTCCTAACCTTAACAACTAACCGTTCCAATCATTTATAATGTTCTTGTTTGAGTTTTGTCTCTATTCTGTATTAAATCCTCTTGCAAATAAAATTGTGATTTGTAAATAGCGCTAACTCAAGCCAATTAAAATTCATAAAAGTTTAACTAGTTCCGGTACAGCGGCACCATTCAGAATTGAAGTACCGCATTTATCAACTCTCCTTTGAGGATCTCTAGGAAAACGCAGCGGTGAATGCGGGAAAACGTTATATGCGAATCTTATCACAGAAAAGACACTTTCCGAAAGATTTATGTCCTTCTTTCTTCCGCTCAAAAAACATATCCTTCCATGGGATTACATTATGATGTTGGGCTTTTCTTTCAGCCCAGAAATAATTAATATTTTTAATTACTATAACACATTCAACAGAATTATTAATAATTATTATCTTTCAAAAGTGAGGTTATGTTCTAGTCAACACTGAAAATTGAATTCTATCACTTTTAGTTGAACGCTTCTCCTTTTTTTCTTGAAAATTCATTTCTTTTGATAATTCGTTTTTTTTTAGTATTTAAATAATGGCGATATTATATATAAAAAAACAATTTCAACAAACTAGACACATTTTCAACCGAAGAAATAAATTTTTAACTACATATTAAATGTAAATTTTTACCCAAAAATGAAAGAGTTAAATTTTCATCAATTTCATCAATAAATAAATAATATAGAAGTGTTGAAGGCCCATTCCTGGAAATTATTGACATCTCTTTCAAATGCCTTGGATTCTTTTCAAATGCCCTAAAATATGCCCAGTCCTTTAAAATTCCCTCAAATTATGAAAATAGATATCAAATTCCTTAGAATCTTCTGAAATTCTTTCAAATATTTTTTTCAATATATGGGTGTTTTTTTTTAACTTGAGACATCGAAATATCTCAAAAAATACGCATCCTATGAAAAAAATTTCCGTAATAAAAACTTGTTATTTTTGAGACGGAAAAGCGTCATAATCGGTCATAATCTGTCATAATCGAAAACGACAATATCGTTTAGAGATTTTATATCAAGGATTATGAGAAGATGGTTTTAAAAAATTGTAGGTTGCAAAGGGTAAGCATGCAAAAAATGCCCCCGAAGGGAATCAAATGTTGAGTCAGCCATTTGAAAGCATATAATCAAAAACAAATTTTGCAAAATTTTCATACCGTTAGCCGCCATATTGGATGAGTTAGAGGGGGTAACGTCCATTTAGGTTTTTATTTTTTTCTCGAATTCTATCGTTAGAAAAAATCTGAAAATATTCACAGTACTTCTTTCGGTCATTCTCAACGTGCATGATTTTTTTGAAAAAAATTTGGCCGGAAATTCAAACTCAAAATTAAAAAAAAAAATTTCATTGTATTTTTTCGTGTGATGAAACTCAACTACTATCTCAGTTTTTTGCCATAGAACAGTCAGCCAAAGAGCTATTATTGTACATTTTTCAGATTTTCAAATTTAGGTGATCTAAGTGTAAAAAATGAAAAACTGTAATTTTCACATATTCCAACTCCTGAGGCCCATTGTTACCTGAATATATTCATATAATCCAATTATATAAGTATATTCATACATTATAATATACATTATATATACATAATGTATATATGCATTGTAACAGAAAAGATAAAATGATTATTCGTGGTACTATTATTTTTGGAGCGTTCGGCAGGGCAGGGTCGCGGCCAACACCGTAAGAGCGACAAAGATGGTAATAAAGCACTCTTAGGGCAGCGTTATGTCTGTAGATATAGGTCGTTCTTGCGTGGGTGGGACACCCCGATAGTATGTGTTCTAGGTACTCAGCGTGTGTATGACACGAGAAAATAAAACCCTGTGTACCTGACTTAAGCCCTGATGATCTGAGGAAAGCAAAAGTTTTCTCCTTCGACAAGGACTGTTTTTCTACATTCCTGCAAAAATTTCCATGCATTTTCTTTTCGAGTAGCTCTTGATGGAATTTTTCAAATTCTGCTTTTGTCACTTCGGCTTTCAGAAGTGAAGCATCTAGATGGAGTAATGCACTTACCTCACTTCTAATATTAAAATTCATGCCGAGGGTCTCGGCCGCTTGCTCCGCGGCTTTGTAAATGAACGCTCCTTCACCAATCCTCTCGTGGTTCCCGACCATTTTTAGAAGAGGATGTCTGCCATTGGCAACGTTGTAAGCTGTACTTAGAACAATTCGGTTATAAAGACACTGGAGATTCAGAAGTCCGCGTCCGCCTTGACGGCGTGAAATGTATAATCGCAGATCTGACAAATTGATATGCAAGATTTTATGCGTATGCATGATCTTATGTGTGGTGACATCAAGGGCCATAAGTTCGTTAATCATCCATTGAACCACCCCAAACGAGTAGACTAAAACCGGGACGGCAAGCATGTTAGTCGCTGATACCTGGTTCAACGCCAACAGATTGGAAGACCAAATCTGTCAAAGAAAATGCTTGTATCTGCTTCGGAGAGACTCCTTTACTGATGTTGCGTCCTGAATGCGGCTTCGAGGCCTGCTCGGGTATTCATACGTCTCTCTAGTGTTAAGATGTCTAATAACACTTATATCCACAAGCTCAGGGTCCTTGGGAACGCCAACAATCTTTCCATGAAAAAAAAATGAAATAATCAAAGTTTTGATGAGAATGTGCCCACTACACGGGCCGATTTTTTCACTATTAATGTCATTATTTGAGAATAAAACAGAAACTACACATCCGATCAAAAACTTACTCATAACAAATTTGTAGATCTTTTTGAAGTGCACAGTTTTTAATGAATCAATATTTATTTCATCTTGCACAGTTTGACTGTGGAATTGAATTTTTGATTTTTCATTACTTTTTGTGCAATAAGAATGAGAATTTTCGATTTTTCAGGAAAATTCAAAAAGTCGTTATGATAAACCTTTAGGGCGTGCAAAAAGAAACACTTTTTTTGAATTGACTTTTTTTCGTGTGGTGCGTTGTTTGGCTGAAAATGTTAATTTTCGTTTCCTCTTTTGGAGCTTGAAAATGCTGTAAGGCTGAGATTTTCATTTTATCGAAAAATGTCATCGTAATAAATTGTTTGAATTTTTGAGTACTATAAACAGACGTACATATAGTTTCAAAATTGTGAAAAAAATTACCTTGAACATTTTCAAAATGCGCTCACTTTCTGAATTTTTATCCAAAATAGCTGGCTAACGAACTTGATCTTTTGTTTACGAGACTCAAAAGTATACCAAAGGCGAATATAATAGGTCAATTCTTTCGAAAGTTATCGTGCTCACAGACAGACAGACAGACATACATACATACAGACAGAAACATTCCTAAAAACCTGTTTTTTGGGTTCAAGGGGTCTCAAACGTAGACATTTGACAAAACGGGGGGGGGGGGGTCAAATTTTACACAAATCTAATACCTTCTCTGGATGAGAATGTAAAAATGGGAATTTTCAAGTACCATGAGCATTAATGATGGTTATTTTATTCTTTTAATCGTTACAAATAGTATTGAGGACATGGAAAAAATTAAATATTTCGAAAACCCACACGCAAGATGAAAAAAATACCAAAAAATACGATTTTTCAACAAAATACATACATTTTCAACAAATACATGAATTTTCAACAAAATGGTTGAATTTTGAACAAAATATTTGAATTTTCAATTACAAAAGACAAATTTTCAAACAATTAGTTGAATTTTGAACTGAGAATATTAATTTTCAAACAAAGTGGAATAGTTTCATTTTCAGTTAAAAAAATTAATTTTCAATCACTGATGAATTTTCAACTAAAATTATGAATCTTTAACTAAAATCGTTGAATTTTATGCGAAAAAGATGAATTTTCACCCAAGAAGATTAATTTCTACCAAAAAGTTGAATTTTTAATAAAATATACGAATTTGCATTTAAAAAATATAAATTGTGAATCAACAATTCAAGTTAAATTTTCAGTAAAAAAAATTGTGTTCAACCAAAGAGATAAATTTTCAACTAAAATGATGGAATATTCAATTGGAGTAGTTACATTCTTAGTTTAAAATAATGATTAAATTTTTTTTTTTTTTTCAAAAAAATAGTTACATTTTGAAACAAAGTGATAAATTTTAAACTAAATTGATGAATCTTTAACTAGAATGATTGAATTTTTCAACCAAGAAAATTAATTTTGAAGAAAGAGACGAATTTTAAATAAAAAATGGTACTCTTAAATTTTCAGTTAAAAAAATTAATTTTCAACGAAAAAGATGAAGAAAAAACAATTTAAAAAAAAAAACAGTTACAATTTAAAACAAAGTGATGAATCTTCAACTAAAATGATGAATTTTCCACTGAAACAAATCTATTTTTAACCAAAAAGATGAATTTTAGACTAAAATGATGAATATTTATCTGCAATACTTGAATTTTCAAATAAAAAGGTTAATTTTTTACCAAAAAATACGATTTTTCAACAAAATACATACATTTTCAACAAATACATGAATTTTCAACAAAATGGTTGAATTGGCAAGAGCGAGTCTTGTTATACAAAAAATATTGGGCCATCTGACTATAACTAATGCAGTGACGATTACCAGTGCATCTACCTTATGAAGAAGCGATACCTTGCAGAGGTAACAGAGAAAATATTACTTGTGCTATACGTCTTTGCATTATCGACTCCGGTCGCTGTAGAGTGTAGAGTGTAGAACTGTAGATATACGTGTCCAGTTCTAATAGGAAGGAATATCAGTTTTCATAATTTATATATTCCTACTATGAGCCAAACAATGAAATAGCTATATTACGGAGAAAGCCCAGGTCTTAGGGGATTCCTATTCTAAATCCATGCAGGAATAAAAACGTTACTTTACTTAGGTTTATATAAAATACACTGATATTCATCTATGTGAAAATTCCATAACTCCTTCTACAGCAAGATTTGGTTCACTCATTTATCCAACATAATGTACATACTTCCACATACGATAAGAAAGGGGGCTATAGACTCCTCTCCGTCATAGTGAGTTACATAACACTTAAACGGCCCGAGGAACCTTTCTTTTTCTAGTCCTATTTATTCTCAAAAATGACTTTCTAAAATCTAAATAGTAACTTGATTTTTGAAAGAGTTTTTGTCTTCACCTTTTTGAAAACTAGTACAAAATCATACAAAAAGGATATATCTTAAATTAATATATTGCACTGAAATGTATCAACGAGCTTTCGAACGTCATTTCAACTCGACAGGCACCAATAGGAAGCATGTCTTCGACGTTCGAGATCGCGGTTTCAATGCAGACTCTGCATTTTAAGTTATATATATAGGGGAAGGAGGGGCAGCGCCGACCGGTGGGGCAAAGGCGATTTTGATTATCACATCGCTATCATTTAACAATTTTAATTCTACTTTGCATTAAATTAATCTATTTTAATAAAGAGACAGTGTTACTTACTAAAAGCTTGAAAATTGTCAGACATAACCGAAGTCCTTCTTCAAAATCTTCCCACGGAATTTTTGTCTTTTCGCGAATTTTATTCCATCTGCTATGGACCGCCTCAACTGCCTTCTCTTTTAGCACATTTGTGAAGAGGGAAACAACATCTAGTGATGCAAAAACTTGATTTTCCGGGATCCTAAATTTCCTTATTTTTTCACTAAATCGAAGCTTTTGAGCACTCTCGATTTAAGAGCTTCGATATTATTAGCAATAATGTTTTTTAAGAAGGTTGCTAAGTCGTACGTCGCTCTACCTACGTATGATGTAATCGGCCTAAGCGGGTTACCTGTCTTATGGATTTTCGGAAGACCATAAATTCTAGAAGGGTTGGCGTGAAGTATCTTCAGATTTGTAGCGGTGAGTTTATTCACGTATTCTTTTGATTGCCATTTTTCAACTAACTTGGTGACTTCCCTTGCAATTTTGTTCGTAGTGGCCGTCGTTCTTTTCACGTAAGTATCCTGATCCTGCAATAATTCGTATACTTTCGCGTGATAATCGTCCCTTCTCATCGCGACGGTCGTGTGACCTTTGTCAGCTTTAAGGAAAATAATTTGAGGGTTTTCTTTCGCGAATCTTTCAACCTGCTTGATTTCTTTGAAGGGCTGTACGATTTTCGATTTATCCGCGTAGCCAGAATTCATAACTGCACACATAGTATTCGCGATATTCAGTCTAGCGCGATCTTGACCTGCCTCTGAAATGTTTTTGATATTGGACTCAACACTAGCTATCATGTCGTAAACCGGAATTTGTTCTTTCTCAATTTTCAAGCCAACATATTTTCCTAGACTAGCTACTTTGGCCACATTTCCCGGTATATAAACGCCTGATAGATTTTCGAACCACTTATCGTTCAACCTGGTGTTATGAAATGTGTTTCTAGCTGATTGCGCATTATTAATCAGAGTATCGAATTATTAAAGACGCTATTAAATATTAGTAAAATATCTCCTATATATTAAATAATAACACGGGTAATATCTATTTTTTTAAATATATTATCATATACTATTTGTTAAATTTGTACGCAGATTATATAAAGAAATGTTTTTTGTAGCCATTCATAGGCATTTATGACACTTTAGTGTTGACTGAGTGAAGTTCATGATTAGAATATTTGAAAAAATTTGTTAAAATTCAGGGTGTTACAGGGTTTTGAATTTTGAGACCCAATTTTTTTAAAAACACCGTATCTCCGGAACCGCTGATCGAATTTTAATTATTTTTTAGTGAAGCGTACAATTTGTAGGCCTTTTAATTGCAATTCTAAACTGCAAAAACTTTTAAGAAGCTAAAAAAATATGTTTAATAGTTTCGATTCAATATTTTTAATTTTCCTTGAATATAAATATTTCGATTTCTCATAATTTTCTGCGTTGATAACCAAAAATTGACGGACACTTCAAATTTCGGAGAAATTAATTTTTAGCGCAGCCGCGCGGCCTCACTATCCACACGCAATGACAGACTTTTTTTTTCTAACTTAACTTTCTTAATCAAAGTGTCTCTTGGATTGACTGTATAGGGAAGTGTGCAAGCGATAAAGCTTTGATATTTCATTTCATTTGTTATAAACCGTTTATAATATGAAATAATGAACGTTATCGATTGTTCGCTTTTAAAGTAATATTTTGGCCATAAAATTACTTGCTCTTACCTACAAGGTGTAGTTAATCATAAAAATGTGTTATCTTATATTATTTGTTACGTTTGAAAACAAATTATACAAATGAACACATATTATGAGTTTCATAGATACAACAAACCTTTTGAATTATCTGAAATCAAAGGGTACTAGGTAAATTCGGGGATCCAAGGAAAAATTATAACGGGGAAAAATTAGTTAGCTTATGCTTAGAAAAGATCCACACATCACTACTTTACCACCGAGCAATTCACGCCTACCCCGAAAGGGAAACGGCTTAATGAAATAATAATAATAATAATAATAACTTAAAGCCTACAATTCTCATGCGATTTTAAATTTTTTGTTTAGAAGTGATCAGCGATAGTTGCACAAGAGCGTCTATGGATTACATTTTTTAATTTTTGGCATTCTCTGTTTTTTATATAAATAAACAACGAGCGAAAATGAGGCATTTTTTTATTATTATTTTTTATCTTCAAATCAATAACTTAATTAATCCCATTCTCGACGAAAATGAATAACTAAGTATCCAAAGAATATAAATAATTTAAAGGATATCAAATCTAATTGTTATAAACAAATTATATTAACAAAATATCAACAAATTTGAAATTTGGTTTGCAAAGTATATTTGTAAGTTGAAATTGCTTGATTTTATCAACAGGATCACATTTGATCAGAAAAATTTGTTATATGGTATAATTTGTTTATTTTATAAACAAATTATGTAAACAAATGCATAGTTTAGACGTTTATTGGCAGAAAGTAATAGTTTTTCTTTCTTAGTACCTTTAAATTATATTAGTGGTAATATTCAGTGATTAAGTTTGGTCATTCGATATTATTTGTTTATTTTATTTTTAAAATTTTATAAACAGAAGCATATTTTTATCATTTAAAGACAGAAAGTAATAGTTATTCTTTCTAATCGTATTCAAATTACATAAGGGGTGATGTTTGGTGATGAACACTTGTCAATCGATATTATTTTGTTTATGTTATAAACAAATTTTATAACAAAATATAAGTTCAAAGTAGAGTAATGTTTTACGTTAATGTCGGTGAGGTTGACTTAAGTAAATTTCGTTTTAAAACTGCTTTTCAGTTTTTTAAGTAATTCAAATATTCAAAATATACCGTATGCAGAAGAAGCTGCAGAAGCGATGAGGTACTTTAGACACTGGCATAGGTAACTTTAAACACTGGTGTTGGTATCTTCTTGAAATAAATTTAGATTTGGCTTGAACAAATCTTTCAATGATTGAAGTTTTGTTTTTAGGGTTACATAGCCGTTTTCGTCCGTCGCCGTACAAAAGGGCATAAGCGCCAAGATTTTTATTTATACAATTTTTTTTACATAATTTTTTTTTCAAGAATTTTTTTTCAACATTTTTTTTCAAACATCTTTGTTCACCAAAATTTTTTTTCTCTAAATTTTTGTTTCAAAAAAATTTGTTTACAAAAGCTAAAAATCTTTTCTTTCAAGATTCTGTTAAGACTTAAATGAACGTCCTAATAGGCTAAGGAATCCTTCCCTGTAGGCGCTCCACGCCTACTTTGACTAATTTTTTTCGTTTTGGGGCAGCACGCGGGGGTGGGCTCCTAACTCCACTCAATGAAATATAAAATTAATATTTTTCGTTAGTTCATCCTAAAACAACTTTTTCGGACGAGCGTTCCAAAAAATAGCGTGTGATACACGTGCGCACAGGTGATTGCTAAGTCGTGTGATTGCATCATTCGCCTGCGGCTCATGCTGCAAAATTCACACTCGCACACAATCACCTATTTTACGCACTTGTATTACAAATAACTATTGTCGTTCTTATTTCAATGTATACACTGAAATTCTTGGTGTAACAAAAGAGAAGATCAAATATGTACGAAGTTTGATGGGCTATTTAACAGAAAACGGAAGACTGTGCATGGAACAGGTTTTATGCGCTCTTCCGATTATAAAAAACCTGCCCGCTGCGCGGGCACATTCACATCGCGCACAGCTCGCTTCGCTCGCAAGTTTGAGCGCGCCTAGGGCGCGCGACTGTTGGTTTTCACGCTTCGCGCTCGATAATATATTTATCTCGCGCTTCGCGCTCGATGATGTATTTAGGCCTTGACTTCAATATCAGGGATGAGCAAAATGCATAGAATCTTATCCATCTCGAGTACTCACTCCTGAAGGCCCGAATTAAAAAAGCACAGAAGAAAAACTTAACATTGGCGTGACGCTCGAGGTGCCCCCCCCACCCCTCCAAAGGCGTTACGTATTTACTGAACGGCCTCATATGTAATATTTATTTTGCTCTATTTATGAATACATCAGAAAAATATTTGTCTTCGATTAAAGAAACCGTTTCTTTAACATAATTTCTTCAGTCAACCAAAAGAAACTTCAAGTAAGGAAAATCATCTCAAATTAAAGAAATGTCTTTGCATCCAATATGGCCGTGGCTACGGATACCGAAATTTCAGTGCAAATAGGAGGATTTTTTGGTACAAATCGAGCTGGAAAAGGGTCTATTTGTACCGAAATTTCCGTACAACTGACTAGATTTTTACGGTACTTGTAGACACGTCTACCAAATAAAATTTTCTTTGACTAAGAGCCATTGAATATATTTCTTTAATTCAAAGAAATTTTCTTTGAATTGAAGAATATTTTTCCGATTGTTTGTAGTGAAATTTTTGTTTTTACACTTTTTAATATTTGAGAGTAATCTTAGTTACAATACATATCTTTGTTGATAGTATACAATTTTTTTAACATTATTCGCATAAATTATAAGATGTAAAGTTAGATCTATGCATATTTTCTGGTCATCCCGCAGCTGTAGGCTATAGTTATTAGATTGAAAAACATCGGAATTATACCGATAATTAAGTACACAGTGCGGCAAATAAGTATCGGTACTCTTCCTACAAATCGTAATCAAAACAAGATATCTGGATTTTTTTAAATTTATTATTCAAAGTACTCGTCCTTCGCTTCAATACACTTGTTACAGCGATTCAATAGTGATTCGAATGCATGCGCAAGCTCATTTTGTGGAATAGTCTTAATGCTTGAAGGAGAATCTCAGGCAGTGCACTTTCCTTTCTGAAGCTTAGTATGTATTTAAAATGAAGAACTCTGTCTTCATTGACAGTTTTCCTTCTTATTGAAGCAGAGACCAAGCACGTCTCTCCACCCCGAGCCTTTTGGAAGAAGTCTTTGAGTCCACCTCGATTTATGAATATATTACCTGGTGGCTACCTACATCGGACCCATGCTATCCCCACTTATTACTGCGTTTGCGCACATAATTCATCGATTGTATGATTTGCAGAGGCATCGTTACGCTCCATTTGATTTTCTAGATTGCAAATTCTTCTTTGAGTCACAATCTTGTGAGTCATCTTACACTACTAACAACGTAAATAGCTTAGCAATTAATGGTTTTTTATTTTTTTTTTTAAATTATTTTATTTTTTCCTGTTGGGAAAAGTTTCAGAATTTTTATGGGAAAATGGCATATCGATATTAGAGACATATATATAAATATCGAATAATGCCCCCCTAAACTGAAAAAAAAAGAAAGAAAAAAAATCAAGATATGATTCTTCAATTTTAATAAATTGATAACATATCAACGCCCCCTAAACGAATGCGTTTAATTAAATTGAATTAATTGGTTTATGAAATAACTGCTAACTTATTATATTGATAGATATTTTTTCATCTAATTGTTTATTTTATTTATTTATTTTGTTAATTGTTTTTCTATTGCTGCTTTTCAATCCTTAGTAACAATTAGGTCGTACCTTATTCCAAACCTTCTTAAATTTATCAAAAATCTGGGGGTCGTGAAGGGAATTTTAACCAATTTCCGTATCCCCATATTGTTTTATCAGTGCGCAAACTTCTTACTAGAGTTAATCCAAAAGCGAAAAAGGGAAAATGAAATTTACAGTACTTTTCCTCATACAGTTCAGTTTCGAACCTACGCTTGTTACTTATTGATATTGAGCGTACGTGTAGCCATAGGCTCTGTTGCCACGTCGAGATTCAGGCGCACCACTATTTCTTTCACGAGCAGGAAATAGAGAAAGGCCAGATTGAGAATGTTTAGTTTTGACCCGGATTTTATTCCGTGGGAAAGAGTGGTACCACAAGGTCCGAATTGGAACTAGCTTTCAATTCTTCCTCGGTAAGTCTCCAGCTCTGTGAGCGTACGTGTAGCCACAGGCTTTGTTACCACACCGAGATTCAGGCGCACCACTATTCCCTTCACGGATAATCACCGTAAGGGGATCTGAACTAAAAATACTCAATTTCAGTTCGGACTTTCCCACCATTCGCCCGCTCTGGCCTCGAGCACCTCCTGGGCCGTCGTAGCGTCCGAAGTTTCTAATCTCGTGATCTAGAATCAGAAATCCCCAGTTAACCGACGTAGCCTTCTTGCTTTCTACTGTTATGAAAGTTTACGATTTTCTCTTTTTCCCATGAATCGTCGGGAAGATACAGACCCCTCCCCACGACCTCGTAAAGGAGGGAGGAGGTCCGGTAGTCCCCGTGTGCGTAGTTCGGCCGACGATCCGACCCATAAATCCGCCACCTGCGGTTGCAATTGCGAACCAAACTGGGCCAATCGTGACAATCGTTCTAGGACTGGAGGAAGTCTTCCAGCAAAGGAGACGTGCCATCTTGGTAGAAAACCACCGCAATCACGTAGTGGAATATTCAGAACGCGTGGTCGCTCCTCTCGCAGAACCCATAAACGGCGATATCTCTGACGACGATACGGTTATCATGGAGCCAGAAACTGAAATCATAGATTAGAGGCCCGACAGCGCTATCGGGAATTCAAGAAGTCGAATAAAATTCCGGTGTGGCTTACGAAATCCTAGCTTCGGAACCAATCGTTGAACATTTAGCCAAGGGTTGTTCCAATCACAGATCGATTTAACCAAGCTTTGATACTCACTCCCAGATGCGCCTGGAGGCTCATTTCCACAATCGATATGTTGCAGATGATACGTAGACTCAAGTCCCCACCATTATCGAATCCTTCTGGAAGCTACAAGGAACTTACGTAGAGCGCATGCAGCAGAATTAAATTGATCGACTTTGTGTGAGAAAGTATTTTTTTAGGGCTTATTCAAGGCATTATATTAGGACTCAAAGAAACAGTCTTAAGTGATATTAAAAAAAGACCATTGGTGGGATATCTGCAGTAACGAGAAATAAATAGTTCATTTTAATTAGTTACAAATATTTGCATTTTCAGTCAAGAAGGATGACTTTTCAACGAAATTGTTGAGTTTTCGCAAAAATTATTTAATTTTGAGCCAAATGAAAAAATTTTGAAACAAAAAAGATCAATTCTGAACCAAAAATTTATAGCAGACCTTTCAACCGAAGGGAATGCTTTGTCATCAAAAAATGGTTGGACTTTCTTATTAAGTTCTATTAATTCAGTTCTGAGGAGTTCCATCTTTGAGGAACGTAACATGTCGCGGGTCGACAAGGAAGTGATAGAGTTTATCGATAATGTGGGTGGTATACGGTGAACCTTCTTCGAATTAGCACCAGAAGCGGAGCGCACGTGTAGCACAGGTAACACCGGAGTAGGGAATTACCTGGCTACTAGAGGGGCGAGCTGTTAAATAGCCGCTCTCGACAAGAAAGCTTGTCTTTCTACGGTGCGTCATCCAGAGCACTATCTCTGAGAGAAGGACTTCGGTTCCCTCTTAGAGATACCTAATATGTTTTCTGCATTAGATGCGCGTTCGCAATTTATGCCGATAGTTCAGGTTAGATATAAAGGACGTGTAGTCCAGTTGAATCTCTCTCTGAGAAAGAGAGGATTCACACGCATATAAGATTTGATATAGGCAATCGTATGTTTACATAGCAAGGGAACTCGAGTCCGTTGTGGAGAATGATCAGTGTAAGATCTACTGGAATTTCTCATTCTCCACCACTCAACGTATCCGTGCTACGAAGCCTGATATTGTCCTCCAAAAACTATAGACCAAGATCATTTACGTGATTGAATTCTCGGCACCAGCCGATAGTAATATCAAGGTCCGGTCACTCAGCGCTGCCACCAAGATAAAATTAAAAATCGAAAACACTATATTTTTTTGCTTTTTTTTTGCAAATTTTATGCTCAAAAAAAATTTTGTTTGCTCTTCAAACTTCAGAGATAAGAATGGCGGTGCTAGCACGACGTCCACTCAGCGCCGCTACCTATGAAAACTGACTAAAAATTATTATAATGAAGTAAACGATTAGGGTAGATTTTTTTACTTTTTCTTTGCTCTTCGAAAACATATAATACATGCTCCAAAAAACTATCCCTAACTCATGCATACCCACCCCTCGTGACCAAAAATGTTTTAAAAGTGTAAAAATAACCTTGAGCTACGTAAAGATGATTCAGAACTCTAAATTCATTATTTAACACTTGAAAATTCACCCCTTTTATAATTCCTCCTAAAAAGTACCCGTCCACGTAAATTTATTTAGCGCAACTTACATATACTTATAAAACCCATCAAAAACAATAATATTCATAAAACACTGTTAGGGGAGACTTTTGCTCTTTTTTGCTCTGTGGTGGCCAATACAGAATGTCATAAAAAGCTAGCCATGAGTGAAACGTATCAACATCTCGTGACTGAAAATTTCCTGAAAATATAAAAACAAGTTCAAACAAGATAAAGATTATTCCGACCTTAAAATTGACTAATTCCTTGTTGAAAATGTATGTATTTTATAATTCACCCCTTAGGTATTAATTAACGTATGAGTCGAATTTATATAAATTAAAAAATAACTGTACAATCTACTGAAGTTTAAATAAATACTTTTGGAATTCGAAATCGCTACAACGCGGAAAAGTAGCGTATTGGGGTCCTAAAAAAGTATAATTAATTCGGAATCGATCGGAATATAGCTTGGTTACCCGCGCTCGAAAAAAAGGTTTCAAAAATTTCTTGTTTGCAGAGTTTTAAAATTTGTTTGAGTTTCAATTTTTTTTACATACCTCGACGTCAGAAAAGTCTTCTCAACTTTTTTCGGATCTTAATCTATCATTTTCTGAGAGATAATTCCTATTTAATTTTACCATTGTCTCCGGATTTTTTTTATAAACGTTTGCAAATAGGAGGAGAATTATTTGAGGTAAATTAAAACTTTTTAGTGACAAAAATACATTAAAAAGAAATCCCTAAGTCCCAGGAATCGAAATTGGAAATATATCGAATTTGAAAAATTTTTATTTTGGTATTTTATGAATTTCGATTCCTGAGTCTTGGTGATTTTTTTTCTAATACATTTTTGTCACTAAAAAGTTTTCTTGCACCTCAAATAATTCTCCTCCTATTTGCAAATGATTTTTAAAAAAATGCCGAAAACAATGGTAAATTAAATAGGAATTATATCTCAGAAAATGATAAATTAAAATCCGAAAAAAATCAGAAGACTTTTCTGTCGTCCAGGTATGTGAACAAAATTGAAACACAATAAAATTCAAAAACTCTGCAAACAAGAAATTTTTGAAACCTTTTTCCGAACGCGAAACTTTTCTAGGAGCCCAATATGCTACTTTTCCGCGTTGTACCGATTTCGAATTCCAAAAGTGTTTCTTTTCGACCCAAGCTAATATATATATATATATATATATAAAATTAAAAAAGAAGGTTAACAACCACCGCAGGGTCCCACTGGGAGCAACTGTCATCTAAAAAATGACAGCGGCTCCCAGTAGGACCGCGGTAAATCCCATTCATGGCCACGTCTCACAAATTGAAGCTGTTGATTTCGTGACAGTTAGCTATTGTAGGTTTTTGCGCCATAATTATGGGTTGATACTTGGTTTTCCCTCAGATAAACCAGTTGATGCAGCCAAATACATAGATTTACCCGAACTAACTATGATGTTCAATTTCTTCGATGATATTAATGCCAGAGCACCGGGTTAGATGCGCTATGGAAAGTTCCACCTTTTCAACAATTATATTCAAGATTGCCGCATAGGGTTTACCATTTTTCCGACTGCCGAATTTTCTCAGAAAACAATTATTTTACTCGTGCACCAGGACACTCAGATGTACTTCATGATAAGGGTACTGGTTTCTTTAAAGACTCCGGAAGTATAGACATGCCAAAAAAAGTCAAGTCTCAGAAAGATAAGTGGCAACCAAATAAAGAGTATTAATTACTACACTGTACAAACAACAGATTACACTCGAAGATTTTGTGAAGCATTTACGGGCATTCAGAGCAAAAAGTTAGGATATGCTGCTGGTAACGAAAATTGATCATTTGTAAAAATGCATAAATAATTCAATGAAATTTTTAAATCTGATTAAAAAAAAAATAATAACAATTTCTTCTTACATTTTTCACATTAGACTATAGGAAATCTTTTTTTTCTAATCACTTATCGTATTTTGTAATTGACACACCATATATATAAAATTTTAATACACCCATTTTCAAGCCAGTGAGAAAATGAGAACAAAAGAAATCAATAAAATATCCGATTATGAATTTTATTTTTTGAAAAATTTGTTAACTAAAAAGATACAACTTAGGCTAGTCAGCTTCTTTAGTTTCGAAAACCATTTTTCTCCTTATAAGATAAATGACCCTAATATAGAATTTGATATTTATTATTAATAAACAATGGATATAAATACATATATAAAAATACATATATATATATATAATATATAGATATATATATATACTAAACTCATGATTCTTTCCAATCTGTAGGGTTTGCTTATGAATTAAATTATTAAGATTTCTTTAAATTGAGTTTACCCATTTTACTCAATGTTCTTGTAAGAAGTCTTCTTTTTATGTAAATTTTTGCAAAAAGAATGTTTTGAATTTTAGAGATTTATTTAGAAATGCATTTAATATTTTGGATTGTTTACTTTTCCTATTTGGAAAATTTAATAATCTGTATCGATTGGCTTCAGAATCACCCACACAAAAAAATACTTTGGAAGGAAGTTTCAGCTGTCCAGCTTAGCTTGGGTACCAAACGTTATCGATTTGTCCCAAAATACCGCACAACTAACCGAACCGTCAGGATTATTGAAATCTACTGGATTAATTAATCACCTGTGCAGACCAAGCAGATGCTCTCAATCCCATCGACCCTGGCCTTAACCAGGTCATGCTGACAATCGTCTTCTCCTTCAATAGGAACATTGATAATGTCTCGGAAACACGTCCGAATGGAGGATATAGGAAAACAATTTTTTTTAAAGTAAACTTTACCCAAGGTCTTGTATAGTTTATAGTTTATCGTTTATAGTTGATAGTTTAGTGAAGGTTTTCCCCAACAGGGTGACCCAGTTAAAATCATGCCAGGAAAATGAACATGTCAAGATGATACCGTCTGTCAGATTCAACGAGAAGGGTATAGAGCTTAATACAAAATATGTACCTTTGAATTTAGATTATTTTAGTTTATTTTAAAAATTTATTAATGGACAATGCAACATCAATTATTAAATTAGTAAATAAGTATAGGGGAGACCGGTACATACTGGATAATCCACATTTTTTTATGATGGAACTAAGATTATTAGAAATCTGTATCATCATCGGAGAAGGTAACGGATCGAGAAGAGAAATCCACACATAAAATGAAAATCTAATATATCGACCAAAGTTATATTCAGTGCCAAGGTTTCACTGGTTAATAGCCTGAAAAGCATCCCTGCGTGTCAAGAAAATGCTGAGACACTTGCGGGGGAGATGCAGAAGGCGGTCATCCTTGGGTCGCTTCGTGTCCTCAGTGTACACAAGACTTTTGCTGGATCATTGTAATGAATCCGTCGCAGACTGGCCACCCATCTTGCGTTTGTGAGACGTGGTTGCAGTTGAAATTTTACCGCGATTTCGCCGGGAGCGAGTGCAATTTTTAAGATTAGCACCTGCTCCCGGCTAAATCCTGCGGTTGTTCTTATGACAAACTTCTAACTATATATATCATTCAAAAATGAGGTTATCAACCACCGCAGCGTCCCACTAGGAGCAACTGCCATGTAAAACATCACACCGGCTCCCAATAGGACCGCGGTAAATCCCACTAATTGCCACGTCTCACAACCGTGAGATCGGCGGTCACAGGAAACGACGAAATCACAACGACAGACCGGCGAACCCATCGTGTGTTTTTAGGACGTGAAGCGACCCAAGGATGACAGCTTTCTGCATCCATCTCACAAGTGCCGTGGTATATTTTTGGCACGCGGGTATAGCTTCAAGGTTACGAACCAGTGATAGTCTCGCACCTCCGAGAGCATCTGTCTCAAGGACAAATAATTGTACCAAATATTTTGGGTACAGTCGTTGCAACTCCCTTTTAAGATGTTGTATTCGGAAGGAGCCAAAAATTCAATTTCGTATATAGTTCGTTTCTCGAAGTCTTCGAAAGCAATGTCAGGTCTCGTGTGGGCAGCGGCGCCTTCTTTTCGAAAATCGTAGTTCCAGAAAATTTGGCACTTCTCGTTTTGGACAATTGACTCTATCTCCCTTGGAGCGTTAGGCAAGGCAGGGTCGCGGCCAACACCGTAAGAGCGACAAAGATGGTTATAAAGCACTCTTAGGGCCGCATTGTGTCTGTTATTTAAAACGGAAACTATATTCTCATTGTCAGTATATAATTTATCAAATTCTGAATTTATTTGATTTAAATCTGCTTCAGTCAGGGTTCCAAAAAGGGTTTTAGAAATATCACCTATAAAATTTGCCAGTCCTATTTTATGTCTTTGTTTTCCAAGTAATTTATGTAAAATTGTAATTTTGTTTATTAATTGATTACGTCATGTTTTATTAAGCTCATTTCATTTTTCGCGATACATTCATTTTCGCATGTCTTTTCTATTAAGTCAATTGTTTGTTCTATGGCTTGAAATTTACTTAGGGTTGTGGTTCAATTTATTCCTATAATTAGTTTTCAATTCTCGGGATATAAGTGAGCTTGGCTAATTCCCTCCATGTATATGTTTCCATAAATTTCTTGAAGGACGTAGTTTGCTTGTGTTGTCGTTATCAGCATCCATAATAAAAGAATCATTATTTTTCTGACACATAAAATGGCATCACTTGATCAATATAAAGTTGAAGAGTTTTGCCTTCCAATTTATTTTTCAAATTATTATTCGTTGCATTTTCTGTAACAATTCCTGGACCTCTCCAGCTTGGATCCAATTTATTTTGTTTTGTATATTTTTCCCATTTGACTTGATCTCCTATTTTATAAACTGGGTGGATTTTAACTATGTTTTCATCCAAACGTTTCTGAGTCTTTTCTTTTTCAATTTCAATTCTTTCTGCAGCTTTCTTAATGATGTTGTCATGTTTGATTTTCCATTTCTTTATTAAATCAGCAGAATTTAGCGTTGGTGATCTTGGTATTGCTGATGGGATATTAGGATTTCTTCCGGATGTCATCTCAAAGGGTGAAAAGCCTGTACTTGCATTTTTCATTATATTAATTACGAATGTAATAAATTTCAGATTTTCATCCCATTGTTTACCATTATCTTCCATTGATGTTTTAATGAGACCCTTGGTACAGGGACCCTCTATCCGCAACCCGAGGACGCGTTCGGTGGTTTTGTCATAGGCCCTTCGGTTCGATTCTTGGGAAATCAAAATCAATAGGAGGAGGTTGTGGGAGGCGGTGGAGAGAGACCTGATCGAGAGGGTAAGGGAGATTTATGAAGAGACGAAAGGGGCTCTTAGAGGGTTTCTGGTTGGATAGGGGGTTAAGGCAAGGGAGTACGCTTAAAAAAAAATGTATATACGGGTGTTTATTGGAAATTTTTTTTTCAATTCGCGATAGATGGCGCTGCAATTGCGAAAAATGTAATTGTTGATTATTTCAAGGACTTCGGCGGGTCCCCTTGCCTCTCACCATCAGGGTGCTAGATTTCGGTGAGGCTCCTCGCCTCTCACCATTTGCGTGCTTGATTTCGGTGATTACCCTCACCTCTCACCATCGGGGTGCTTTATTTCGGTGATTCGGGTCGTCTCTCATCATCGGGGTGCTTGATTTCGGTAAGTCTCCTCGCCTCTCATGGGGGTGCTTGATTTCGGTGATTACCCTCAACTTTCACCATCGGGGTGCTTTATTTCGGTGAGTCGGGTCGTCTCTCATCATCGGGGTGCTTGATTTCGGCGAGTCTCTTCGCCTCTTATGGGGGTGCTTGATTTCGGTGATTCCCCTCACCTCTGACCATCGGGATGCTTTATTTCGGTGAGTCCCCTCGCCTCTCACCATCGGAGTGCTTGATCTCGGTGAATCCCCTCACCTCTCACCATCGAGGTGCTTGATTTCGGTGAGTCCCCTCACCTTTCACCATCGGGGTGCTTTATTTCAGTGAGTTTCCTCGCCTCTCACAATAGGGGTGCTCGATTTCGGTGATTCCCCTCACCTCTTTCCATCGGGGTGCTTTATTTCGGTGAGTCCGCTCGCCTGTCACCATCGGGGTGCTTGATTTCGGTGAATCCTGTTTTATTTGTAAATTGTGATTTCGATTTTACAGTAAATATATAATTATTTACCTTTAACAAAATAGTGCCATCGGTTCCTTTTAGGATTCTCTCGTAAAGAATGTTTTCCTTTGAAAAATATTTACTGTAAACGAACTGGCCAGCTTTCAGGGTAAAATATTTCAGAATTGAAGCTTTTTGCCATAAAGCTTTGATAGCTGGGTCTTTCGGAACTATGGAAAAATAGATTTTTTTCATATTCGGGATCTTCGGGTTCTCCGAATTCACTTTTGTAACCTGATTTGCACCCCGGATAAATACACCATTTTCACAATCATTGTTTAATCTATCACATTACAGGACCTATGTAAAATTCAAAGATCTTCAATTTTGAAGAGTAACAATTGAAAATTCTAAAAATTTTGAAATATAGGAATACAAATTATTCAAATTTCACTATATATTTTTTAAAGGTATGTAATTTGGCAACAAAATCACACAATTTTTGTTTTCTAAACCCAAAACCTGCACAACCCTTTATTACAAATTATCAAAACCAAAAACTCTTGAATTTCAAAGATTTACAATTTCAATTTCTATAATTTTGAAGAATTACAATTGAAAACTGTTCGATTTAAATGATTAATAGAAAATCCGGATGCAGTTCCGAATAACTGAATTTTTCGATTTTATTGAAACTTCGTATGCTTATGTATTTTGACGCGCTGATTACGAATATGATAGTGAAAATTGGCGACTAAGAGATTTTCATGGTGAAACCCCTAAAAAAACACCATGAAATCATGTTTTTCGCGTTTATCTCAGTAAATACGCAGAATTTCGAAAAATGTTGTAAACAAAAGTTTTAGCTAATATAAAAATTTATCTTTTTTTGTGAAATACACTTTTTGCCTAAAACCATTATTTTTTGAGAAAAAGAGGATTGCGTTGTAAAAACAAGAAAAAGTCGCGAGACTGGTTTGTGGAAAAAGCCCCAACGTTTAGGCTCAAAGAGGGCCTAAACTTGGAAGTCAAAGGTACGGTGTGTCTGCAGAGGTACCGCAGAGCGACCGTACTAATTCCCGGTACCCCCGAGAGTCCGACGGTCGTTCTGGGGCGCCTGAATTTTCAGAACCCGTCTTTGCGAACTGATTCGTGGAAGGTCTATTCCAACAGGCAGAGTTCCAGGCCGAAGGGGTGAGGCTGGATTCTGGTCGTCGGTTTTTCTGAATCCTCAATCAGAGCCCTTGCGGCTCTTGATTACCGCCCCTATTTAGGGGCGAGTAGAGTTACCTTCCGAGTGACCCAACTGGGCTCCGCAGGGGAAACAGAAGCACCCGGAGGTGCGCAGAATTAGCCTGTCAATGGCTGAGACGGGAATCTGCATGATGCAGATTAATTTGCACCACAGCAAAGGCGCTTCGGCGGTTCTAGCCAGACGCATATCTGCAGTAGAGACAGGGCTCGCCCTAATCCAAGAACCCTGGTTATGCAGGAAAAGGATTTGTGGCTTGTCAGGGTGTGGCTCCATATATAAGGGGCCCCTCGAAAAAACGCCAAGGGCATGCATAGCCGTCAAGGGTATGGATGCGATCTTGGTGCCTAGATTCTGCTCTAGAGATATCACAGTTATTAAGGCGAGACTCAGGGGCATTAGTGGAGAACGGCTAGAGGTGTTCATTGCCTCGGCCTATTTCCCTGGCGATGCCGGGGGACCTCCGTCTCCCAGAGAGGTGGAGGCTTTAATTCGGCACTGTCAGGAGAATAAAATCCCTCTGCTTTTGGGCTGTGATGCAAACTCTCACTATACGGTGTGGGGAAGCACAAACATCAATGACAGAGGGAGAGATTTAATTGAATATATAGCAGGCACAGAGCTGGAGATCCTGAATCGGGGTGATACTCCCACATTTTTTTAGATGACAGTTGCTCCCAGTGGGACCCTGCGGTGGTTGTTAACCTTTAGTTTTTAATTATATATATATATCAGGGTGGCCCAAAAATACACATTTTGGAATTTTCGATCCACGCAGTCGCCAAATCGTTCTCTCGTGGAAGCATATAATAAAAAAATACAGTTTTAGTGTTATTACTCTGCTATTCAAATCATTGAAGTCAAGTGTCCCTCTAGAGATGGGGTATGGTAAAGAAATTAGTTGGTTCCCCAGAAAGTGCGAAAAAAATTTGGGAAATGTGCTGGGTTACAGGTTTGAACCTGTAGCAGGGAGCTTTATGGTCGAGCCTGCATCTGGAAGTCCTAAGCCTCTAACAATAAGTCACCCTGAGTTCAACTCGCTGCCATAAATTCTTCAGGTTCGGAGAAAAGCTGCTGTTAGGCTGGAATTTTTCATTTTCACTCATTTTCGTAATCGCTTCGAAACTAAATTAAAAAAAAATAAAGATTTTTTTTATAAATCTGTTCTTAATATCCTTAAAAATGCTTCTTAAAAATTGTAGGTTAAACAATCATATATGAGGCTCGCTACGAGTCAACAAATATTGCAATCTTATTCAACTTTCGAGATGTCTGAAATCTTTTTATAATTTTGTTGACATATTAAAATTTGACAAGATGCAACTTTACTGAGAAGAGAACAAGTTTATAAAAGGGTAAAGAAATTGACTTATAATTTCTTGAACAAAATCGAAGTAAAAAAAGTATAAGTTTTACGTGTTAAAATCCATAAGACACAAAAATTGCTTTACAAAGTACTAAAAATCATTTTATTTCAGAATAAAATAATATGTATTTATTTGTTTTCACCAGAGAACGATTTGGCGACTGTGCGGGTCGAAAATTCCTAAATGTATATTCTTGGAACACCCTAAGATATATATATATATATATGTATATTAGGGTGTTACATCTGTCAAATATGTGTAAGCGAATTGCAAAAATTATTGTATGACAATTGCAAGGTAGTCTTATAAAGAAATGTAGAGTCTAACATGTGCTTTGGAAGGCCCAGAAATGGTACAAATATCTCGATGAGCGAGGTCAAATATCACTTTCGGCGGCAAAATGAACCCCCCCATTTTTTTATTTTTTTTGCTTCTCCGGAAAGGTGCCGTTCGGGTAGTTCTAAATTTTCCTTACAATATACTCTGTTTCAGGGTATTTTAAAAGATTCCCAGGCATTTTTAAGAGCTTTACAGAATTTCAAGTCATTTCCAAGGGTTTTAATAATTGTAAGGGATTTAAAAATTTGTATGCGCTTTTAAAGAATGTCATAAAAGTTTGAAAGATATAAAAGGATTTTACAAGACCTACAAGATTTTAAGATATTTTAAAAGATTCTGAAGGATTTTATAAGATTTCCTAAGGAACGGAAATCACGAAAGTATTTTGTTTCGTTTCTATCGGGTCCCTGGTTTCAAAGATTTGAAGAGATATTCAAATATTTTTTGCAACACATTTGGAATTCGCCCTGAATTCTTATTAATTATTTTAAATTCTTCCAAATTCTTTTGAATTCTTCTAAATGCACTCAATTCGAATCAATTCAATGGATTTTTCAAAAGTTTTATTTTTTAATTCATCTTGAAGTCTTTTAAACTTACGTTAAATTACTAGACATTTCATAAAATTCTTTTAAGTTCTCTTTAATTTTTCTAAACTCATTTCTTTAATTCAATAAATGTTTTTCATGTTTTTAATTTGTTTTCAATTCACTTGATTGCTTTTTGAATTTAGCTTTACTTTTTATGAATTTCATCGAATTCTTCTCATTTCACATAAATTCCTCAAAATTCACCCCATTTTTACTGAAATAAATTGATTTTTTCGATTTAAAAAAATTGTTCAATATATATATATATATATATATATATATATAATTTTATAATGGGCAAATCAATTTCGAGCGTTCACTTTTCATGCAATTTTGACGTTTTTTTTAAATAAAAATGTATTAAATTTTGAAGGAAATTGTGCGTTTACATTTTTTTTACAGTTTTAAAACAACAGTCTGATATTAAAAGTTAATATCTAAGGTATTAAGAAAGCGAAATTTTATTGGAGTAATGTCGTTTACGTGGGGCGTGGCGACAAAAGATTTTAGCCCCGTATTGTCTGTACCTTGAGCAATCGTCGTGTGCGTTGTGGGTTTTCTGTTATATATTGCGTTAAAAGTTTTGGCGGAAAATGGATTAAGTACTTTTGGATATGATATCATAATTTTCTCAAGAAAATGTGGACTCGGCGCTACAGGCATCTTTCATGTTTATAGCCATATGAACAGCGTGTTATCCGCTCTACACGAAAATTAAATAATTTTTAAAAAGACGAATGTTTGAGGATTCGGATTTAAAAAACAGGGAACTATGATATAAAATCCTTTTGGATTTTATAGAAAATGGCATGCTTTACAGGTGCTTTTTGCACAATTAAAAAATATTTTTTGGATATCTTTGAATTTTTCCCTTCAATATCTTGGATATGCTCTGCTTCAATATCTAGATTTCTGTCCCATAATTAAATCGCTAAGATATTAATTAGTAACACCCACATAGTCTGCGTTAATATATATTTTTCTCCGTGTTGCTTAAAAAACTTTTATTAACAAATTCACAATTTAAATATTTTTCAATTCATCGACTCAATTTACTTTAAGTAATCAACTAAAAAAAATCTGCCCGGTGCGCGGGCACACTCTCATCGCGTGCTTCGCGCGCGACTCGCTTCGCTCGCAAGTTTGAGCGCGCCTAGGGCGCGCGACTGTTGGTTCTCGCGCTTTGCGCTCGATAATATATTCTTATAACAGCGTCCCAAACGAACATCACTTTTGTGTTCCTCCACCCTAGTATTAAGAAGTCTGCCAGTCTGTCCCATATAAGTCATCTTAGAGTCATTGCTGTAACGTCAGTCCCACTAAAACTTCTGCTATTGGGAAGGGGGGGGGGGCAAGGAAAGGAAACCGAGAGTCACAATTGGTTGATGTTTGATGCTGAGAAGTTCACCATTCTTCAGCAGCGTTGTATCAGAAAGGAGTTCATATGTTGCCATCTGCCAATATCTGGCCTACCTCTAGGCAGGGAACCAAAAACTCGTTTTTTTTTCTTTTTTTTCGATAAGAGTTACACGGTTAGAAATCATTTATGAAATCGTCTGTATTCAGAGCCACAATTTATGAAAATAATCAAACTTCCTAATTTTATATTTTGTTTCTTTCCCAAATTCTGGGAGACAGGACCTTCTCCTTCAAAAACACGCCCGCAACTGATTTTTAGAACAAAGGGTACCCATGTGTCAAGGATCAGTTTACAATAACGTCTTTTTTTTAAGTTAACTGTTGGAAATATTGAGCGCTTTAAATTGATTTTTCTGAGATATTCACGAAACTGTAAAAAGAAAGAAGCGACTAAAAGTAAGAAAGTGCCTCGCTGGCTTGCAATTTGTTATTTTCGACCTAACATATAAGTTATAACAAAAATTGTGAAAATTCAAACCATAAGCCAGTATTCTGAAAATACAAATTTTAACGTTAAATTTCAAGATGTTGAATTGAAGCCATAAAAATTAAATTTTGTTACAATTATTTTTTAACATTAAGCAATTCATATTTAAAGGTGCTTATTGCAAAACTGAGAAATTTCTAATTGAAATCATAGCCAGTTTGAAAATTTTGAAAATTCTGGAATTTGAAGTCACTACAACCCAAAAAAGTATTGAATCCTAAAAGAGCATATTTAGTTCGAAATAATTAACGGGTTCCGAAAATATAATTTCATGAATTATAAAATCTCTGAATTTTAAAATGACAGGATTTTAAATTTACGGCAAAACTAAAAATCTCAATGATATCCCAAATTAAAATCTACGGAATTTATAGGTTTGTAATTAATAAAATGCTGAATTCATTATTATATTCAAGGACTTCTTCATTTTTTATTACGTCCCATATTATAGGACATTGTTATCTTTTTCAGTTACAAGAGTAAATTCTATGTACTACAAATATTTCCAAATACGAAAAAGTCCATTTCAGTCCTTTAATATACGTAAATAATTCATAGTAATGCAAAAATTTTAAAAATCGGCTCGACGTTTATTGGGCCCGCTTGCAGTACGTGGTCGAAATAATCCCTTTAAACTAAGCGGCAATGCCGAATTTAGCCGAAAATTACCGCATAAAGCCGAAGCCACAAAAGTGAAGGTAGCGCCGCCCTTGTGGCATGTGGCTCAACTAGACCCTTGCCGCATCTAGGTCAAATATCTTTGTACACACTATGTAGGAATTGAGAACCAATATCTGTGTCGAGTACTTTCTTCAAGTACGGCCTGCAAGCTCAATTAGGGTACCTGTCATACTTTGAAGAGATTGTGTATTTCTAGCTTTAGTATAATATTCGTTTCCATATTAGCAATGTAGAATTTGTTAAATAGTTACCCGCCACGAAAGACCTCATTGAACCTGATAGAAAAAAAATCTACGAGAAATAATGCGGTCTTTGTCACGTAAATTCTCGAGTAAAACTCATGGATTTGTCTAATTTTAGCAGGTTCAGTAAGGAGTTCCTAATAGGCCTTATAGAAACCTCATAGAAACCAATAGACTTTGAGATCTGGAAAATTAATTTTGATATTCCAGATAGAAGCCAGCTCTATTTGAGTCTGGAAATCCAAGTAAGTTCTGTTTATGTAAAAAAATTGTCCGCGACTGCTTATTAATTATTGTAACCATATTGAGCAGAAACCCTTGGTACAGGGACCCTCTATCCGCAATCCGAGGACAACAGGTACGTTAGGGTAGTCCAAAAATGCATTGGAAATTTTTTTTTCAATTTTTATGGTGACACCCCAGAAATTTGTTTAAATATACACAAAAATAAATACATTTTTTTGTTTTAAAAAAATATTATATTTAGAGGTGCCGCAAGAAGTTTAACACGTATTTCCCATAATAAAAAAAGAAGTTTATGTAAATTTTATTCAGAATCCTCAATATTATCTCAATCGAGTTGAAACTCAACATTTCTCTTTACAATTAGCCGTAGAATACGAATAAAATATCACTTTTTAAATATCAACACCATAAGTCTGTTTTATAAGGTCCCAAAGAAACCCCATAAGTGGAAAACGGGTTTTGCGAGTTTTTCGCGCTAATTACGAATTTTTTGTGTGGTTTTTTCAATGAACATTGTTTCTGGCACATAAAAGACCACTTCATACTAATAATTAGATGTTCTTATAAATTTTTTAAACAATTTATTATTGTTCTTAGCAATTTTCTCATAGAATGGAGTTAGAAAGACGCGGTTTTTTAAAAAGTTTCCCACTTGTCCAATTTTCAGTTAGAGGAAAGTGATAGTTCATCAATAATAACAGGAGTGATTTTTTAAACAATTTATTATTAATGTTAATAATATTCTCTTAGAAAATGCTACAAAATTGCAGTTAAAAAAAAATCACTTCTAGTCAAATTTTCAATTATGATAAGTTAAATAATTAACTAGAGTCAAGAAAATAAATTGTTTAAACCATTTTTTATTACTATTATTAATATTATATTTGAATAATGCTAAGAAGATGCTGTTTTTTCTGAAATTTCTGGCTTTTTGTCCAATTTTGAATTGGAGTGAACTAATAATGAATATATAAATTTTTATAATTTAGTTCAATTAAGCGTTAATTTCAATTTTCAACAATCACTCTAAGTGTCAATAAAAATAAAATTCAATTGAAATGTACTATTTTTACAGTTTAAAATATTTACATATTTCAATGCTAAAAATTTAATGTTCACTTTGTAGAATTATTTTTTTATATTAAGAATCTTATATCTAATACGATTTAGGTTAACAATAATTTTAAATTAGCTTAAAATTAAATCATGTGTTTTGTGCTTTAATTGGATTATTGTGTTTGGTGAATAAAGTTTATATTATTCATAGAAAATACGAACAATTGTGAATAAACCTTATTTATTCTCCCTATTTTCCCGTTTAAATACGTTTGTCAGTTTCGCGGTAGTCGGTTTTTAAATTGACGTAAGCCAGCCGACGGACAGAAGGATGCCAGCTAATCATCGCTGGGCAGATAGTCATTTCTGCCAGATCCAACAGGCAGGACGTAACAATTTTAGCGGATAATTATTTAAAATTTAAATGCACTAGAAAACAAACACGCGCGCTATATAAATACGGCTACGAAGTACAATGGACGTATTCATTATAGGCGAGCAGGACTCACCCCCAAATTGACCTTCCAGTGACCACGGAAGTACTAATCGCTGAGACCACTTTTACTTTATGTTTTCGAGGTCGCTGAATACGAATATGAAATTATTTTTTTGATAAAATAGGTAGAACATGGAAAAAAACGACAATTTCGCGGAAAATTGAGAATAACGAATTTTAGGTTTTTCGATATTAATCTCGCTATATCTCAGACAATTATTAATACATCTTAATGAAATTTTTTATGCTTATTGCCCAACTAAAGAGCTAAACAACAAGCCCACTGCAATTATTCTGCGACAATTATTACTTGATCGGTGAATTTTCAAATGTGTATTATCACGAATTCCGAGTTTTGTCATACATGTTTTCGATTTGAAGAAATATTTCTTTGGCATTTATGGTGAGGGTTAAATACGGCTTTCCACCTTAGAATTTCCCTGTTGCGACAGCGTCGTGGTCATCGCTTTGGACTTTACACTCGACGGACCCAAGTTCGATTCCTGCTGACGGTGGATTTTTCATCGAATTCTGTTTCAGGTTCATGAAGATTTTAAATTATGTGAATTGTTTAAATTGAATTATTTATAATAATAACAATTTTAATTATAATTAAGGCTGAAAGAATCCATTTGTTCATTTAGGAAAATATGTACAACAGTTGAAGTGCGAACTACCTTATTGAATTCGCGCATGGTTTAGGACAAAGTAATATTTTTTTGAATCACTGGGATATTTTTTTGCTTAAAATATTTAAAAATTTGATGTGGAGAAATGGTTTTTCGATCCTATAAAATATTTGCTTGTCCTCAAAATATATTTCTTTCCATCAATTCACATTTCCTCATTTCACAGAAATATTCATTCCCATTCATGGCACATTCATTTGGAACAATGAGTCATTTACTTGGTTTGAAATCTATATTTTTGTCTTCAATTAATATATCTTTGATTCAAAGAAATATTTCCCTTCAACCAATAGGTCGTATTTTTGAATCAAACAATGTTTACTCAATCCTATTAACATTTATCTGGCTTTTTTCAGTGAAGGAATTCCAATTTTTTCCAATCAATAATACCGCTCTTCAACTCGAATACTGTTTTACAGTATCTGCTAAATATTTCTTGGAAATAGTAGATCGTTAATTCGAACCAAAAATATTTTTATTCTCATCAACTGTCATTTCTTTGGTGCCAAGAAATATTTATTAAAGTTTACAGTACGATTCTTTCAAACAAGAAATCAAATCTTTCAATTAAAAAAACATTTATTTTATCCGATCGTCATTACTTTCAATTGAGAAAATATTTTTTCTGAGGCAAAATTTTCTGGAGAAAAGATTTTTCCCCAAAAATGTCAAAAGTGCTACCGGCTTCAATAACAACATTAACATTAAAAATTTCGATAGTAAATTTTCTGAGAAAAAATTTTCTGAAAAAGAATTTTTTCCCCACAAATGTCAAATTTCGGTAGTAAATGTTCTGAGGCAATGTTTTCTGAAGATAAAATTTTTTCCCAAAAAAGACAAAAGCACTATCGGCTTCAATATAAAACATTAAAATTAAAAATTTCCATAGTAAACTTTCTGAGGAAAACTTTTCTGGAGAAAAATTTTTTTGCCAAAAATGTCAAAAGCATTATCGGCTTCAATAACAACAATAAAATTCAAAATTTTGATTGAAAATTTTCTGCGGAAAAATTTTCTGAAGACATTTTTCCCATATTTCTCTCATATTTCACACATATTTCTCCAAAAATGTCAAAAGCGCTATCAGCTTCAATAACAACAAGAACATTAAAAATTTCGACCGTAAATTTTATGAGGCAAAAGTTTCTGACAACAAATTTTTTTTCCCAAAAATCTCAAAACCGCTATCGGCATCAATAATAACAATGACATAAAAAATTTGGATATTAAATTTTCTGAAGAAAAGTTTTCTGGAGAAAAGACTTTTTCCCAAAAATGTCAAAAGCGCTATCGGCTTCAATACCAACAATAACATTAAATATTTCGACAGTAAATTTTCTGAGCAAAAATTCTCTGGAAAAAATTTTTTTTTCCTAAAAATCTCAAAACCGCTATCGGCTTCAATAACAACAATAACATTCAAAATTTGGATTGAAAATTTTCACCATTGGCTTCAATAACAACAATGACATTAAAAATTTCGCTAGTAAATTTTCTGAGGCAAAATTTTCTGGAGAAAAGATTTTTCCCCAAAAATGTCAAAAGTGCTACCGGCTTCAATAACAACAAGAAAAAAGTATAATTTACTGTCTTCCTCTCTGAAAACCCCAATAATTCATAATTATTGTCTTAAATAACTAAATAAAAATTAGCGCACGGCGATTTTTGTTTAACTTTTCATTACACACATTCAGTTGTGCAATGCAAAAGGTTTCATTAAAATCGGTGGAAAGCCCCCGGGTTGAAAGATTGTTCATTTTTAACGTCTAAAGTGACTCCTCTATCATGAATTCTGACTTTTCCTGACGAGAAACGTAACAAAAGTGGTCAGAAATGGTCAGAAGCCCTGAGTATTTTTCTGACCATTCCTGAAATTTTTTTTTTAGTAGGGAGGAGTTAAATTTTAGTTTAAAGAGGGGAAATGGCAAAAAAATCGCTTTTTGCCCCGGGTGCAATCTTTTGATTTACTTATTTTTAAAGTTTTATAAGAAATAATTCATTTGAACTTTCACTTCATGCATTCCGGAATAAGTGAGGTTATATTATGCTCTTTTCCCTCACTCGCTACCGTCACCCACCTTTTAAGTACGCCATTACGAGTTATTATTTACGCCAGTACGAGCTTTCGAGCCGAAAATACGAATTTTCTACAAAACAGTTGAATTTTCAACAAAAAAGTTAATTTTCAACAAAAAAGTTAATTTTCAACAGAAACAGTTAATTTGTAACCAGACAGTTGAATTTAACAACAACAAAATTAATTCCTCCAGAAAGAGATGAATTTTCAAAGCAAAAAGATGAATATTCAACAAAATATTTGAATTTTCAAGAAAAAAATTAATTATTAGTCAAGAAAGAAAAAAAATTTGATTTATATTGTTCATTTTTCAAGCCAAACGAATTTTCAACAAAGCAGTTGAATTTTTAACAATATAATTCAATTTTGAATCAAATAATACAATTTAAAAAAAAAAAAAAAAAAAAAAAAAAAAATTTTCAAAAAAAAAAAAAAAAAAGTTCTGTTTGTGGAGATTATATATATTTTGCGCATAATACCGTCTCCTTTTTAATTTCTCTATCAGGTATGAAGAAATCTTCATGATAAATATGCAATCAATAATAATTACCCGTTTCTTTACAAAAAACCCAAAACCAGAAATAATTTAAAAGTATCTAAATAGTTTTATTTCAGAATTAACAAATGTTACTATCATTAAAAATAATTATTCTTGTGAAAACATGACGTGAAAATTAAAAACAGTGCTTCGAGCTTTTTCCCCTTCTTTTAAACAATTCTTCGAATCGTTATATTGAAGTTATGAAGATTTATCAATAAAAGTGAAGGTCCCTTTTCACGGCGTGAAATTTAAAAGTTAAAAAAATTATTTACGACCAATTAAAACTCCCATCGACTTTTTTTCAAATAAAATTATTATAACCTTTTTCTCCCCATTTCTTGTTGGCAAAATTATGAGAAATGAAAAAAATGTTGTCGATAGGAGTTGTAATTGGTTAGAAATAATTTTTTCAACTTCGAAATTTTTCTTCGTGAAAACCGACCCTTATTTTATTAATAAATCTGTATAACTTCAATATAAAAGTTTGGAAAATTGTTTAAAAGAAGGAAAATAATTCGAGCCAGTTTCAAATTTTCGCGGGCAGGGCTGTGGTTGGAGAGGGGGCGAATTTTTTCGTGGGACAACTGAAGATGGCTCTGCTAGCATATAAAATATGTGGCCAGAAAAATCCATGTGAGTCGGGGTACTGTGGCAATATGGAGGCAACAATAGGGTCACTTTACCTCTAATACATGCGATGCGAAGGGGTTTTAATTTATTTTGAAATTATTTCGAAGAGCTGGGAGTCAGTATCTGCAAAAATGGTCAGAGTAGACATTTTAAGAAAGGACAAAAAAATTGTGCACGTTGGACATGTTATAAATTTGGAACAAATATCAATTATCTACATCCAAAGGCACAATGCGGCACTAAGAGTGCTTTATTACCATCTCTGTCACTCTTACGGAATCAGCCCAAATACAGCGCCGCTAAACACTCCTAGGGCAATAGAGTCAATTGTCGAGAATGAGCAGTGTCGGATGTACTGGAACTTCATATTCTCGACAATTGTTTCTGTTGCGCACTCGAGGCATGACATAGTTCTTCTTCAGTTCGAGAAACGAAACATGTTTGTTATCGAATCTTCGGCACCAGCTGACAAAAACATCATAGCCAAGGTGAATGAAAAGAAAGAGAGGTATACAGAACTTATAAGGGAGTTACTACGGCTATAGCCGGAATATTCTGTTAAACTAATCGTCCTGATCATCAGCGCTCTATAAGGTGTCAAGGTTTCACTAGCTAGTAGCCTGAAAAGCATGCCTGCGTGTCAAGAACATGCTGAAACATTTGCAGGGGAAATGCAGAAGGCGGTCGTCCTTGAGTCGCTCCGTGTCCTCAGGTTAACCCAGAATTTTACCGGATCATCGTATCGAATTCGCCGTAGACTGGCCATCAATCTCACGGTTGTATAACGTGGTTACAGCTGACATTTTACGGCGATTTCGCTGGGAAAGGTTACAATTTTTAAGATTAGCACCTGCCCCCGGCAAAATACTGTGGTTTTCCTTATGACAAACTTTTAACTTCATATATATATATATATACATATAATAAAAAACTAAATGTTAACAGCCACCGCAGGGTCCCACTGGGAGCAACTGTCATCTAAAAAATGACATCGGCTTCCAGTAGGACGTCGGTAAATCCCATTCATGGCCACGTCTCACAACCGTGAGATGGGTGGTCACAGGACACGACGAAATTATAACGCCAGGTTGGCGAAACTTTCGTGTGTTTTGAGGACACGAAGCGACCCAAGGATGACAGCTTTCTGCATCCATCTCGCAATGTATACCGGATAACTTTTGAAAGACTAATCGGATTGGATTGTGCTTTGGCACACAGTTTCAGGGACCAAAAAGAAAAATCGGGTTCATTAACCAGCTATTTTGGATAGAGATTCAAAAAGTGAGAGCATTTTCATAATTTTTCAGACCATTTTTTTCAAAATTCAGAAATTCCATGGACGACTGGCCGTAGCACGCAAAAATTAAAACAATTTATCCTTACGACTTTTTTCGATGAAAAGAAAATTGTCAGAGTTATAGCATTTTGTTCGCACAAAAAAAATGAATTATTACATTCTCATCATAGTGATAAGTTATTGATTTTATGTGAAAAATGACTTTCGTGGATTCCATCAAATGAGGCCCCCTGAGTCAAAAAAAATAGTTCTTTACGTAGGTGTCTGTCTGTCTGTCGTCCTTGTCGTCGTCTGTATACTCTTTTAAAGCCCTATAAGATTATCAAAACAACATTTTGAATTTTCTTGAAAAATCGAAAATTCAAGTTTTGATCGCACAAAAAATAATAAAAAATAAAAAATCTATTTTGCGGTCAAACTATGCAAATTACGGAAAAAACGAAGTAACAAAAATTGTTAACCCAAAAAGAAGGTACAAAAATTCTGCACTCATCCCAATTTGTCATCAATAATTTTTTGATATGACGCGTTGTTTTAGTTTTAATCATTAAAGATAACATTCAAAGTAAAAAAATTAAATTTTTTGAAAAGTGACACAAGGTTAAAAAAAAAAAATTAATCGACAAAGTTATTCACCAAAAAAAGGATTTACAAATTTATTATTAGTAATTTTTAGATAGGACGAGTAGACTTTCTTTTATTCGTGGAAAATGAGATTAAATATAAAAAAATTCAATTTTTGGAAAAACGACACAAGAGACGAAAAAATGACAAAAAAAGTTGTTCTACCAAAAAATATCTTCAAATATGTCTTTATTCAATTTCAAATTCTTATTCAAGTATTGTTTCAGTATAAAATATTCCATTTTTAACCCATTCAATTTGGAATATTTAAATTAAAAAAAAAACAATTTTCAATATTAAACAATTCGAAACTCAATTGTCACAATTTCAGAGTGATAAATTTAAACTTTCAATGTTACAATTATAATTTTTCTATTTTTTAATTTGTAAGTTGAAAGTTGAAATTAAAAGTGTTGAATTTTAATTTGTAAATAACAGTTGAACAATTATTGATATAGAAAAAATTCCAATAAGTTGGAGGCTTTTGAATGTTTCAACCAAAAAAAATTAAGAGGTTCTCAAGAATTTTGAAAGATTTCAATATTTCAATATTCGAGTTATTCTGATTGTTCACTGCAATATAAAGGCTAATTTATAATGATCAAATAAAATTCAATTACATTAAAATGTAATGTAAGAACAATGATTGCATAAAAATTGTGTTAAAAAATAAATTAAAAATCATGTGAGCTTCGAAAGAAACAAACAATTTCTCCTTAAATTTTCTTCAAAGCTAATAACATTTTCAAAGCAAACTTTGCATGATTCAATTCAGCACTGATTTATATCGAAATTTATTTATTTATTTTTTAATTGAAAATTCAATTTTTAAGAACGGTTTTCGTATTTTTTTTTAAATACTGTGCACATTTTCGACCCAGAAATATATATTTTTTTAAATTATTGTTAGTTTAAATTTAAACAATAGTTTTAAAAAACTTGAAATATAAAAAAAATTTCTTTATTAAAAGTATTTGATTATTGTATTTTTAATTAATAAATAATATTTTGTGAACAACAATATTTTAATTGTTCAAATTCATGAACTTTTTTGTTTGGATATTTTATAATTCGGCAATTTTCTGTCGAGAATTTTCAAAATCGGTAATATTACATACTGTCGACAATTTTATTTGAGATATTTAATGATTATGTTTTTCAGGAATTATTGTGGAATGTTTTCGACTATCCGATTCTGCAGTTTCTTTTTTTCATTATTTATGTTTTAGTTTTCAATTGATTTTAATATTGTAAAGTCAAAATAATAATAAATAATTATTATTTTTAAATAAGTCTTTTCATGATATTTTAGGCTCAAATCACAATTTTGGGGATTTTAAGAGAAAAGTAAAAAAGTTATTAACTTGACCTCATATACTTTCTTAATATATAAAAACTTTACAAAATCTTTAATATCTAAAAATACTTATCTCAACATTACAAAAGTTAATTGTTACAATTTTATTTTAATTGGCAAATAATTGTAATTTGAAATTAATTGTATTAATTGTAAAATAAATTTGACAAAATTTATTGTATAAAGACATATCTCATGATTTTAAAAGGATAATACAATGTCTGAAGGTTATTCTTTGTATTATTTCAATAACTAATGAACATAGTTTTAGAACATTTTTTTATATTGCCGAAAATTCATTTTATTAATGTTAAATTCGACCGCTTTTTATTGAAAAAATATATATTTTTTTTAATGAAATAGCAATTATTACACTTTTTGTTGAGAATTAACCTTTTTTGCCTGAAAATGAAACTATTCGGTTGAAAATGTTTTTTTGTTGTTGAAATTTTGATTTAAAATACCTGAAATTTTATAAAATATTTCGAAACTTTCTCAAGAATCTCAGAAAACCTATATTTATATTTATTTTTACAATTTTATTTTAGTTATAAAATAATTTTAATTGGAAATTAATTGTAAATAATTGTCAAATAAATTTAATCAAATTTATTTTATAAAGAAATATCCCATGATTTTGAAAGGACAAACTATTTTAAAGGTAATTCTTTGTAGTATTTTAATAACTAATGAACATATTTTTAGAATATTTATCCTTGATTCTAATTTTCCAAGTATTTAGAGTATTTGAACTTTTATGGCTCACGATATTTAAAATTCTGAAATTTTAAACGGTGAAAAGGACTGGTGTTTTTTGAAAAAAATCATATTTTTAGAAAAAAGATCTATCCAATCGCTCTGAATGTCACTTAAAACTACATGATATAAATTATATAAATTTACAATATAAAAAATCATTGAAAATTTTACCATGAATCTTAAGCAATTTTTCTATTATTTTAAATCGTTTCAATATTCTTGAAAAACTTTTAAATTTGGTTCAAAATTTCTACCCAAATAGATGAACTTTAAAATTAAACAGACAAACTTTCAACCCAAGAAGACGATTTTTCAACAAAACAGTTGAATAGTCAACAAAATATGTTGAATTTTTTAACCAAACCGTATCAATTTTTAACGAAATTGTTCTTGTGTTGAATTTTCTATGCATTTTTATTCAAGAAAGATGCAATTTCCACTAAAATAGATGAATGTTTAAATTAAAAAGATAAGTTTTCCAAAAAATAATTAAATTTTCAACAAAACAGTTGAATTTTCAATCAAATAGTTGCCATTTTATACAAGAAAGATGAAATTTCTATTAAAATAGATAAATTTTTTAATTAAACCAATTTTCAAAAAAATAGTTGAATTTCTATCCAACAAAAAAATCAGTTTGACTAATTAACAACTAAATATTAGTTTTAAATTAAAAAAGTACATTGCTCATTTTCTATCAAGAAACTTAAATTGTCAGCCTAAGAAGACGAGTTTTCAACAAAACAGTTTAATTTTTTATTCAAGATTTATTATAATAATTTTTTTAATTTAACTTTATTTTACGCTTCTTCGAAGCTGAAAAGCTGAAAATTTTAGAGTAATAAACTCCATCGGAAATTATTTCTAAACTGGAACCCAAAGGGACAACAGCTTAATTTTATGGTCGGGAATGAATACATGGAATTCAATATATCCTGGGATACGAGGAATTAATGGAATACAAGGAATTCACGGAATTCATGGAATTCGAGGAATTCATGGGATTCCAGGAAATCATGGAATGCATGGAATTCATGGAATTCAAGGAAATCATGGCATTCAAGGAATTCATGGCATTCAAGGAATTCATGGAATTCAAGGAAATCATGGCATTGAAGGAATTCATGGAGTTCAAGGTATTCATGGAATGCAAGGAATTCATGGCATTCAAGGAATTTATGGAATTCATGGAATTCAAGCAATTCATGGAATTCAAGGAATTCATGGAATTCAAGGAATTCATGGCATTCAAGGAATTCATGGAATTCGAGTAATACATGGAATTTAAGATTTCCTGGGATACGAGGAATTAATGGAATACAAGGAATTCATTGAATTCAAGGTATTCATGGAATTCAAGGAATTCATGGAATTCATGGAATTCATGGAATTCATAGAATTCAAGGAATGCATGAAATTCAAGGAATTCATGGCATTCAAGGTATTCATGAAATTCAAGGAATACATGGAATTCAATATATCCTGGGATCCTTGGATTTCATGTATTCCTTGAATTCCATGAATTCCTTGAATTCCATGAATTCCCTGAATGCCACAAATTCCTTGAATGCCATGAATTCCTTGAATGCCATGAATTCCTTGCATGCCATGAATTCCTTGCATTCCATGAGTTCCTGGAATTCTATGAATTCCAGGAATACCATGAATTCCATGAATTCCTTGAATGCAATGAATTCCCTGCATTCCATGAATTCCTGGAATCACATGAATTCCTCGAATTCCATGAATTCTTTGCATTCCATGAATTCCTTGAATTTCATGAATTCCTGGAATTCCATGAATTCCTTGAATTCCGTGAATTCCTTGAATTTCACGAAATCCTTGAAATCCATGTATTTCGCGGATCGCAGGGTGGAAGCCTTGCAAGAAGACTTGAGAGAATCTTCTTTCAAATCTTGTTGCTTTCCAACTTTCCCCCGAGTGGAGTACGGTAAAATACTTGGCGTGAAAACCCAACTATTTTAAAGTATCTTCCGAAAAGAGTAAAGTTCTCTGAAAAAGAGTCGCTGAGATTATATCTTAGACAACTGTTTCCAAAAGAGACTTACTTTAAAGCGATCTCTGTACGTCAGTTATCAGAGAAGGAAAATTTCTGTGTATTTTCGGGCGCTAATAAATCTTGCATAGTGGCATAGTCCATCTTAAATTTTCGAGGCTTCAAATTCGAGTTTAAAAGCGACCATAAGCTCACTTTGTCCACAAGCAGAACGAGGGGTCGTACCGCTCCGCCTGGTTGCTAAGGTAAAGTGAGTGAGAACGCTAAAGAGAGAAAAATCTCTCTATTCTAAAAGGGAATTGTAGAGCCCAGTAGACGAAATTGAAAAATAAAGTTTCTTAAAGTCAAGGCTGCTCGAAAATACTCGCTCTCTCGCTTCTGCCCTCTAGATTGAGACAATAAGGCACTACCTGCGGCGTGACATTCCTCAGCCCTTCTGTAGGTTTCAAACATGCTCATATAGCACTCTCACTGGTTGAGAATTCTTATTACCTGATCGACAGGCCGTATAACCATAATTGGCTACTATAAAATAAAAAGAAAAGATTCTGAAAGGATTAATAAAAATAAGATTAATAACACAGGCCGACAAAATTTGACAAATGTCAAAAGCCAGAAAGCAGACCAAACATTTCCAAAGGATTTTGATGCGCTGAATCCGAACTTGAACTCAAAATTGCTTCTGTACGTCAGGTTTCACAGATATCCTAACTTTTGAGGTTATGTAACGGAACAAGAAAAATGTCTACCACAAAAGCTAATATGGAATTTGAAAGTACTAATCTCCCCTGTGTGTACTGTAAAGAATACGAGTTTCATATACTGTGCGTTAATGAATTCTCACCTACTGTATCTGTACAAAACAATACACAAAACATAAACCACAAAACAAAACACAAAATAAAACAAACCAAAACACAAAACAAAATAGAAAACAAAACATGAACCACAAAACAAAACATGAACCACAAAACAAAACATAAACCACAAAACACTAAAAAAAAAATAAACCACAAAACACAAAACAAAACTCTTTTTCATTTGAGATTCCTTATTGCTACCTATCCGTAGAAGCGAATACGTTGTGTCTTCGCATGTATTTTATTTATCCCTAAAGCTCAAAACAAATTGCTTCACTAATTTTTCAAATAATTGAAAACACCCACTGTCTACAGCGATCTATGGATAGTTTGCTATAAGGTATCTCAAATGGAAAAGAGTTTTCTTTTGTGTTTTGTTTTGTGGTTTATGTTTTGTTTTGTATTTTGTGTTTTGGTTTCTTATGTTTTGTGTTTTGTTTTATGACAAAAACAGCTTTTTTTGCATTTCCTAATTGATTTAGATAGTATTTGCACAGATACTGGATGCTTTAAACATACTTATGCTCATGATTAGCATTGTTAAGTCAAAAAGAACCTAAATAGATTTGTTAAACAAATGAAAATTGTTGTTCAGTTTTGACATTGATGAAGAGAGTCAACGTAACTGAAGTTCAAAATTCGTTTGTAAGAAAATGACCTGAAAAGTTGTAACCCAATTTTTTTCCTTTGTAGGAGTATCAACAACATATGATGACATGGAATTAAATAAAAACATTCTGGTTTTTCATCGACCATTCAGATTCCTTAAAAAATAATATTGTTCATACTGTGAAAAATGGTGAATTTGAGTTTATCAGTTTTTTTAACTCGACATCAATTTCCTCTCCGGCTCAAAAAATTAATGCTGATCAGAATAGAGGTCGCCCGGTATCCCAGAGTCACCGTTTAAGACACCTCACCCAGGTGCCATTCAGCTTTCGGCACGATTGCTATGCCTCCGCTTAGGGGTTATTCCTTCGGGACCATCCCTGGACAATTGTCCGCGACTGCATATTAATTATTGAAACCATATTCAGCAGAAAACCTTGGTACAGGGACCCCCTATCCGCAACCGGAGGTCGCGTTCGGTGGCTTTGTCATAGGCCCTTCAGTTCTATTCCAAAGGAATAGAAACCGAAACCGAATATATAAACATGTGTGTGTCTATGTGTTTGTGTGTTTGTGGCTACTCATCTTACGGTCGTGAGACGAGGACATAGGTGAGACTTACCGCGGTTCTACTGGGAGCCAGTGTCATTTTTAGATGGTAGCTGCTCCCAGCGGGACCCTGCAGTTGTTGTTCATCCCTTTTTTTCAAATATATATATATAGTTTGTTAAATGATTCACATGCCTCATTTCGAGAGTTCTTCACAATGTTGCGTTGCCAAGATTTTTCATTAACTGTACGTTTTCTACCACAATCGAATTTGTTTTTTGGACTATGCATTTTAATCTTTTTTGACAAAATAAATTTCGACACTTTTTGAATTGAGGGTCTGAATCAAAAAAATCGCCGAACGCTCAAGATCGGGTGAAATTATTTTCGACACACGAAATGCCCAAGTATCAAATTGAGCTAGAAAAATGCATCAAAACGTTGCACAATGGGTAGTTTTCATTTGTTACATAATGCATTTGTTAACCGTTTGCAAAATTTTAATACCCTGGATTTTTTTGTGCAATCGTCTCACGGAACCGGAATCTCAAAAGTCACAAAATTGCCAACTGTTTAATAATATTGAATTGCAAATTAAGTTAGATCGCGGTAATCTCGTTTTTTCAGTTTCGCTGACAAAATGTGCCGAGCATTTTGGAAATTTTCAACTTCTTTGTTCTTCGGAGAAGACGTTGTTCTCACAATATTTATAGACGAAGTCATAAATGATAGTCGTGAGACATTTATAGAGGGTCGAGAGGCAGGTGATTGGTCGGTAATCACTGAGACTGCCAGCATCTACCTTTTTGCGTATCAAATACGTTACGACCTCCGCCATAAAAGAGGGCAAGTGATCTGGATTCTTCAAAATGTTTTGAACGGCCCCAGTAAGGGCGAGGTTCAAAACCTCTAAGTATTTTTATCAGAAGCTGTGCATCCCATCCACACGCGTCGCTTTCCAGTTCTTAGACCTCTTTAGAATACGAATTACCTCGGAGGCTGAGATGGATAGATTATTCATCCCAAGCAATCGTGCAACTCTGTCCTTTTCTAGATGGAGCCAGGTCGTGTCCAGTTGACTTGATCTATGAGTACCCCAGATGCTAGAACAATATCTGGCCATTTCCTCAGTCCTAGGTGGTTCAAAATAAATTTGAGTCTTGTTTTTGTTATCTGCAAGTCAGCGATAGAAACGTTTTTCGTCTGCCAGAAAAGTCCTATTGCCATTCCTTCTCGCGATCGCTCTCCTAAAATGGTCGCAGTCGCGCTGACAGGACCACGAGCCTCTGTTCAAGATAGTCAATCACTTCGTCCAGGTTTGTAGGCGTCCTTGAATTGATGTTATATGGACGAAGGATCTCCTCCACGTGGCGAGTCGGTCTCTAAAACCAATTGCCCTTTGGAAATTGGTACAACCGTCCAAGTTTGCTCTTATTTTACTAATGTCGCTTCAAATTCGGAACTTCCATGGAGGATCTGACATCTTTCTTGGGGCATGGTTGTTAGCAGCTTGGCCTCTGAGTTTGATGCTCATTATCCTGACACATGCGACCACAGCGCAATATGCAAGAGCCTGCACCTGCAGCAAGCTCTTATCATGCTGCAAGAACAGTGTGATCTGTCTTAAGCTAAATATTTGATCTGTACATGATCTTCCTGGTATAAACCTACTTTGAGCTTCCCATATCTTTTCTTATGTTATTGTCATTATTTTGCTGATAAGTATTTTCGAGTATATTTCACACACGGTACTTAATAAGCTGATACCTTTGTAATTATTGCAGTTGATTTATCTTCCTTCATTCTGCATATTGGTATGATAATCCCTTTTGTCCACTCTTCTAAGACTTCTCCTGTCTCGATATATAAATTTATCAATTTGCACATCCTGTGAGGTATAAGTTCGCCACCATATTTGAGTATTCTAGCCCCAATACTGTCTACACCAGCAGCCTGACCGTTTTTTATGTTCTTTATTGTATCTCTAACTTCAGTGACACAGACTTTCTCAGTTGACTTTTCTGATGCATTATGTTCTATGTCGCAGTTCTGTTGACCTATACCTTCACTTCTTAATAATTCCTTGAAAGAGTCTTTCAAAGCGTCCACCATCCCGTCTGTAACGTATAGCACATCACCTTTTCTGTTTCTCATGCTGAGTAGCTCTGTACTTTTACTTTCCTACATTTATTTGATTCGACTTACTTGCTTTCTACAACGTGGTTTTGTATGTTCTTCTCTTCTTCTCTTTTGTTTAATTCTGATTTCGTCTTAACTCTTAACTATTTTTTCAACTTTTATGAGTTAATTCGTGAAAGCTAAGCATTTCTGGGTGATCACTGATGTCTCGGCCGACAAACAGAAAAAATTGGGAGTGGAAAATGTTGCAGGTAATGGTCATTTGTGAATAAAGTTGGTTATGGTACAGGGTGACGTCGAGTTGGTAACAGATATGTGAGTAAAGTATACCTTAGCTTACTCTGGAGGAGGGGAATGAGGGCGAAGTGTCACTTGTTGACTCCACATCTAAAGAAGCGGCTATAAATAAGTAATTATCATTTTCCTGAATAAGTTCAATCTTTATTTAATTGCTTAAGATTTAAATGTTCAGTAGTCACGTAGCAGATTCGAGAAATTTCAGATCAAATTTCTAAAATTCAATCATATGTTTGTACTGATGAACATTGATCCACTCTTCAACAACTTCTTGCAAAATGTTTGAGAACTTTTTCAGATCCTTAATTAGCTCGTTCAAGAAAGAAAAGGAATCTCCTTCAAAAAATCAAGGGGTAGATCGTGCTAAATGCTTTTCAAGAACTATTAATGTTTGCTATATTCCCAAAATGACAATCAACAATTCGCTTTAGGCGATTAGTTGTTCTATCCTCTTATAAAAACAACCTAGATGACGCGTGATATAAAGTATGGTTCAAGTTGAGCTGTCTGAACTTAGGAAATTACTGATACTACCGCTTCAGCCCTAGCAAACAAAGAATCAAACATCGCCTGAAGTTCATTGTCGTTTGTAATTTCTTTTGAATCTGACATGGGCTCTAAGATCGCAGGATTGACAAAACGATGTTTGATCTCAACTTTTTCTGGCTTTGATTTTGATTGTGATTTGTCATTCGCGCAAAAAAAGACCCGTTACTTTATTAAATAATTCTTAGAATCTTCGTGATAATTTTAAAACCATTGACTCTCGTCATCCCAATTTTCAAAATTGTTATTTTGAGCTACTGAAGCTGAGTTTTGTTTTCCAATTAATTGTGGTAATTTTATTTCGGAGCAAGTGTCACTTAGATTTGACTCAGTGTTTGGTTGTGGTACTTTAGTAGACGCTACTAAATTACGTGCAAAAGCACGTTCGTATGGTTCACGTACTTTTTTGTCGGCACGATGCTTTTTTCTATATGCTGTTTTGCGGGGAGGGGAGAGATTAGGCATGGGATGCGCTTCTCTCCCCCCCCCCCTGTCTACTGCTCACTTCCCTGTGAACACACCTTTTATTAATTTATCCTCAATTAAAAATTTTGTAATTCAAAATTTATTTAATTTATTTAATTATCTTTAACTTATTTTAAATTTAACCTTGATTCCTTTTAAATATAAGAATAAATAATGGAATAATTCGGAAATCTATATTTTTAAAATACAAGAATTTTTAATTACAACCCTTCAAAATTTAAATTTAAACATTTACAAATAAAAAGAATTTTTTTTTTATGTTTTACAATTGAAAATTCTGCACTTTTCATGATTTGAATATGATATTTCATGAATTTGGAATATCTAGAATTAAAAACTCTTGACTTTCGATCTATAATATGATACCAATTTAAGAGTTGTTAATTATACACCTTTGAAAATTAAAGAGTTTCCAATTATAAATCGTCAAAATTAAGGAGTTTTAAATTGCAAATCGTTAAAATTTTAGAATTTTCCATTTTAAGTTTTCAAAATTGAACTATTCCAAGAAAATGTTCTAAATAACATACCCTTTAAAATGTAATTCTTGAAAATTGAATAATTTGTAATTCCAAATTTTCAACATTTAAGAATTGTTAATTGTAACTCTTCAAAATTACATAACTTGGAATTGCAAATCCTTAAAAATTGAAGAGTATTTAATATTTGGAAGGTTATAAATAAAAATATTAAAAATAATAATAATGTGAATAATATAAACACTAAGAAACTCTAAGAAAGCATCCAGAGGCGACTTCTGTCACTTCCAACACTCAAGGCCGCTGTGTAAGCATAGCAGCGGTAAAAGACCACCTGCAAACTACACGATGATCCTAATTTTGTATCTAAAACATCATCGCAAATTATTTCATACATCGTAATAATTTGACTATCTATATTCTAATCGAATCAGTTACTTGACTTAGTCCGTGGCTATGATGGAAAATCGGGTTCTTCTTAACCCGAGAACAAGTTTGAAAAAAAACAAATCCTTTCAAAATTTTTGAAGCTTTTCTAAAATTTTTTCTAAATCTTCAAAAATCTGCATTTTGTCAAAAAATTTTTGAAATGTTTCCAAATTTTTAAATATTTTTAGCCTATTTAAAAACTTTGAACCTTTTAGGTAAATATCTTTTTAAATGATTCGAATTCTTCGTATATATATATTTTTTTCAATTTACGTAATAAAAATAATTACCTTACAATCTTCAGAAGTCTTTTCGACAATGTTAGAAATCTTTTTCAATGTTTCGAAATATTTTTAAATATTCTCTTTAAGTTAATTTTTTTTTTAATAAAAAATCGTTCTAAATTTTCTCATGAATCTTAAGAACCATTTTTATTTTCTCAAATCCTTTAAAACTTTTTAAAACGTTTCTAAAATTTTTTCTAAATCTTCAAAAATCTGCATTTTGTCAAAAAAATTTCGAAATGTTTTCAAATGTTTCAAATATTTTTGAGTCTTTTTAAAAACTTAAAACCTTCTAGGTAAATATCTTTTTAAATGATATGAATTCTTCGTACATAAATATATATATATTTTTTAATTTGCGTTATTAAAATAATTACCTTACAATCTCCAGAAGTCTTTTCGACAATGTTAGAAATCTTTTTTAATGTTTTGAAATATTTTTCAATATTCTCTTGCAATTAATTTTCATTTAATAAAAATTCGTTCTAAATTATCACATAAATCTTGGGAACAAATTGTTATTCTTTTAAAACCTTTCAAACATCTTAAAACGTTTCTAAATTTGTTTCTAAATCTTCAAAAAGCTACATTTTGTCAAACTATTGTTGAAACATTTTCAAATTTTTAAATATTTTTTAATCTGTTCAAAAACTTAATACCTTCTATCTTTTAAAATGATTCGAATTTTTCTTGTTTTTTGTTAATTTGCATAATTAAAATAATTACCTTACAATCTTCAGACAGTGTTGAACGATGTTTTCTCGCGTAAATTTCCCGCTCTTGCTTACTTTCTAGGACAGAAGGAGCAGAAGTGGATGACGTATGCGTTCCAGTTTCTTCGGGATTGGTTGCTTTAAGGAACCATGATCGTAGCTTCCGGAGCCTAAAACTTCTCTCATAATAATATAACCTACCGAAGGTGTTCTCGCGTTGTCGTCGCGGTAGAGATTGAGCCTTCATCTCATGAATTTGACGGCTATGTTGGCTGTAGCATTGCTACTGATATGGTTTCCCATGCCAGACTGACAGAGAACGAAGAGGAAAGTGACTAAGAGGAACACCAAAACCCATACATTTTAATGGAGAGTCTTATGGAAATTTTGAAACGCTTGTTGCTTCCTGAGGATCGGCAGCGCTAAGGGCCACAGCATGCGGGACGGTGGCGATGGTGAGCTGCGAGATGGTCAGGCAGATCTCACTAATCAAACAGCTGGCCAGGAAAAACATCTGCGACATACGGTAAGCAGTGAAACATCAACTGAGCCTGCTGAGGATGCTTTGGCTAGCGTTAGATATTTGCAGCCAACCACATCAACAGAAATACCGTGGGAGAGTATCAAGTGGAATAACTCAATGAATGAGCAATCGGTGCGTCTCTATTATGAAAGTCCGAAGTTTGAAACCCCACACGAAACAGGATACAATTTTAGAACGAAATTTGCTGCATGGGAAAATGACGGTAATGAACATCAGTTAGAGGAAGCCGCTTCACACGAACAAGCAGCGGCAATTGATGTTCTTCCTCAACCTGGCGATGGTCCAGCACCAACACATCCTCCAGAGGTAGATGGCCTAATACAAGCAGAGCCAGAAGAAGAGTTTCAACAACAAAGACGGAGCTTAAAATGGACATACCATATGAACGGAGATGTAATGCGCTTTTATTTTTTGGAAAAGAAAAGCGGGCTTTTTATGGCATTTCATCATATCGTGCGCTGTTTGACGTAAGATTTTCATTTTCGTTTTTTTTTAATCTTGCGAATGCTGCAACTCTCATAATTTTCTACACATTCAATAATGTGATGAAGACAAATTGTTCAGCTTTTTGAGTACTAAGAATAAACTTGACCTTCCTTTTTTGTCCCTAAAACCGTGTGCCAAATTGCAAACTAATCGTAGTCTTTCAAAAGTTATCCGCTATACAGACGACAACGACCACAACGACAGGGATACAGACTCCAGGGAAAATCCTGTTTTTTTAGGATTCAGATGGCCTTGAAACGCAAAGATTTGCAGAAATCGGCGATAGTCAGTTCTCACATAAAACTCATACGCTATCATTATGAAGACAATGTAAAAATTATAATTATAAAATAAAAACATACTTCTTAATCTCGCAAATGATTTTTTTTACACTTATTGCAATCATTAGGAATATAAAAAATATATTTTATGTGTGATCTGAAATTCCTTTCTTTCATTTGATTCAAAATCGCATAATTCTGACTTTTTGATTTTGTTTTTGTCTTGTACACAAAATTCTTATTCATACAGTTTATGCATAAAATAACAGAACAAGAACATAGCAAATACTGAGTGACAATTTTATTGCAGGTAATTTCATGAATTGACAAAGTAAAATTGACAGCTCTTTGAAATCGTCAAGTGCGTATTGAAAATTACAAGCCTAATCCATCTCATAACTCTCATTATGATTACAACTAGTGCAAAACCGATCTATACACCCCTTTGTTTGGTACTGTTATATACATATGGTTGCTGTCTAGGAAATCGCCTTCCAAATCCCCCATTGTCCATTCGTGGTAATGTTCATTTGAAGAGTACACTTGAAAATTGTCCCCAGAATAAATTTGGTTATTTCCTATTCTCATCCAACTGTGCCTTGGACTTTGACGCAAAAAAAAATCATATTATAGATGAGGTGTCGAACGGTTATTTAAGAAGGTAGAAGCTAGCAAGATAATTTGATTTATGTATTCAAATTCTCAAGCACTCCCAAAAGAGAAAAAATATTGTTGTGAGAGTGATATATTTTCATAGAAAGAAGTCTGGAATGGAATTGTAAGATTCATTGAGATGGTCTTGATCAGTGTTTTTATTTAGAAAATTATCCCGTTCTTTTTTAATAAGAACCATTCCAGCAAAGGTTCTTTTAGTAGGATTATTCTCTTCATGTAAAACTTCAGTCTCGTCCCATAGGAAAAAGTGAGCATTACTGTCATTGGGATGATTATATAAATAGTCATTAAGAACATTGTTTTTATCCAATTTAACACTATCTTGGTGTTCTTTTCGTCTAATGTGTGAAAGTCTTTTAGTTTGTCCAATATGACATTTTCCACAAATACAGGTGGAACCGAGAACTACGTCTAATTGGTCTTTATCTAGTTTAATTATTTTATCAAGTATAGAATTCATACCAAAGATGGTGCTGATTCAATAGGTTCTTAAAAGTCTTCTGATATTCTCAGAAATTATACCATAGTATGGGATATGAGAATTTGTTTAAGAATGAGCTGAAAGAAAACCGAAGGCCTAGTTTTTTATTATACGTCTTTCGTTCACTTTATATTTTTGTATTTTATGTAAATCATGTGCATCAAAACAATTAATAATATATTTGGGTGAAAATCAAACAATTTTGTTACAAATTGGTTCATTTTGGTTAAGTTGAAAGATAATTTTGTGCCTGAAAAAAATAAACCATTTTTGATTAAAAAATTTACTTTTTAGTTCAAAATTCGACTATAGTAGACTTGCAGAAAGCGTTCTGGATGGATGAGTATCAGTGCCTGTCTATGCGAGGTGACCATGTGTGTGATTCTGTGTGAGGTAGGGCGCTAACAGGCTTTTCTCTGTACAGCAGAAAATTGTTCAGGAATGGCCTTTTTACACATGCGTACTTGTTTTTTAAAACAGATCAAGGTTACCGTCGAAACAGGCGAAGGTCACGCTCTAGTTCGAAAAATGGGGCATACTCTCCTGGAATTTTAGACCCTGAAACTGCTGATTCGCTAAATAATAAAATTAAATAAGGTGTTCTTAATTCTCTTGGGAAACGTTGCTTGAAAGACAGGGTCCTTGCGCCGGCAGTCCTGGAGAACATTGACATCCGTTGGGCGGACTACCGGTTAATTGTTTGAACATTGCCCCTTCCAAGCTCAACGACGAAGTTGAACTAGCTTTAAAAAAGCTGAAAAACCCCTGGCAAGGGACGAAATGGTTCTTTCAGAACAAAAGATTTTGACAGCTAGAATTTCTGCTGTAGACAGATCCATCATGACGTTCGTCCAAAAGGATGACGATCAAGAAGGTAAAACTGTGGATCCTCTAATTGAGAACCTAAGTGACACTTGTCGCTTGCTCACTGATCTGCAATACGGCGAGTCTCAAATGAGAAAAAATTTGATCATCGCTAATATGGATCCTCCTTGGAGGGAGTCCCTTAAAGCTACAAAGATGGACCAGTTTCTATTAGGAAAGGATCTGCGAGAGAGTTTGAAGTCTGTTAAGTTGTCTGAGAATTCGGCCAAGGTGTTAAGACCTGAAAAATCTCAAACGTCAGGGGCACCAAAAAGCGGGAAGGGCCCCCCTCGTCGACACACGAATCCACATTTTTCGACAGAGGGTGGGCAGAAGAAATCCTTCACGGGCCCTCTGATATCTCAGAATCAGCAAAACATGACTACAACAAGACACTGCACAAGAGCACGAGGAGACATAAGAGGTTTCTGTAAGTATAATTGCTGGAAGATTACGTTTATTTTTTGAAAAATGAGAGGCTCTATTCCCCAAACTGCTTTTTACAACTTCAACCTTGCCATTATCCTTTTCTATAAAATACACATAATCTTAGAAAATCGCAATTGCGACATTTTTATTGTTTACTTCCGCTTTGCTTGTTGGCCCATTAATAAAGCAAATATTTCTAGGATATCCGAAGATATCTTAGGACAAAAGTTAGATATCTCCCAATATATCGACAGTCATTAAATGACCCATCAAAGAGCGTTCCCTGACCTTTTATGTTTGACCAATACCGATTCACGATTTAAAAAAAAATTCTTAAGCTTTTTCATATCAGAAAATTATTCTCATGTTGGAAATAGAATGGTGCTGTATCCGATTATCCTTTTTTTGTCTTCGAGAGGAAACAATTGCCCTGTTGACGAATTGTGTATGACAGGTCAATCGATGCGACTCAAACATGCGTACAAATGCATCGGATGCAGCACCGTTATATTTCCAAAACGAACAATGCTTTCCTCATATAAAAAAGTTATTTTTTTAATTTTTGAATCGGTTTTTGTAAATAAAAATATAGTTGACATTAAGAGAGTGGAATTGAAATTAAATAAAGTGTATTTAGAACTCTTCTAAGTTTTATCATAATGGCTCTATTACTTTTCAGAATATGGTTAACCAAACAAAGCTACATAGAAAAAATGCAAGTTCTCAAGGCTTTCAAGGTGTTGTGAATTCTCTTTAAAAGATGAAAGACCATATTTCTCTTTGAATGATGTCTGGTAGTCAGAAAAAAGACATATAGTCCCTCGTGGAAAAAAAAAAACATTTTTAAACATTTTTAAAAGACCAAAGGTAATGTTTAACATGCGGAGGACGAAATTATTCAAGTTTCAAGTAATTGTAATGATGTAATTTGAAAAAATGTATTCGATAAAAAGAACAATGTCCAGAAATAGTTCTTAATAAAATAAACTAATTTAAAATTAACGAAGTAATTCAGGTAATCCAAGTCATTAACTCGTAATCCAAAGTAATCCAATTATAATCCACTGTAATCCGCTTGTGATACAGAAGAATCTACTTGTAATCCAGAAGAATCCACTTATAGTCTAGGGTAATCCGCCTGTAATCCAGACAATTCAAGATATTGAGGTAATCCAAATCATTACATTTCAATCCAAGGGAATTCACTTTTGATCCAAAGTAATCCACTTGTAATATAGAGAAATCCACGCATAGCCTAGATTAATCCACTTGTAAACCATGTAATTTGAAAAAATGTAGGTAAACCAAGTAATTAAAACGTAATCCAGTGTAGTCCACGTATAATCCAGAGAGATACACTTGATATCCATTGAATTGAAATTAATGTTGATAATTCAGTCATTAAATTGTAATCCACAGCAATGCACTTTTGAGCCAGATAATTGGGAGTAGTTTAGGTAATCCTAGTCATTAAATTTTAATCCAGGGTAATCCACTTATAATCCACAGTAATCTACTTATAATTAAGAATAATCCACTTATAATCCAGAATAATCCACTCATAATCCGGAGGAATCCGTGTACAGCCCAGAGTAATCCACTTGTAATCTAGCTAATTCTAAGTAATTTAAGTAATCCAGTCATTGAATTGTAATAAACAGAAACCCATGAATAATCTAGGGCAATCCACCTGTAGTCTAGTTAATTCAAAGTAGTTAGACAATCCTAGTCATTACATGTATTCCACAGTAATCCACTTGTAAGCCAGCGTAATCCACTAGTAATTCACAGGAATTTTTTAATAGTTTACGGTAATCCACTCATAATCTAGGTAATTAGAAGTAATACAGAGTAATCCACTCATAATCCAGATCAATCCACTTTAAGTCCAGAGGAATCCATTTGTAATTCAGGGAAATCCACTAATAGCCTAAAGTAATCCACTTTTGTTCTTCAACCTGTCTGTCCAACCTACTTCTAAGAACTTTTGCGTAAATTTTGTATCCCACTGACATGAGTGTGATACATATGTATTCCTCAGTCCTTCTTCTCTCCACACGTTGTCACAAATCCTTTATATCTTATCTTTGACCTCTAACCCTCCGCATTTCAGTGTTCCAGTTTTCAAGACATACTTCCATGTGGCCTCGTTTCTTTTCAACCTTGCAATTGCCTCGTTCACCTCTTCTCTACTAATATCGTTTTCCCTGTCCTCATCGCCCACTGCCGTTTGCCTTCCTCCTTCCTGTACCCTATTTTCCACACCCCTTGAAATACTTCGCCTATACTTTCATCTTGATTCCTTCATTTCAGCCCTTCCTTCCTGATCTTTTCCTGTTTATTACTTCCTATTCCCTCCTGTCCTATACCGCTAGGTTGAAAATTATTTAATTTTGTCGAAAATTCGCAACCGGTGAAATAAATTATGATATACATTATTATCAGGTATCTATTACATCATGAAGATTCAAGTGACATTCAAAGTCGTTGGATAGATTTTTCTGAAAAAAAAATCTAAGAAGCCATAGCAATTTTTTTGAATCGAAGAAACTGTTTTTTGTCTTTTCTGAGTACGTGTATAGCACATGAAGAAGGATCTCGACCATAACTACGATATTCAAATTCTTTAATAAAGGTTTTAGATTTCATTCTTCGTGTTTGATCCGTGGCTGAATCTAGCCCGCGGAGTTTCTCAGCGCATAGGGCAAGAGACGGTTGCATCTCTCCCCTCGGAAGGGCAGCAGTGCGTGAGCACTCAGTGGAATATATTATGCAATATTATGCATTCCAATTGGAAACGGTTCAGGCGGCCCTGATTGTTTACTTTTGGATCACCTAGACTTGTGGCCAAGGCTGTTTCCAGGCAACTCCCGAAACTGGACTGAAACCGGGACTTGTTTAAAAACTTCTAAACCTTCTAAAGTTGTTTCAAAATTTATCGAATTCTTCCATTTGTCTTGAAATTCTGAAAAATTAAAAAACTGGCCTTTAAATTGCCAGATTCTATTTTGACAATTTTAGAAATCTTTTGAAATGCTAAACAAATTTTTTTTTAATACCCTCTAAAAATTAATTTTTCAAAATAAAAAATCAGTTTAAATAATCCCATAAATTATGAGAAATATTTTTTATTCTCGTTCCCATTCTTCTTCGAAATTTTAGAAAATAATTTGAAATCTTTGTCAATTTTCTCTTCAAATTTATTTTTAAAAAAATCAGTTTAAATTTTCCCACGAATTTTAAGACAGTTTTTTCATCTTTTTAAAGTATTTTAAACTCCTTAAAGAGCTTCGAAATTTTTTTTCGAAATCTTCAAAAATTTACATTTTGTTAAAAATTGTTTGAAGTATTTTCATAAAAAATCAGTTCAAATTTTCCCATGAATTCTAAGAAAATTGGTCTATTATCGTGAATCCCTTTAAAATCCTTGAAAAGCTTCAACATTTTTTTCCAAATATTCAAAAATGTACATTTTTCAAAACTTTTGAATTATTTTTAGCTTTTAAATTAATTTTGAATCTTTTTAAAATTTTGGAATTTCTTTAACTTACTCGTATTTATTATAAATCTTTGTATTCTTGCTAATTGAAAGATTTTGCTTGAAAATCTTTCCCATTCTCTTTCGAAATTTAAGAAAATGATTTAAAATCTTTTGAAATCTTTGTCAATATTCTCTTAAAATTTATTTCGAAAATTAAAAATCAGTTTACATTTTCCCAGAAATGTTGAGAAATTTTTATATTATCGTGAAACCGTTTAAAATTGGTAAAAAGCTTCTTCATTTTTGAAATCTTCAAAAATACATTGATTATTATTATTGAATATAAATTAGTTAGATAACCTCAAAGTAGAATTTGATGCTACTAGTAGTTTCCGAGTTTCACATTTCAGAGTCACCTGAAGCCCGCATTACTACATGTTTGTGACTAAAATGACCGGCCACAAAATTTAATTTTTACGGGATATATCAGCTCTAAGGTAGCACTAAATTCCTGTGCATAGTAGAATTTGATACCACAAGTAGTTTCCGAGTTTGACGTACCAGAGTCACCTGAAGCATGTATTACTACACGTTTTTGGTAAAAGAAAAACGTGCCCAGATTTTGCGCATGACACAAATCGAGAGCAGTTATTGAGCACTAAATTCCTGCGCAAAGTAGAATACGATACCACTAATAGTTTTCGAGTTTCACATACGAGGGTCACCTGAAGCCCGCATTACTACATGTTTTTGACTGAAATTACCGGGCACAAAATTTAATTTTTGCGGTATATATTAGCACTAATGTAGCACTAAACTCCTGTGCAAAGAAGAATTTGATACCACTAATAGTTTCCGAGGTTGGCATACCAGGGTGACCTGAAGCGAGCATTACTGAATGTTTGTAATAAAATTACCGGGCACGCAATTCAATTCATGCGGCATGCATTACCACGAAATAAGCACTAAATTCCTGTGCAAAGTAGAATATGATACCACTAATAGTTTCCGAGATTCACATTCCAGGGTGACCTGCAGCCAGCATTACTACATGTTTTTGACTAAAATGACCGGGCACAAAATTTAATTTTTGCGGCATATAATATCACTAAATTAGCACCCAATTCCTGCCCAAAGTAGAATTCGATCCCACTAATAGTTTTCGAGTTTCATATACGAGGGTCACCTGAAGCCCGCATTACTACATGTTTTTGACCGAAATGATCGGGCAGAAAATTTAATTTTTGCGGTATATATTAGCACTAATGAAGCACTAAATTCCTGTGCAAAGTAGAATTTGATACCACTAAATTCTACCTTGGCCGACGCTAACAACTCAAATCTTTGGGTTATTTAAATAACCACAATGAAGACCAAGTTGAATGTGCCCGTTATATTTTTCTTCATTAATTAGAGACCATCTTTTGGCTGAAAATGAAATTTATATACTTCCTGACAAATGCGCGATATTTGTTATAATTAATATTCCTTTACGTATCGTCTACCTAAAGGTTTTAATTTAGAGTCTCTTATTGAAAAGAAGTTTTTTCACCTGACGATTTATTGGTTAAATGAGATTCCAGAGATAACTTTTTTGAATGTTAATGTTAATCCAAATGGGTTTTCGAGATTGTAAGACGGGTCGGGCTAACAAGGGATGAAAGGTGAGAGAAAGTTGACTGTTTAGAGATGTTTCAAGTAGTACAACTCGTTTGATATCAGAAAGACGTGGCGTGAAGTAGTTTAAATCATTTTAAGTCAGTCAAACATGATACTGAGAAGGGGAGGTCTCGAGACTCAAACCTTAACATCTTGGAAACAAAGGCCCATTGGGTCGAAAGAAAAAATACGCACCTAATGGTGGATCACCGGTCGAATCGGCAACGCAGATATTGCGATCTCTCCTTGTGCTTAGTGTATATCATTTTTAGTCTGCCAGAAACGACATCAAGTAGTATAAGTCGTTTAAAGTTAGATATAGGGGCGAAAAGTAGTTTAAATCATTTAAAATCACTCAAAAATGATTCTAAATAAAGTATGTCATTTTGAGTCCACCCAAAGCAGTATGATTTTTTGAATATTAAATTGGGGATATAAAAAAATGTTATAAAATTTTTATTAAATCTTACATTCATATATGAACGACTAAAAAGAAAAAGGCGTCAAGTAGCATAAGTCGTTGAAAGTTAGATATAGGGGCGAAAAGTAGTTTAAATCATTTAAAATCACTCAAACATGATTCTAAGTAGAGGATGTACATAAGGCTTGCAGAAATTTAGATCAATTCACGGTGTTTTATCAGGATTTCAAGAAAATTAAGAAAGAAAACTTGAAAATTGCTGTAGAATTTATGTGAATTCTACAGAATCAAAAATATTCAAAGAAAGCTCAAATAATTCAACGTGTATTCTAATGATTTCAAGAGAATTAAAAAACTCTTTAAAAATTCAGTGACACCGTGAATTTAACAAGTTCATGACAGTCTCGAGAGTTCATAAAATTTGGAAACAATTCAGAGAATTCAGAATAAATCAGGGAATTAAAAAGATTTTGAAGAATTCAGAGAATTTGGGAGAAATCAAATAATAGTGTAAGAATTCATAGAATTCAGAAGAATGCAAAGAATTAGAAAGAATTTAGAAAATTCAGAAGAATTCACAGAGTGCAAGAGAATACACAAACTTCAAAAGCATTCACAGAATGAAAAAAAAACTATGCAGAGTATTTCAAAAGAATTTGGAGAACACAAAAGAGTTCAGAAGATTTCAGAGAATTTGAAAGAGTTAAAAAAATTTGGAAAAATTCAGACAATTGAGAAGAATTCAGAAGAATTTGGAGAATTTGGAAGAATTTAGAGGATAGCGAAAAAATTCAGAGTATTAGGAAGAAATCCGGGAATTCAGAAGAAGTCACAGAGTCCAAAAGTGTTCACAAGCTTCAAAAGCATTTACAGAGTTCAAACGAAATTATAGAATTTCAAAAAAACTTAGAGAATACAAAAGTATTCATAGAAATCAAAAGATTTCAGAGAATTTAAAAGAGTGCAGAGAATTCAACGAATTCAGACAATTGAGAAGAATTCAGATAATTGAGTAGATTTCAAAGAATACAAAAGACATTGAAAAATTCAAAATAATTGATGGTATACTGTAAATGTTTCAAGATAATTGAAAATAAATTCAAAAGAATTCAAAGGACAAATTAATAGATTTTCATTCAGATTATTTTCCAATTGTATTTACCAACAATTGGATTATTTTTTTAACCTAAATTCCCTTCTTTCGTCAACATTTTGTTTCGTTTATGAAGCTGCCTTTCCTTTTGAAGATAATTGAAGAGAATTTTATATTTATATACAAAAAATGGGATAAAAAAATTGGATCAAGAAATTGGATAAAAAAATTGGATTTGTAAACAATTGCATTTTATAGCAATTAAATTTAAACGAAATTATATTTAGAAGCGATTATATTCAAAAGCAATTGAATTTATAAACAATTTGATGTAAAAACATAAACAAGTGGATTTATCAACAATTGATTCACGAGCAATTGGATTATAATTTAAGCTCGGATTTTCTGTCTACCTCAATATTTTTCTCTTTTTTATATAACTGCCTTTCTTTTCAAAAAAATCGACAATTGAATAGATTTTCATTCAGATTATTTTCCAATTGTATTTACCAACAATTGGATTATTTTTTTAGCCTAAATTCCCTTCTTTCGTTAACATTTTGTTTCGTTTATGAAGCTGCCTCTCCTTTTGAAGATAATTGAAGAGAATTTTATATTTATATACAAAAAATTGGATCAAAAAATTGGTTAAAAAAATTGGATTTGTAAACAGTTGCATTTTATAGCAATTAAATTCAAACGAAATTATATTTAGAAGCGATTATATTAAAAAGCAATTAAATTTATAAACAATTTGATGTAAAAACATAAACAACTGGATTCATAAACAATTGATTCACAAGCAGTTGGATTATAATTTAAACTCGGATTTTCTGTCTCCCTCAATATTTTTCTCTTTTTTATATAACTGCCTTTCTTTTCGAGAAAAATCGACAATTGAATAGATTTTCATTCAGATTATTTTCCAATTGTATTTACCAACAATTGGATTATTTTTTTAACCTAAATTCCCTTCTCTCATATATCATATTCAAGTGTATAATTATTAAATTTTTAGATTTTTCATATAAATATTAGAGCAACATTAACTCGTGCCCCAGGCTTTTGAAATTGAAATAGGATTTCAAACAGAAAAGTTCGTTTTTCGAAAGAATGGAAAAACGAAGTACTCGTTAATAACTTCTTGTAAATTCAAGTTTAGTCAGCTGTTGAGGAATTTCCAATAACTTTCAATTTTGAAAAACCACAATTCTCTTATAATGTGCCGTGTAAAAACCCAAAAATGTAAAACAGCAATTTTTTTGGGTAAAATTCATGATAAAAACTGGATTTTCTGGATTTTTTTTTATTATGAATTATTTGTATTCGATAAGTGACAGGTTTCCAAGTATTTTTTAGCTAATTTTAAATTGTTTAGAGAATTATTATTTGCTTAAACAACTTTTTGCTCTGTAAATCCTGAAAACTTATTATTTTTCGGGATACATGATACAGTTAATAAATATCAAGTAAAGTATTTATTTTTTAACATTCTTAGTACTATAAACTTTTTTCCGGATATACTATGTTCTGGAATTAATGACGCAGTTATCAAATGTTGAATGTAATATTTTTTGGAGAAGATAGTTGTCAATTATTTAAACAATTATCATTTATTTTTCAAGAGTTAATATTTTGTTTAATTTGAATCTGTCTTTCGCAAAAAATATCACTGTTAGCATTAATTAACTGAGTTTTTAATTTTAGTGAATCGTAACTTTCCACGATTCACAGGGGTAAACATTTTCGATACAAATTAAAATTGTTTAAATAATTTCCAAATATCCTCAACAACAAAATATTACTTTAAATATTCGTAAATTATTTCATTACATTCAGAAAATGCTAACTATTTACTATATGCTAGAAAAAATATTATGCAAATAGAAAGTGCTTAAGCAATTGCAAAATATTACATTTAAAATCTAGCCTCCGAGCTGGATATACATGTTTCTTGGTCTCTCCCTGTCAACCCTTTGTGACAGCTAACGTAGCTTATTCGTATTTTGTGTTTGGAAGTGTAAAGTGAGAGTTAATTTAATAGTTATGATGACCAACGAAGAGCCAAAATCTCTCTTTCAGTCAATTCGAGAGAATGTAAAATCTCCAGAAGCGAGTGTTCAACAAATCACTGAAGACATTAAAGTTTTAAAGAGCTGGGATCAGAAGATCTTGGAAGAACTAATAATCTACAAAACTAGATGTCATCTTTTGGAAGAGAAGAACAAAACATTCTGAGAAAAAATTAATTTTCGTGAAAAAAGCTGGAATTTTTAGATACAAAAAACAAGATCTAGGAATATTTTTTTCTACAATGTGAAGGATGATTCGATTAACAACGAGAATCTTTTTGACATGGTTAACAATATTTTCAAGGAAGCTACAATTATCATTCCTATTCATTGTTTCGAAAAGGTTATTAGAATTGGAAAAAAAAGGAAACAAGACCTTTTCTAGTTACTTTTCCGAACTCTAGATTCAAATATGAAATATTTAAGAGGGCTAAGAATCTGCGCTCTTTGATGGTATCTTTCGCAAACGACTTTACTCATGAGCAAAAAGAAATACGCAAGAAGGTTCCAGATTACCAACAAAAGCTTGATAGTCTTGGGAAGTCCTCAACTATTGAAGGAACCCGACTATTCATGGATAGTCAGTATTTTCATGTATCCTCAGCCGTTAAGATTGTGGCAAAGAAGAGTGAGGAAGTTTATCAGTCAGATGGGGGAATCTCAACATCTTTTTTCAGCTCTTCTGCTAACAGGAAAAGAGCAAGGGGTCGCCCTCCAAATTTAGATTCTTCCAGCGAAGATTGCAATGAAAAAATCAAACATACTAAAAAGGGAAGCTCAATCAGGCCTTTTTTAAAAGACCAAAATAGACCAAAGAGTTGCATTCACAACAAAATAGTTGAACCTTTAAACAAAAGAAACACATTTTTAACAAAAGAGTTGAATTTTCAACCTACAAAGGTGAATGTTCAAACCAAAAAGATGCATTTTTAACAAAAGAGTGAAATTTTCAACTCAGAAAGATTGTTTAGTCAAGAGAGAACGAAACAGTTAAATTTTAAACCCGAAAATACAAATTTACAACAACAAAATTTTATCAAATAGTTGAATCCTTGGCCAAAAAATATTAATTTTCAACCAAACAGTTCCATTTTCAACCAAAAAAGATTAAATTTCAACGAAAAAGTTCACTTTTGACCAAACAGATTATTTTTTAATCAACAAATGTGAATTTTCCACAAAACACTTAATTTCCTACATATAATTTGAATTTTCAACAAAACACTTCGATGTTCAACCCAAAAAAATGAAATTTTAACAACAAAAAATAATCTTCAACCAAACAGACACATTTTCAACCAAATAGTTGAATTTTCAAACAAATTTTTGAACAAAGATGAATTTTTAACCAACGAAGATTTCTCCGTCAAGAAAGAAAAAAAATATAATCAAAATATTAATTATTATTAATTATTTTGAAGACAAAAAGATGAATTTTCTTTAAAACAGTTCAATTTTCAACATAAAAATATGAATTTGCAATAAAAAGTTAATTTTTAAACAAATAGCTTAATTTTCTAGGCAAAAAAGATTAATGCATAGCGAAAAATATAATGCATAATTGATATTTTTACGAAAAAGACGAATTTTCAACAAAATAATTTAATTCTCAACAAAAAAGATTAATTTTTCAGACAGTTAAATTTTTAATAAAAAAAATCAAATTTTCACCAAAATAGACCAAAGAGTTGCATTCACAACAAAATAGTTGAACCTTTAAACAAAAGAAACACATTTTTAACAAAAATTATGAACAAAACCAATTTAAAAAGACTAAACAAATGAGTAGCAGAGTTAAGAAAAACTTGTTGTAACAAGTATCATTGGCCATTTTCTATATAAAAATGACCATAATCAGGCGTTAAAAAATACGCAGACATGAATTTTGTCTCTGCACTCACTGACGAAACCTACGCAAGACCGATGAGCCTAATTGTCGCACGTACTGCATTGGACCCAGAGTTCGATCGAAAAATCATGACAGTACAAACAATCGTGACCTTCGATTTCTGCATTGGGCAGAAATCGAAAGCACTGTGCGCTCTACTACATCACGCGCGGTGTCCCGTTCTGCCCCTGCCCATTCTGCCTTCAAAGTAGCGATCTCAATTAAACAAACATTTGTATGACTTAAGTGTAGTTGAAAATCAGTCAAAATTAGAACTGGGCACGAAAGCGATTTATGCGTCTCATAACTTGGAAAACAAGAACAAAATTATAACAAATTGACATGAGAAATCTTGAGAATGACTCAAAACGAAGTTCCTACAATTTCAAGTAGATTGCGTCACACCGCAGAGGAGATATAATCATTGTCCCGTTTTGCCCCTGTCGTCATTTTGCCTCGTGTTCTCCTATTTATTCATGTTTGCCAATCCTGCTAGTAAAGCTGTCAGCATGTTTTCTCTTACTGGGCTTCTAACTTTTTCTTGCAATATTTGGATCGACTTTTCTACTTTAGCGAGGTCATGTTGAATCCAATGACCAACTAGTTCAGAGTAGGATACTTTTCTCCACACAAAGCATTTGACGCGATTTTTAAGTAAGTCAAATATTTATGTATTTCTCCTAGAAGTAACCATGTGTATTCAGAGGATAAGATTATTCAGAGCTTTGTTATTTTTGCATAGCAAAACTATTGGTTGTTGCATTTTTGTCCCCAAAATGATTATATCGCAAGTTTAATACCACTAACGGTACTTTATATGTATTATTATACTACGGATGTAATAATAGGTAAAAATTTTAAGAAAAACTTTTGTAATAGGTAGAAGATGATATATAATTTAATATAATAAAACACAATAATTCATTTCGAACCCTAGATTCTTCTTTGATCGGTCTGAAATGAACGAACGCGCTTTTAGGGGCCGTCCATATACCATGTTGACAATATTTTACCATTTTTCCTCCACCTCATGTGGAAAAGGTGGACTTTTCACGACCCCCCAACCCCCCTACTGAATCCTCTGTCCGTGTGGACTTATTCCATATTTTACGAAAATTTGGATATTAGTGGTATTCAAATTTTCTTTTTTCTCATGTTTTTTCTTAAAAGAAATCCGCAGGTGCAGGAAAACATGCGTCCACGTAGATGATGGCTAGAACCCCCGGCTCCCCTCGTGAATAATCCTGGACTTTTTATACCTCCGACCCCAACCAAGAACTGTCTACGTGGAATATGACTGGCCTCTTATATAGAAGTCAATGGCTCTAATATGGTCTTAATTAATGGATAATTAAAAATATTTTAAGAAAATTTAATAGATGTGCGTAATTGTGTAGAATTTGAATGATTGAAAAACAATTTTTTCCGCAAGGACGGCAAATATGACATTTATCAATTTCATGTCTTAAATTATCCTAATTTTTCCCTGAAAGTAGTAACGTACTTTTTTGTCAGCCTTTCAAACCCCTCCCTTTATGAAATCCTAGCTGCGCCACTGAAAGTTATAAATGTTATATTATATTATTATATATTTACCAATAGAATCCAGGACAACGGCAACAGCCAGGAATAGTGTCCCGGCGGTGATTTTCATTCTTCTTATTATACTCGATGACAGTAGGTGATGCTGATTTACGGAGAGAAGGAATTTTCTACAAGATGCTTCTGTATACATACTAGGCGGCTCTCCGCAGGAAGGTCTGCGAAAAATTTTGTAAACCTTATTTATTTATGGTAAGAATATTTTTATTTTATTTTACTAAGATATTGTTTATAACATCAAATTCAATAAAGAATAACGCTTTATATATTTTACAGCCTTTGTTGCTACTTTAACTTTGTTTACAGTCATTTTAAATAATGTTAATATTTTGTATTGTTATGAAAACTAGATTAGAATATGCGGCAAAATTATTATTTCAAAATTTTGCGCTGTGATGTTAAACATTAAAAGTACTATTCGTCGAATGTTCGAGCTGAGGGGACAAAATTTGTGAGTTGGCATTCGAACTCGCATCCTAATAAAGAGAAAAAAATAGTTTTGAAATCTTTTAATATTTTCTATTCTCTTTTTTTATTTGACAATTTAAAAACATTTCTATTCAGGGTGGCCGTTGGACAGGGAAACCGAGAAATCCGGGAAGTAACTGGGAATTTTTTGAAACCAGGAAAAACCGGGAAATTGACAGTGAATTTATTTTTGGATCGGAAATTTTAGAAATTTTTAGAAGAAAAATCTATCTATCTAAAATATTCAAGTCTAAAACCAATTCAATTTAAACTTAAATTTAGAAAATTTTAATTAAAATGAAGAACCATTTTTAATATATAGAAATATTTCACTGTTTATATTCAAAACTAAATAATTTGAAACTGAAGTGTTTGGAATAGAGAGCTTTGAATCGTTGAAATTTCAAACAATTAAATTTAAACTATTGTTCTATTTATAAGTTTTTAAATTTGTAAGTAAAACTGTTGAATTTTGACCTATGAATAACAATTAAAAAATTATTATTTTTTTTTTTAATTCTAGTAGTTTGAAGAGATATTTAGAAGTATTTAAAATTTTTCAACTTGATTTAAAACTTAAAAAGATTTCAAAAAATTTAAAACAAAATGTAAATTTTTGAAGATAACAAGTATGTCTTTATGCATGTATGCATGTCTTTATGTATGTATGCATGTCTTTATGTCTTTATGTCTTTATGTATTTATGTCTTTATGTCTTTATGTATTTATGGCTTTATGTCTTTATTTCTTCATGCCTTTATGGCTTTATGTCTTTATGTATTTATGGATTTATGTCTTAATGTCTTTATGTCTTGATGGCTTTACGTCTTCATATCTTCATATCTTTATGTCTTTATTTCTTTATGTATTTATGTCTTTATGTCTTTATATCTTCATGTATTTGTGTCTTTATGTATTTTTGTCTTCAAGTCTGTATGTTTTTATGTTTTTATATATTCATGTATTTATGTCTTTATGTCTTTGCGTCTTTATGTCTTTGCGTCTTAAGGTCTTTGTGTATTTATGTCTTTATGTCTTTATGTCTTTGCGTCTTTATGTCTTTGTGTATTAAGGTATTTGTGTCTTTATGTCTTTGTGTCTTTATGTATTTATGTCTTTATGTATTTATGTCTTTATGTATTTATGTATTTATGTCTTTATGTCTTTATGTCTTTGTGTCTTTATGTCTGTGAGCATGATGACTTTTGAAAGAATTAATCTATTAGATTGGCGTTTATTACACTCTTTTATCGTCCGAAACTGAAGGTCTTGTTTGTTAGCCAGCAATTTTGGATAAAAATTCAAAAAGATAGAACATTTTCTAAATTTTGAGGACCATATTTTTAAGATATGAAAATTCTATGTACTTTTATTCGTAGCACTCAGAAATTCAAATAATTTATCCTTTCTACTTTTTTTGATAAAAAGAAAATTATCAGAGTTATAGCATTTTCAAAATTCAAAAAAACAAACAAAATGGAAATTTTAAGCCAAACAACGCACGATATGAGAAAATTCTGAATAACACAAACGTTGTTTTTTGAAAGTCCTACAAGATTATCATAATAACTTTTTGCGCAAAAAAAAATCATATTATAGATGAGGTGTCGAACGGTTATTTAAGAAGGTAGAAGCTAGCAAGATAATTTGATTCATGTATTCAAATTGTAAAGCACTCCGAAAAAGAAAAAATTATTGTTATGAAAGTGATATATTTTAATAGAAAAAAGTCTAGAATGGAATTGGAAGATTCATTGAGATGGTCTTGATCAGTGATTTTATTTACAAAATTATCCAGTTCTTTTTTAATAAGAACCATTTCAGCAAAGGTTCATTTAGTAGGATTATTCTCTTTATGTAAAACTTCAGTCTCGTCCCATAAGAAAAAGTGAGCAATACTGTCATTGAGAATATTATATAAATAGTCATTAAGAACATTGTTTCCATCCAATTTAACACTATCTTGGTGTTCTTTTCGTTTAAAGTGTGAAAGTCTTTTAGTTTGTCCAATATGACATTTTCCACAAATACAAGTGAAACCGAGAACTACGTCTAATTGGTCTTTGTCTAATTTAAATATTTTGTCAAGTTTAGAATTCATACCAAAGATGGTGCTGATTTAATAGGTTCTTTAAAGTCTTCTGATATTCTCAGAAATTATACCATAGCATGGGATATGGGAATTTGTATACGAATGACCTGAAAGAAAACCGAAAGCCTAGTTTTTTATTATACGTCTTTCTTTCACTTTATATTTTTGTATGTAACGTAAATCATGTGCATCAAAACAATTAATAATATATTTGAGTGAAAATTGAACAATTTTGTCACAAATTGGTCCATTTTGGTTAAGTTGAAAGATAATTTTGTACCTGAAAAAAATAAACCATTTTTGATTAAAAAATTTACTTTTTAGTTCAAAATTCAACTATAGTAGACTTGCAGGAAGCGTTCTGGATGGATGAGTATCAGTGCCTGTCTATGCGAGGTGACCATGTGTGTGATTCTGTGTGAGGTAGGGCGGCCGTGTCAAAGGCTCAATGGTACCAGGGTTAACAAGTCCTTCAACATCCCGACCTGCCCCACTCAGTAGAGGCGGATAGGCAGGGGTCTCAAAGAAGGCGCCTCAACAAGGACTTTGCAACACCAGTTCGAATCTAATAGTATGAAGACCCGCCCCATGCAAGCAAGACTCTGCAGAAGGTGTTTCTAATTTCCATAGCTTCTCATGGGGAAACGAATGAAACATGAAAAAGAAAACAAAAACGATGAAAAGCCCGTTCCAGGACCCTTTTCTCACTTATCGAACTAATCTAGGGGCCTTGAATGAGCTTTTCAATGGCTGACACCCGAATCTCCATAATGACATGATACAAGAACCCTGTTTACATAGAGAAAGGTTGATTGGCTTGTTAGGATGTGGCTCCATATATAAAGGGCCACGAGAAAAAGCTCCAAAGATATGCATAGCTGTCAAGGGTATGGATGCGATCTTGGTGACAACAGTCGGCCTTAGAGGTCTCATCGTTATTAAGGTGAGACTCAGGGGCAGTAAAGGAGAAAGGCTAGAAGTGTTTATCGCCTCAGCTTATTTCCCTGGCCTTGCCGAGGGACCCCCGCCTCCCAGAAAGGTGGAAGTTCTAATTCAGCACCGTCAAGAGAACAAAATCCTCTGCTGTTGCGCTGTGATGTAAACTCTAACCACGCGGTGTGGTAAAGCACAAACGTCTATGACAGAGGGAGAGATTTGATTGAATACATAGCAGGTAAATAGCTGGAGATTCTATTCCGGGTGATACTTCCATATTCCAGACTAAGAACAGAAGTGAGGTTCTCGATTTGACTTCATGCTCGGATGGACTGAGGAGCAGGGTAGTAGGCTGCAGAGTCTCCGATGAGCAGTCTGTCTCGGACGACAAATATATCGTGATTCGATTGCCCATAGGAAAACCCGTGGTTTCAAGATCAGAAGACAGAGGTAATTGTTTAATTAATTGAGGTAATTGTTCATAATTGTTCACAAAAGTAATTGTTTAAACAATTTATTGTCATTGTTAATAATATTCTCTTAGAATGATGCTAAAAAATTGCAGTTTTTGTGAAATTTTCAACTTTTTGTCCAATTTTCACTTGAAGTGAGTTGAATAATTAATTAAAGTTGCACAAATTATTTTTTCGAACAATTTGTTATTATTAATAATATTCAATTTGAATAATGCTAGATAGTTGCGGTTTTTTATGAAATTTACAACTATTTCTCTTCTTTTCACATAGGGTGAGTTAATAATTAATTCAAATTAGCAAAAATAATTATTTAAACAAACTGATATTGTTTATAACTATCTTCAACTTTATTGATGCAATATAGTTGCGCTTTCTTCTGAAATATTTAACTTTCTTCCCACTTCTTACTTAGTAAAGTAATAAATGAGACAAGTTACCAAGCATAGTTGTTTAAACAATTTATATTTGTTTAAAACTATCTTTTCATAGATAAGTGTCAAAAAGTTGCGGTTTTTTCTAAACTCTTAAACTTTTTGTCCACTTTTCACTTAGTGAGGTAATAAGTAATGCAAGTTAACAAACATGCTTATTTAAACAATTGATTATTGTTTATAACTATATTCTGTTAGAGTAATGCTAAAAAGTTAAATATTTCAGAAGAAACCGTAACTTTCTAGCACTTATCTAACAGAAAATAGTTATGAAAAATAATAAATTGTTTGAAAAGCCATTTTTATTAATTTGCAATCATTATTGCCTCACTGAGTGAAAAATGGGCAAAAAGTGAAAAATTTCAAAAAAAAACTTTTTTTTTTGTCAAAAATTAAAATAATTTTCTGCAAAGAACTACTTTGTTTGAAATTAATCTTCTCGGTGGTAGATTGATCTCTTTGTTTGAAAATTCAACTGCTTGATAATGTTGCCTTCATTGTAAATTAGAACCTTTGATTTACTTCTAATAATGGTAAGAAAACTTTCTTTGCAGTATTGCGCAATTATATTTATGTTGATCTAAACATCAACTGGAGAAGCTGCTTGTACCACAGTATTATCCGTGTGAGACAAAAAGAATGATTCCGTTAAATAATTAACCATAATCACTCTGGCTCCATGATTTATTGTGTATTCCTCATGATCACTCAGAAATAAAGCAAATAATATCGGACTCAAATTCTCACCCTGGATAAGACCTGAGGTTGTCTCTGCCGTACTTGTTATCGCTTTAGTTGATCGTATAAAAACGTTTGCTTTCTGCTGCATGGTAAATATAATTTTCAACATTATGGTGCTTGCGCCCTTCTTTAGAAGTTTTCTCGAAAGGTAATGATTTTTAAAAGAGTGGTAGGCCATTTTAGAGTCAACAAAGAATGAAAAAAGTTTGCAATTGCTCTATAATTTGAATAATCTTTTCGAAGCCTTTTTTTGTGTCATAAAAAGATTAGTTTTTGCCCAATTAGATCAGACTTCTTCTTTTCTCCAGATCCTGCCCAACAAGTCCACCAAGCATAGGATCGAATTCTCAGTGAGATACTTATGTAATCCAGTGCTAATGCGATGCATCCCCGGAGCCTTGTGTAATTTACGTTTCTTTAAACTCTCTCAAATTTCATTTAGGATATCATCCGAATCCAAAAGCTGATAAGAGACTTCAAACTAGCAGATATCTAACGTAGTACGAGGTGAATACATATTATTTTCAAATTCTTGCCACCTCGCTAATCCAAAATGAACGACAGTGGAGGTTTGAAATCTGAAAACGGGATTATTAGACAAAGCCAGGCGAGAATAGTTAATCAATTGGACAATCCTATTAAGGCGTGAACTCAAACATTTCTTACGCTTCCTATGAATTGAACAAACGTATTATTGCTTGGCCATCAGCGTGCAGAAATTTTACCAGCTGACTTCACAACTTGAAATACCTCATGGGAGTTTACCCGCCACTAGGTAACACTAACGACTCTAGACAAAGTTCCACGAAAATAAAATTTTTTAGTTGAATTCAACTGTTTTTCATTAAAAATTCAAATAAATTTTGGGTAAAAATTCAACTGCTTAGTTGAAAATTGAAATACTTTGTTCAAAATTCATTTTGTTGGTTGCAGATTCTTCTCGCTGGTTAAAGATTTCTTCTCTTTAGTTGAACCTTTAACTAATTTTGTTGATTTTTTTTTAACTGACAAATTAACTATTTCATTTTTGCTTAAAACTTAATCTTTTCTATTTGAGAAATTAACTAATTTGTTGAAAATTCCTCATTTTTTGTTGAATTTCACGCTTTTTAATTTTAAATCTTTTTTGGTTGAAATATCGACTATTACAGTTTACATTGGAAATTCATCATTACGTTGAAAATTCATCATTACGTTTAAAATTCATCCTTACGTTGAAAATTAATATTGTTGGTTAAAAATTCAACTTCTGAATAAAAAATAATTACATTCTTCGAAAATTTGTCTCTTTTTGGTTAAAAATCAACCATTTGGTTGAAAATTCATCTATTTTATTGAAATTTTTCTCTTTTGGTTGAAAATTAATCTTTTTGGTTTAAAATTCATCTTTTTAATAAAAAATCATTTCTTTCTACGAAAACTTAACTGGTAATTTTTTTATTTAATTTTTTCAATCTGAAATTTTAACTGTTCCATTTTTCCAAATTTATCTTTGTCAGTTGAAAATGCAACTATTCGGTAAAAAAAATAGATAAGGGTATGAAAACACGTACCTTCAACTGTAAACTGTAAACTTTTATTATTAGTTTGCAGCAAACTTCTTGTGCATTCTTTCGATAACAGAGCCCTAGGTTTAGAGTCCACAGAGGACGACGGAGTATCATGCGGCGATACTATACGAATAGGGAACGTTAAGAGTCCACAAAGGAAGATGGAGTATCATGCGGCGATACTGTACGAATAATCAACGTTAGTGTCCACAAAGGGCGACGGAGTATCATCTGGCGATACTGTGCGGATCGGGAGAGACTCGTACTGACGTGCGAGGGCGATGCTGAAAGCAGAGCAAGATGCTCGCTTGGTCCCGATCCGTGATGAACTGACGAACTGACCACGGGACTGAGGGCCGTCATTCTTTGGGGAAACAGCAGAAAAACCAAAACTCCAATTGATTTAACAATTCGTAGCTTTGTTGTGTAAAAATTCCTAGGGGCTGTTGTCCTGCAAAGTGACAGCTCGCAATCCCCTAATCTTAAAACTAACTATCGACGGAAGGTCGAGTCTAATCCCAATTATTTAGATTTTTACTTAATATCACTTGAATATAGAGCACCTTAATAACTACAACTAGGGAGTCGTTATGTATGGTTCTGAGCACTTAATTACTCGTTACTCCTTTTTACTTAAAAGAGAACATGTATGGATATCCAGACAGCTGATTGCGCAGGCTCGGTAGCACCTGAGGGTTCGCCCCTCAGGTGTCGTGATCTTGGGGTAGTGGCTCCTGGTTCGTCCGAACAGGAACTTTGTCAGTCTGTATAGCGAGTTGCCAATCTGACCCTGCTGTTCGAACCCGCAACTGGGACAGCTGGTTGTGCGAACTCTATCTTACCTGGGGGTTTAGTGTTCGCCCCTCGGGTGTCTCAACGGAAAGATTTGGGATCCACCTGGGCGGTTTCGTCTCGAAGCTTTAAAATTGTTTCCTCCAGGAACGTAGATGGGAACCCTTCGAGTGGGGGTAGTCCTATGACACAGCTCCCGTTTGGATCACCTCTGATTCATGGTCGTCGTGGGTGTTCCGATGCTTCTTCGGCTCTAACGAACACATCCTCATCACCTATCTCGTGCTTCGGACTCGATTTTGTTAAAACAATAAATTTTTCTAGATTATTTTTTCATTCAATTTAATATTTGATCCCTATTTTGCATTGGATATTACTCATAGCTAATCTCAAAAATGTATAATTTCAATACATTTATATTACTACAATTTATAATATGCATTGGAATTGAATCGGACGTATTCTTATTGTTCTGTTCTTTTGATCAAAGAAAAAGTCCGCATCCTGCGAGAAACAATTTTTTTATTATAAATTTAATAGCATCTTGTATCGTTTTTCTGTAAATTTAATTTTTTTTCCATGTTATTTTACAAGCTTTGAACCAAAAATAAGCATCCTGCGTAAACTGGTTCTAACCAAATTTGTAGATATAATTAGGAGAAAAATTTTATTGGATAAAATGTTACTGTATCTTGTGACATTTTTCGAAACAATTAATTTTTTTCGTTTCAAATGTATTTTTTTGAAAAAATTTTAGAATGCATTTTTAGATCTCTGTCGGTTGAACAGCTTTTTTCTTGTCATTTTTTTCGTTCCTGGTGTGGTTTTTTAAAAAATTTGATCATTTAACTTTCAATGTTACTTTTTGGAAACAAAACAAGAACTACCCTTCCTATCAACAAATTATTCATGACAAATTCTCAGCTCTTCTTTGAGTGAGGAACTTTCTTTCATTAATTGATTTCATAGCTCGTGCCGTTCTGTTAAAAATATGATTCTTCTATTGATAATTTTATTTCTTAAGATTAAAACAAAAACTACGCATCGTATCAAAAAATCATCATTAACAAATTTGTAGCCACTTTTTGAGTAAACAAATTTCGTCGATTAACTTTTTTTTGTAGCTTGTGTCGTTTATCCAAAAATTTAGTTAAATTATTTTTGATACTGTTTTTCACAAATCAAACTGCCCGCTTCCGATTCCACCATCTAACGATAATTAGATAATGTCCAATGCATATAATTGACTGATTATTTTTTGTTTCTGTATAAATGTTTCCTTTATTTATTCCTTTATATATTATAAAGCATATCGATTTTGAATGATGTTTGTGCAAATGAGCTGGCTTTATGTTGCGTCTTAAGAAAATAGAAAATGAAATTTGTCCCTTCATTTCTCCTTTTTTTTCAAAGATTATTTTTATAATAGGTTCGGCTTATTTACCGTCTGTAAGAATCTTGTATGAAGCTTCAACACTGCAATTATGTTATAACCATGATTTTTAGGATAAGCATCTTTACTTCAGTAAAGGTTCTTTTGATTACTTCAGTGTCCAAAACTGCAATTATGTAGAACGTAAAATCCAGAAGTTAAGGCTGTCATATAATTTAAAAATTCAAAAATTGGCCATTTTATTATTATAGTACATCAACAGGTTAGTTGCAGCTTCCCGCATCTTTGTTGACCCAGGTACCTTCTGTGCCAAGCAAATTTACTATAGAAATGGAAGTCGCCGATGAATTCCACACTTCTTCCCATTAGCCAATCGGAACATGTATAGTGACCCCACCAATGTACACTGAATCTTTCAATTTCCTTACCTATGAACTTCGTCAATTGTCACTTTTGTTTTCCCAAAAATATTTATTAGAAACAACTTGACACTTTAGCAAAAACAGAAGTAACATTAAGTGATTATACCTATTTATTTTTAGTACTCTATAGTGTCAAAAGAAATTTACATAAATCAAACTTAGACAAAAAGCAGAAAAATTGGTGTCACGATTACTAGGCTGGTTACTTAGTAGCTAGTTACGGAATTAAAACAAACTAAATGACAATAAACAATTTCTAGACATATTTTTTGTTGAAATTATTGAGGTACGACAATATTCTTCACAAAATCGCATTTGTGTCTTGATGATTATATGTCTATACGTCTTTATGTATTTATGTCTGTATTTCTTCAAATATTTATGTCTTTATCTCTTTGCGAATTTTCACATTTATGTCTGTGTGTGTGTGTTTATGTCTTTGTGGTTTTTCTCTTTAAGCCGTGGTGCATTTATTTCTTCATGGCTCTATGTCTGTTTGTCTTTATGTATTTATTTTTCTATGTATTTGTGTATTTATGGCTGTATTTCTTTATGCATTGTGTCTTTATCTCTTCGAGTCTTTGAGCCTTTATGTTTTTATGTCTTTATGCTTTTATGTTTATATGTATTTATGTATGCATGTCTTTAGGTTTTAGGGTTTTATGTATTTATGTCTTTATGGTTTATGTTTGTATGTATTTATGTCTTTATGTATTTATTTCTTTATGTTTTTATTTATTCGTGTCTTTATGTCTTTAGGTTTTAGGGTTTTATGTATTTATGGCTTTATGTATGTATTTCTTTATGTATTTATGGCTTTATCTCTTTGCGCATTTATGTATTCATGTATTCTTGTCTTTATGTCTTTGTGTCTCTATGTATTTATGTCTGTATGTATTTGTGTATTGATGTATGTATGCATGTCTTTATGTATTTATGCATTCATGGCTTTATGTATTTATGTCTTTATGTATTTATGTCTTTATGTATTTATGTCTTTATGTGTTTATGTCCTTATGTCTTCGTGTATTTATGTCTTTCTGTATTAATGTCTTTGCGTATTTATGTATTTATGTCTTTATGGGTTCATGTCTTAATGTATTTATGTATTTATGTCTTTATGGGTTCATGTCTTTATGTATTTATGTCTTTATGTCTGTATGTCTTTATGTCTTTATATATTTAGGTTTTAGGGTTCATGTCCTCATGTCTTTGTGTATTTATGTCTTTATGTCCGTAAGCACGATAACTTTCGAAAGTCTGATCTAAAATGAATCTTGAACTGAAATAGTTCAATTTTAAACCAAAAATATGATTTTTCAACTAAAATGATGAATCTTTGACTGGAATAGTTGAATTTTCAACGAGAAAGATGAATATTTAACAAGAGTTTCAACCAAGTAATTTTATTTTCAACCAAAACAGTTAATTTTCAACTAAAATTATGAATATTCAACTGGAATAGTTGAATTTTCAACCAAAAAGATTAATTTTCAATCAAGAATATTAATTTTGACCAAACAAGGCGAATTTTCAACTAAAAAAAGATCATTTTTATACCAAAAATTTAAAGTTACATTTTTAGTTAAAAAATTAATTTTCAAACAAAGTGATGAATTTTCAACTAGAATGATGAACCTTTAACTGAAATACTTGAATTTTAAACCAAAAAGATGAATTTTTAAGTAAAATTATGAATATTTAACTGGAATAGTTGAATTTTAAACCAAAAAGATGAATTTTTAACTAAAATGATGAATATTTAAGTGGAATAGTTGAAGTTTTCAACTGAAAAAGATGAATTTGCAACCCAAAAGTTGAATTTTCTACCAAAAAAGATCAGTTTTCTTTTCTTTTCAAAAAAATACTTTCAAGGGATGAAAGAATTTTTTAGTCTTAAATTTATATTAATTTTGAAATTGAAATCTAAGAAAATTCATTTGCAGACCTAAAACACGCAAATTCTCAACCAAATAGTTCAACTAAAAAATATCAATTTGCAACCCAAAAGTTGAATTTTCTACCAAAAAAGATCAGTTTTCAACCACAAATAGAATAGTTAAATTTTCAGTAAAAAAAAAATAATTTTACATATAAAAAAAAAACAATTTGCAAGCAAAGTGACGAATTTTCAACTAAAATGAATCTTGAACTGAAATAGTTCAATTTTAAACCAAAAATATGATTTTTCAACTAAAATGATGAATCTTTGACACGGTCTTCCGGGCCGAATTTTGAATTACGACCAGCCTCAAATTTCTCTTGACCTCTCGATGTGGGTAACCGGGTCATATAATTTTTCCTATTGCCCCAATATTTCATGCCCTTTCAACACTCACACAAACTTTCATTATTTCAGAAAAAAAAAATGAAAAGGCAAAAAACGAGCTTTCGAAAATTTTGGAAATTTTCGTTAATCGAAATCTATTAAAAATTTATTGGAATCCTTCAAAATATATTAAAATATTGCAAATACTTTCAATTTACTTAAATCTATTGAAAATTCCTTGGAATATTTAAAAATACCCTGAAGTATTGTAAATCATTTCAACTTATTGAAATCTGTTAAAAAATCCTCAAAATATTTAAGAATACCCTAAATTTTGCAAATCTTCTTAATTTACTTAAATCCATTAGAAATTCCTTGAAATATTTAAAAACAACTAAAATCTTTGAAATCCTTTGAAATCCGTTCAGCTTTCAAAATCTATTAAAAATTCCTTGAAATCTTCAAAAATACTATAAAATCTTTCGAATCCTTTCAATTTATTGAAATCTATTAAGAATTCCTTGAAATATTCTAAGGCTCAAAAAAATTTTGAAATCCTTCAAAATCCTTTGAAATCCCTTGAGTTTATTGATCTTTATTGAAAATTTCTGAAATTTTTTTAAATGGAAAAATTAAAATCAAATATTACAAATCCTCTCAATTTACTGTAATCTATTGAAAATTCCTTGGAATCTTCAAAAATATCATAAAATCTTCCAAATCCTGTCAATTTATTGAAATCTATTAAAAATTCCTCGGAATATTTAAGAGTACCCTAAAATATTGAAAATCCTCTCAATTTATTTAAATCCATGATTGGAGAAACGCGATTATCGTACCCATATACAAAAGGAAGGGAGATAAAAACAACTGCAATAATTATAGAGGTATACTCTGCAATGCGTGAGGGACACAGAAAATACAGACGCGAATTTTTGTTGCGGAAAATTTTCAAGTAGATGAAGTTGAATTTTTTTGGATGGAAACAAAACGAGATTCAATAGATTTAACATGATAACCATTTCAAATGTGGTGGGTAAATCTTAACACGTTTTATTACATTACATTTGGTTTTTTCTGTGGAGAAATGAGAGAGATATGGACGTTCTGATATCTCTAATATCATTACCTGTTTCATTTTCACACATGATAAAGAGATTCTTGAAAATACATATTTTGCCTTCCATTACTTATGAATAATTATTACTAGAATATTGTAACTTTGCAACAAGTGAAGGAGAAGTGAGAGTGAAATGAAGGTTCTGATGTATTTCATATAACTAATTGTTGCTTTTCCTCACTTGATAAAAAGTAATTCAAAATACAGATTGTGACCTTCCATTACTGATGATTTAATATTACTAGAATATTGTAACATTGCAACTCGTGTATGAGAAATATTAATGATATCGATGTTCTGATATCTTGAATATCATTCATATTTGCATTTTCATACTTGATGAAAAGATATTTAAGAATACAGATTGTGACTTTCCATTACTTATGATTCAATGTTACTAGATGATGATAACATTGCAACGCGTGAAGGAGAATTAAGAGTGATATGGACTTTCTGACATCTTTAATACCAATAATTGTTGCACTTTTACACTCGATAAAGTGATTATTAAAAATACAGATTATGACCTTCCATTATTTATGGTTTAATATTACTGGAAAATTGTAACAATGCAACGCGTGAAGGAGAAATGAGAGTGATATGGACGATATGAGATATTTATCATTAATAGTGGCTTTTTCACACTTGATAAAAATATATTTAAAAATACAGATTGTGACTTTTCATTACTTATGATTTAATATTACTAGAATATTGTAATTTTCAACTAATAAGATTCTTTTCTACCAGAACAGACGAAATTGAATCCAGAAGACGAATTTTTACCAAAACAGTGGAATTATCGACCAAAAATAGACGACTTTAAAAAATAATTTAAATTTTCAGCAAATTAATTGAACTTTTAACAAAATAATTAAACTTTCAACCTGCAAAGATGCATTTTTCAACCAGATTGTCGAATTTTCAGGCCAAAAGAATGAATTTTTTACGAAAGAGTTGAATTTTTGACCCAAAAGTATGAGTTGTTGAATAAAAATGTTAATTTTTAAATTAATAGTTTTAACATTTGTTAAAAAAGATAAATTGGTAATTTAAAAGACTTTGAATCAAGTATTTGAATATTTAATAAAAAAAAGATGAATTTTCAATGAAAAATGTAATAGTTGATATTTTAAACAAAAAGATTTGAATTTTAAAATCAAAGCATTTTCTGCAAAACGGGTCAACCAAATAACTTTCAAGCGAAAAATTTTTAACCAAACAGTTGAATTTCCAACTAAATAGTTTAAAATTTAATAAAAAATTTTTTAACAAAAAAAGGAAGAACTTTTCAGAAAAAAATAGTTAGTTACATTTTCAACCATCCGGACCAATTTTCAATTAAAATAATTAAACAAAAATAAAAAAGGAATTTTTAACAATATAGTTGAATTTTCAACCAACTCAAAAAAATTAATTCTTAAACGAAAAACGGAATAGTTTATTTTTTAACTAAAAAAGATTTTTATTTTATATCAAAAACAGTTGAAGTCAAGTTTAGACGTTTAAAAAAAAATTTAATTCTTCAACCTTGGAAATATTAATTATATTGTATTATATTATATTATATTATATCATATCATATCATATCATGTCATGTCATATCATAATATATTATAATATATCATGTTATATTCTATTCTATTATATTATATTATATTATATAAACTAAAGGTTAACAACCACCGCAGGGTCCCACTGGGGGCAACTGTCATCTAAAAAATGACATCGGCTCCCAGTAGGACCGCAGTAAATCCCATTCATGGCGACGTCTCACAACCGTGAGATGGGTGATCACAGGACACGACTAAATCACAACGACAGGTCGGCGAAACTTTTGTGTGTTTTAGGGACACGAAGCGAACCAAGGATGACAGCTTTCTGCATCCAACTCGCAAGTGCCGTGGTATATTTTTGGCACGCGGGTATGGCTTTAAGGTCACGAACCAGTGATAGTTTTGCACCTCCCAGAGCACCTATCACAAGGACAATTACTCGTACCGAATATTTTGGATACAGTCGTTGCAGCTCCCTTTGAACGTCTTGATACCTTTCCTCCTTATCTTTCTCCTTGGCAGTGATGTTGTATTCGGAAGAAGCCTAGAATTCGATCACGAATATAGTTCCTTTCTCGAATTCCTGGAGAAAAATGTCAGGCCTCGAGTGTGCGACGGAGACAGCTGTGCGAAAATCGTAGTTCCGGAAAATTCGGCACTTCTCGTTTCGGACAATTGACTCTATCTCCCTTAGAGCGTTCGGCAGGGCAGGGTCGCGGCCGACACCGTAAAAGCGACAAAGATAATTATAAAGCACTCTTAGGGCTGCATTGTGTCTGTAGATATAAGTTGTTTCTGCGTGGGTGGGACACCCTGTTAGTATATGTTCTAGGTACTCAACGTGTGTATGACACGCTCTGCACCTATCGCCTGAAACTTCTTCACCTAAAATGCGGTTACGGTATGCTAAGGTGGAGAGGACACTTACCTGGCTCGCGAAAATTAAACCCTCTGTACCTGAATAAAGCCCTGATGATTCGAGGAAAGCAAAAGTTTGCTCCTTCGACAAGGACTGTTTTTCGACATTCCTGTGAAATTTTCCGTGCATTTTCTTGTTATATATAATATTATCTGTTATTCAACATTTTTCATACTGAAATTCTTATGTCAAAATGCAATAATATATAAGTACCCCTTCACCTTTTCCTTTTCAATATTAGTATTACCATATCTTATTTTCAAGTTCCTTAGGGATTTATTATGTACCTTATGACGCTTACCAGGTAAAAAATATTAAACCTGGTAGCAATCCCATCGACTTCGATTAAATTTAGTGAGGTTATAGGACTTTATAAGTACCGTCGAATGGGATAATTTTTGACATGTGAAGTAAAATCGGTCAATGAGGACAATTTTTGAAATTAATTTTTGACGGAGTATGCAGCGAGGCGGACAGCAGGCATTCGCATTACACCATGGCAATGCTATTTCATTTTCCTCTACCATTTTCACCATCATTACCTTCTCCTACATTCTTCCTGCTTTTTTTTTTGCATGAGGTTCTTTAAGAATTTCGAATTCTGTCTGGCTTCACGTACTTTAGAGAAATGTAATTCTCTGTCTTGCTAAAGAGTGAATTTCACGGTTCAATTATTTACCAAATGGTGCCCCTATTCTTGTTGTTTCTCGTAGCGGATCTTGTTATTCTTCTGGCAGACATAATTCTCCTGGCAGGTCTCCTCCTGCCAACCATTTTTCCATCAGGTTTTCTGAAACCAGGTTTGATTTCGTCGTGTCGTCTCCTCTAGAATTTTCTGACCTCGTGTTTTCGTCTGCCAGACCTCATTCTTTGGACAGGTCTTCTCCTCCTGCTGAATCAGCATTTCGTTTCAGGTCCAGATCTTCTCGTGCAAATCCGTCTCCTCCTGCCAGGACCATGGTCCCACCTACTAAGATTCCTTCTCCTAACGAATGTGGATATGGACGGGAACATCTTAAACTTATTCGGCTTATTTCGGAGAGAAATCGGCACCAGATATTAGAACTTCAAAGATACAGTTTTTTAATTTTGTAATCTTGCAAAATTGAAAAATTTTCCTTTAAAATCTTCGTCAGTCTTTTTATATAATTAAATTATATTTATTATATTTTATCATTATAAAATTAATAAAAATATTTCTACGGAATATCAAATGACAATATTTTCTAATTCATTATTAAAATATTAATTCTACATTGTATTCGAGAATTTCGATACTGTCGCTCGTCTAGTCGAAAATCTCGCTTGATAATTATGAGACGATATTATCGAATCGTATAATAAAACGAGAATTTTAAAACTCTCGATCATTTCTCGTATTGGCTCGATCTAATGCATGACTATTCACTTGAAACTGAAAAAAAATTTAGTCACCAAAAATTGTGTTATTAAAACTTTTTTATCCTGACAATTCAACTTATTTGATGTCAATTTAAATTGTTAAAAAAAAGTTTAAAGAAACCTGCAATGTTTGGAGAAAGTTTATTTAGCAACAATTCACAAGCTACAAAACGCGCGAATCACGAAACGCGAGAAATATCCTGGTATAATATTTCAATCCCGACTTTCTACCGGTTGTCCCGGGTGGGTGGGCACCCTGATTTCAGTACAAGATTTGTTTAAAATATTTTTAAAAATGTTGTAAAAAAGATTTGTTAGCAGAAAATCACTATTTGGTCAATTTTAAATAGTTTCAGTGAAATCAGAATGTATTTTTGTGAATATGTGAAGGAATAGTGAATTTGTTTATATAATTTTGTTTATGACATTTGAAGATATTTTTGCAGAACAAAGTTTTCTGATAGAACATCACTATTTGATTAATTTAAAGTCTTTTTCGTGAAAGCAGAATCTATTTTCGGCGAATAAATGGACAAATAGTGCATTTTTATATAATTTGTTAATAACATTACCAATTATACTGAAAGGATAAAATTTTATAATGAAAAATCATTATTAAATCAATCTTGATTATTAAACAGTCTTTTTTCACCAACGGTTCTGTTTTTATCCACCGAAAATGCTTTTTAAAAAATAAAAAATTCCATGTTCCAGCAAAACTATATGAGAAATGAAAAAAATGTTGGGAAGCAAAATTATTCAACGCAAAAAGATAAACAAATTTTCTCGTAACAAGTTTTTTGATAAGACGCATATTTTTCGTTTCAATTTTGAAAAATGTTATTAAAAAATCATTCATTTTGCGGTCAAACTATGCAAGATATAAAAAAAAATAAATCAACAAAAATTTTTTAACCACAAAAATATATACTTTGTAGATTAATCATTCTTTGATGGAACGCGTAGTTCTTGTTTCAATCATAAAATATAACATTAAAAATTAAATGTTTGGATAAACGACACAAGATACGAAGAAAAATGAAAAGTCAACACTTGCTCACCCAAAAAAAATTCACAAAATTATTCAGAATCTTTTTTTGATAGGACGTGTAGTTTTTTTTATCTTGAAGAATAACATTTGACAAAAATTAAAATTTTTGGAAAAACGAGACAAGATATAAAAGAAAATGAATAAACGAAGGTTGTATACGAAAAAAAAGATCGAAACGTTTGTTCTGAATTATTTTTTAATAGGATGCGCAGTTTTATGTTCAAATCGTGAAAAATATAATCAATGATAAACAAATCAAGTTTTTGAAAAAATGGCACACGGTACAATAAAATGTTTAATAACAAAATTGTTTACCTAAATTAGTTCGAAAAATTTTCTTTCGATCTTTTTTTGATAGGACGCGCACTTTCATTAATTATAAAAATAAAACAATGAAAATATGTCTGTTGCAATATCAATGCATATTATGAATTGTAATAATGCAGGGAAAACCACCCTACAGTAGATAATTATTTACAGTAGATAATCTTAATTAACTGGAAAACTGGTCAAAAATGTTCATTATTTTAGATATAGATTTAACGCTGTGATAAAGTTTTGTTTTGATAGAAATGTATATTGTTTAAGTTCACTAAATTTTCTTATAGTAATCGTGGCTATCCCTAATATGATATTCTGATTTACCTATAAATCATTGTGGTGATTTTGCAAGGGCGTTCGACTAATTGTAAAGTTTTATAAATGTAGTCTTGTTTATTTATTTCAATTATTTTATTGATTTTGTAAGCTCATGTTAAAATTACATCATCATTTATTTCACAAATCCAATTTTGAGTCCAGTATGTTAATACGGATTGCTAAATTCACCTTTAAGGCTTATAATCTCTTTTACAGTGTCTAATAAGTGTTTATTAGATATGTTGAAACCCTAATTTTCTTCATTAGTATTGAGATTAGTCTTTATTAGTTCTTCAATAGAAATGTTGGATTCGTTTATAGTTTTTGTTTTTAAATTATTAAAAAAAGTTTGTGAATTTTTCTAATAATTTAAAATTTGTAGCGATAGAGGTCTTGAATGATGTTTACAATTTACAATTTCAATTTTTTTGTTCAATATTTTTCTTAAGAGAAAGAGATGTGTCCAAACTGACAATATTTTCAGATTCACATTCAGAGTATCTTAATGAACATTTAAGTATTAATAATTGAATGTAAATAAAATAAGAACTTGTATAATTAAATATATATATAAATAATATAAATAACAGGAAAAATATAAAAGAGTATAAAAGAGATAAGGTCTTATAGCATTCTATTTTGAATGTTTCAAATTTCAGGATAACTTCATTATTACGTCTTTCATAACTGCACCATGCATAATTTTAAACCTAAATATTAGAAGCTGCTTTGATTCAATGTTAATACTTTTTTTAATTTAATAATTATATATTTAGAACCTGACAATGAAAATTGTGTAATTGACACCATCGGAATCATATATAGAAATCTTTTTGAGTTAAAAATTCAACTATTTGTTTAAAAGTCCATGTATTTTGATGAAAATTCATTTTTTATATACTGAAAATTTAACTTTTCCATTTTTGGTTGGAAACTTAACTATTTGTTTGAAAATGTATGAATTTTGATGAAAATTCGTCTATTGAATGAAAATACAACTTTTCCATTTTTGGTTAAAAATTTATCTTTTCGAGATAAAAATTCATTTATTTGTTTAAAAATTCATGTATTTTGATGAAAATCTTCTTTTCTACGAAAAATTAACCTATTTGTTTTAAAATTCATTATTTTGATGAAAATTCGTTTTTTTACTGAAAATTTAACTTTTCCATTTTTGGTTGAAAACGTATCTTTTCCAGATGAAATTTCAAATATTTGTGTGAAAGTTCGTGTATTTTTATAAAAATTGGGGGTTTCCACCTGAAAATTAAATTTTTCCATTTTTGGTTGAAAATTTACCTGAGTTGAAAATTTAACTATTTGTTCAAAAATTCATGTATTTTGATGAAAATTCGTTTTTTACTGAAAATTCAACCATTTGTTTAAAGATTCATTTATTTTGATGCAAATTAGTTTTTTACTGAAAATTTAACTTTTTATTTTTGGTTGAAAATTCATGAAGTTTGTTGAAATTCGTGTTTTAATAAAAATTTTACTCTTACATTTTTGGTTGAGATTTTATCTTTTTGAGTTGAAAATTCGTTTTTTTTTACTGAAAATTTAATTTTTCTATTTTTGATTGAAATTTTATATTTTGGTGTTTAAAATTCAACTATTTGCTTCCCTATTTGACTATTTTGTTAGAAATTCGTTTTTTTCACTGAAGTTTTAACTTTTCTAGTTTTATATGAAAATTTATCTTTTTGAGTTAAAAATTCAACTATTTGTTTAAAAGTCCATGTATTTTGATGAAAATTCATTTTTTATATACTGAAAATTTACAAATTCAAGAGATTTTGATGGATTTCCAGGATTTTATGGTATTATTAAAGATTCCGAGGAATTTCAAAGAGAATTTAAAGATTTCAAGAGATATCAAAAGATTTCAAAGAATTTTAAATATTTAAGGGTGTTTTAAAAGTCCAATATTTTTCAACCGATTTCAATAAATTAAAGAGATTATGAAGGATTTTAAAGATTTTATCGTATTTTCAATCTTATAGAGATTTCAAAGATTTCAAGGGATGTATTTGAAATATTCAAGTATATTTTAAAACTATAAGATTTTTCAATCGATTTCAAATTAAAGGGATTTTGAAGGATTCCAAGGATTTTATGGTATTTTTAAAGGTTCCAAGGAATCCTAAAGAGAATGAAAAGATTTCAAATAATTTAAAATAATTAGGGGATTTTAAAAGAATCCAAGGATTTTAAAATAGATTTCATTAGATTGAAGGATTTTAAGGATTTCAGAGATTTTGTGGTATTTTTAAAGATTTCGAGGAATTTTGAAGAGATTTCAAAGATTTCAAGGGATATCAAAAGATTTTAAAGTATTTAAAATATTTGAGGGTATTTCAAAACTCCAAGGTTTTTCAACCGATTTCAATAAATTAAAGGGGTTATGAAGGATTTCAAGGAATTTTTTGTCATTTTAAAGATTGCAAGCAATCCTGACGGGAATAAAAAGATTTCAAAGAATTTAAAATAATTAGGGGATTTTAAAAGCCTTCAAGGATTTTTCAACCGATTTCAATCAATTAAAGGGATTTTAAAAGATTTCAAAGATTTCAAGGGATATCTAAATATTTCAAAGAATTTTAAATATTTGAGGGTATTTTAAAACTCCAAGATTATTCAATCGATTTCAAATTAAAGGTATTTTGAAGGATTTCAAGGATTTTATGGTATTTTTAAAGATTCCGAGGAATCCTGAAGGAAATAAAAAATCTAACACATTTTAAACTATATTTAGAAATTTTGAATAATTTCCAAAATAATTTCAAGAAATTTAAAACAAAATGTAGATTTTGGAATACTTCGAAAAAAGGAGCTTTTTAAGAGTTTTGAAAGCTTTCGAGACAATAAAAAGTTTTCTTTTAATGATTCCTGGAATAACGGTATATGATTTTTTATTTAAAAATATTAATTTTAAGGGAAAATTGAAAAAGAGTTTTAAAAATGTCAAAAGATTTCCAACATTGTCGAAAAAATATCTGGAAGATATTAAAGCAATTTTTATTGCTAGATTAAAAAAAATATATATTTTTGAAAAGATTTAAAAAATAATTTTAAACTTGAAAGAATTTCAAGAATATTAGTAAAAAATGAAGAATTTTGAAAATTAAAAAAAAAGTTTTTTTGTACTATTGAAGGGTTCCAAGAGAATAAAAAAATCTTCTTAAAATTCCTGGGAAGATTTAAATAATGTTTTATTTGATACATTAATTTTAAGAGAACATTTAAAAAGATTTCATAAGATTTAAAAAACTAAAGAACAATAATCTGGAAGATTTTTTGGTGAAATGTTTTTATTTTTCAGGATAAAAAATTATTTTCTAAAATTTCGAAAAATAATGTACAAAATTTTAAAGCAAAATTTTTCAATTTTACAAGATTAAAAAATTTTAGAAAAAATTCGTGTTAGTTATGAAAATTTTAAGAAGTTTTGCAAAGATTTCATAAAATTTAAAACAAAATTGATTTTTACAGATTTCGAATAAAAAATTTTCTAAAGCTTCAGAGGAAATTTAAAATGTGTGTGTTTTTTTTTTATTTTCAAAAATTATTTTAATAAAATATTCCAAAAGATATCCACAATTATGTTCAAGAAACTGAAAGATTGTTGGGAAATTGTTTTTATTTTGCAGGATTTTAAATGATTTCCTAAAATTTGTAATTAAAAAATTTCAAGAGATTAAAAAAAATGTTAATGGATTTTAATGAATTTCGTAAGATTTCCAAAGATTTTAGGTTTGATTTTGAGGGATTTCTAGAGAACTTTGGAAAATAAATGAAATTTCAAGGGATTCCAAGCGATTTTAAATATAAAAAGAGATTTTAAGGTATTTCAAGAAATTTTACAAGATTTGGAGGATTTTATTGAATTTCCAAGGATTTTAAAGATTTTAATATTTTTTTTAGAGAACTTTAATAAATAAGTGTAATATAATTGATATTCAAGGAATTTCAAGCGATTTCTACTTATTTTAGTGGATTTTACGATTTCCAAAGATTTAAATAATTTCATATTCAAAATTTTAAAGAAATTTAAAGATTTTAAGATAATTTGACAGTTTTATAAGAATTTTAAGAGATTTAAAAAATTTCAAGGGATTTCAATGAATTTCATAAGATTTCTAAAGATATTAAGTTTGATTTGAAGGAATTTCTAGAGAATTTTATTTAAAAAAAAAAATTAAATCGAATTTCAAGGGATTTTAGGATATTTCATGAAATTTCACAAGATTTAGAGGATTTTATTAAATTTCCAAAGATTTTAAAGATTTCTAGGGATTTTAATATTTTTTTAGAGAAATTTAATAATTAAGTGTAATTTAATTTATATTCAAGCAATTTCAAGTGATTTCTATTTATTTTAGTGGATTTTACGATTTCCAAAGATTTAGTTGGAATTTCAGGGATTTAATTAAATTTCTAGTGAACTTGAGGGAATAAATTAAATTTTATTTCAAGGCATTTTAAATTTTAAATAAAAAAAAATAAAGATTCTAAGTTAATTTAACAGTTTTAGAAGAATTTTAAGTAATTAAAAAATTTCAAGAGATTAAAAAAAATGTTAATGGATTTTAATGAATTTCGTAAGATTTCCAAAGATTTTAAGTTGCAGCACAAAATTTCTTAAAAATGGGCATCTTATTTTTATCTTTCTCACGTGATAATTTAATACTCACAGGGTCAAATTACTTAAACTTGGGCTTATATAACGCAGAATTTAATAAGCTTTCCAACGCTTTTAAAAAAAATGTTCTATCTATATTCTAGACAGTGTTATGACCTTTCAAAGTCAAGGATAATTTTTAATAGGTCACTCGGTTAGTGATCCGATACTATCCCTCGCCGTCACACAGTGGGATGAAATAGAGAAACGAGGTTTAAAATAACTTGTAGAAGGCAATTCTTGACCGATTTTGGATTTTTTAGAGATATTAAGCATTAATTTTTTAAGAGATTTATGTGACCTGATTAAAAAAATTGTTTTTGTTTACATTTTTATGTTAATTTTGTGTTAAAAGCAAAACAAAATATTTTCTTGTAAAGTCAATTGTTATAAAAAAATTGAATTAATTTTATAAACAAATTATATAATCAAATGCCCTATTATTGCTTTCCTCATTTTCCCTTCGCTCATTTCCCCTTCCCTCATTTCCCCAAAATTCCTATACTTTTCCTTCATTTCCTTTGTTCCTGTCCCCTTATTCATCCTCACATCTCCCACTCTCCTTTTCTCCTTTTCTCCTTTTCACCATTTCCCTTTATTTCTCTTCACTTCCCCTACCCCCTCCTCGAATTTTGACTTACTTTTCCTACACCCTACACCCTCAACACTAATTTTTTTTACTTCCCCTTCCATCCTTTACTTTTAATTCCCCTACTCCTCCTCATTTTCCCTGTTTTTCCTTCCTTAATTTCTTCTCATTTCCCCTACTACTCCTCCACTCATTACCCCTAACTTTCTCTACTCCACCTCCCCTAATTCCCCCTTAATTCATCGTCTCTCATTTTCTCTCACTTCACCTACTCCCTCCTCATTTGTCCTGCTTTCATTCAACTTCTTTGTTCTTCGGAGAAGACGTTGTTCTCACAATATTTATAGACGAAGTCATAAATGATAGTCGTGAGACACTTATAGAGGGTCGAGAGGCAGGTGATTGGTCGGTAATCACTAAGGCTACCAGCATCTACCTTCTTGCGTATGAAAGACGTTACGTCCTCCGTCATATAAGACGGCAAGTGATCTGGATTCTTCAAGATGTTTTGAAGGGCCCCAGTAAGGGCGAGGTGCAAAACCTCTGAGTATTTGTACCAGAAGCTGTGCATCCCATCCACACTCGCCGCTTTCCAGTTCTTAGTCTTCTTTAGGATACGAGTTACATCAGAGGCTGAGATGGATAAACTATTCATCCTAGGCAATCGTGCAACCCTGTCCATTTCTAGATGGAGCCACGTTGTTTCCAGTTGACTTGACCTATGAGTACCCCAGATGCTAGACTAATATCTGGCTATTTCCTCGGCCCTGTGTGGTTCAAAATAATTTTGGGTCTTGTTTTTGCAATCAGAAAGTCCGCGTTAGAAACGTTTTTCGTCTGCCAGAAAAGTCCTATTGCCATTATTTCTCGCGATCGCTCTCCTACAATGGTCGCAGTCGCGCTAACAGGACCATGAGCCTCTGTTCAAGATAGTCAATCACTTCGTCCAGGTTCGTAGGTGTTCTTGAATTGATGTTATGTGGGCGAAGGATCTCCTCCACGTGGCGAGTCAGTCTCTAAAACCAATTGCCCTTTCGAAGTTGGTACAATCATCCCAGTTTGCTCTTATTTTACTAATGTCGCTTCGAATTCGGAACTTCCATGGAGGACCTGACATCTTTCTTGGGGCATGGTTGTTAGTAGCTTGGCCTCTGAGTTTGATGCTCATCATCCTGACACATGCGACCACAGCGCAATATGCAAGAGCCTGCACCTGCAGCAAGCTCTTATCATGCTGCAAGAACAGAAAATCTACTTGCTCTATCTAAAAATTATCAATAACAAATTTGTAGATCCTTTTTGGTTGAACAACTTTTGTTTCTTAATTTTTTTCGTTCCTCATGCCGTTTTCCAAGCAATGTACTTTTTTTATTTTTAATGTTGTTTTTTACGATTGAAACAAAAACTACGCTTCCTATAAAAAAATTATACATAACAAATTTGTAGATTTCTTTTGGATGAACAACTTTTGTCACTTTATTTTTTTCATAGTTTGTATCGTTTGTCCAAAAATTAATTTTTTTAATTTTTAATGATGTTTTTTACGAATAAAGCAAAATCTACGCATCCTATCAAAAATAATTCATAAAAAATTTGTGGCTCTTTTTTTAGCGAACAACATTTGTTTTATTATCTTTTATCGTAGCTTGTGTCGTTTGTCCACAAATTAAATTTTTTAATTTTTAATGCTGTTATTTATGAATTTAAACAAAAACTACGCATTCTTTCAGAAAGTGATTATCAACAGATTTGTGGATCTTTTTTGAATGCACAATTTTTTTCATCTCATCTTTTTCCGTATCTTGTATAGTTTGACCGCAAAGTGGAATTTTTTATTTTTCACTATTTTTTTGTGGGATCAAAATAGGAATTTTCGATTTTTCAAGAAAAATCAACACGGTGTTATCACAATCTTATAAGGTGTTCAAAAATTAATGTTTTTCATCTCCTGACTTTTTTCATATCGTGCGTTGTTTGGCTTAAAATTTTCATTTTTGTTTGTATTTTGTAATTTTGTAAATGCTATAACTATGGTAATTTGTTTTTTATCGAAAAAATGCATGAGGATAAATTGTTTGTCTTTTTTGATACTACGAACGGCCGTACATAGAATTTTCAAATTCTAAAAAAGTGATCTCAAAAATTTTGAAAAATTAAATTTCACTTTCTACTAAGTAGTTGAAGTTCCAAATATTTTGACGTTAAAATCAGGAAATTCGTAAATTTTGAACTGATTCCGAATCGTCTTGTACAATCAATTATTCGCTTTTCATTCTTTAAATGATTAAATTTCAATTTTAAAAATAATTCTAATGTATATTCACAGTTGATCAACTATGAAAATGGTACGAAATCAAATTTGGGCAGATTTTTTTTTCTAAAAAATTGTCAAATTCCCAGTCAACAAATAAATTCACTGTCAATTCCCGGTTTTTCCTGGTCTTATAAAATTCCCAGTCATTTCCCAATACAGCGGCCACCCTGAAAGAAATGTTCGTGCGGTCGTAAAGAATTTCTGAATTTGAAAGAATTTTACAAGACCTATAAGGTTTCAAAATATAGTCTTTTTAATTTCACGGGATTTTATGATATTTTAATGGATTTAAAAAAATGTATTCAACCTAAATTCTTATTAATTCATCCTGAATTCTTTTAAATTCTTGAAATTTCTTGAATTCTTCTAAATATTCTACTAAATTTAATGGCTGTTTTTTTAGTTTTTTGTTTAATTCTCAGGAATTTCATCAAATTTGTTTGAATTCCCTTAAATTTGAATTCATTTCAATGCTTTTTAAAATATTTTTAAGTTGTTTACAATCCACTTGAATTTTTTAAAAATTGAACATGAATTTTGATATATTTCATGGAATTCTGGCAATTTCCCTTAAAATACCTCTGAATTCTGAACCTCTGAATGAAGTTTTTTCGGTCTCCCTGCCTGAAACCGAAAAATTATAAAATTTCTAACCGGATAATATTCATAAATCATAAAAAATTGTCTTGGGTGTAGAATATTTTATTAAAAACTTGTAGGAGAGAGCGAAAAGAAGTATAAAACAAGTATTCACTAAGTATAATCTTACAATATAATAATAAGATCGGCAAGTGTATACAAAATTCAGCACATAGCATGTTAGCAAGATTTAGCAAGAATAATTGTTTAAACAAATTATTATTGTTTTTAGCAATTTTCTCATAGAATGGTGTCAGAATGACGCAGTTTTTTCACAAATTTTCCATTTGCTGTCCAATTTTCAATTAGATGAAAGTGATAGTTCACTAATTTCAATAATAGTGATTGTTTAAACAATTTATTATAATTAGTAATGATATTATATTTGAATAATGCTAGAAAGATTCGTTTTTTTTTTAATTTCCGGCTTTTTATCCAATTTTCATTTGGAGTGAAGTAATAATAAATTCAAGTTAACAAAATCATTGTTTGAACAATTTATGAAAATTATTGATAATATTATATTTGAATAATGCTAGAAGGATTCGTTTTTTTTTTAATTTCTGGATTTTTGTCCAATTTTAATTTTGAGTGAAGGAATAATAAATGCAAGTTAACAAAATCATTTTTAAAACAATTTATGATAATTATTAATAATATTATATATGAATAATGCTAGAAAGATGCGGTTTCTTGTTAATTTTTGGCTTTTTGTTCAATTTTTGTTTGGAGTGAAGTAATAATGAATTCAAATCCACAAAATAATTGTTCAAACAATTTATTATACTTATTAATAATATTATATTTGATTAATGCTAAAAAGATGCGGTTTTTTTTTTTAATTTCTGGCTTTTTGTTTAATTTTCATTTGAAGTAGAGTAATAATGCATTCAAGTTAACAAAATAATTGTTTAAACAATCAATTGTCATTGTTGATAATATTCTCTTTTCTTTATTGATAGAATGTTGCTTTTTTCTGGAATTTTAAACTGCTTGTCTGGTTTGTATCAGGCGTGACTTGATAATCAATTATATTTAGCAAAAATAATTTTTTAAGCAAATTATTATTGTTTATGACTATCTTCATTTATATCGATTGCGCCTGATAGTTGCGGTTTATCGGCAATTTTTACCTGACTCTAATTTAACTGGCTGTTAAAGCAAAAAAGGAAAGAATGTACAGTCGGCGTGTAAACATATCTAAGAGTAGATTCGAAGCATTTCCGATAAATGAGGAAGCTTGCATCCTCTCTGGCACGAGAGTTGTCCGCATTTGGTACACATACGACAACAAATTGGGGAAAACCAGACCTGATTCGCATCCCATCGCGGGATTCTTGAGTAGGCTGGTTTGTCGGCCAGCGCCGAAGCGTCGAGGGCCCTACTAGGGGATGTGAGGACTTCCTCCCACATGAGGATTACTCATGCAGACCAAGGTAGAGCTACAAGGCTACTAAGTTCATTTCCAAGGCCTAGGGATAATAAGCCAGCGTCATCCCTGGCTCTGGAGGCATCCAAGGTTTCTCGCCAGGTTCCGGGACTATTGGAAACAGCAAACGGAAAGGCGGGAAAGAGATTCAACACGAGAATCTCCATTCTTGGACAACGGCGGCAGCAAGCGAATCTCACTTCTCTGGTGCACTTCAGATATTCAAAATCCCCTGATGTCCACCGTTGATTGAAGGTCGAGATAAGGTCATAGCAAAAAAGAAGAGAATACGACGTCGAATTAATCCTAGATTCTTAAAACTAACTTAAAATATGCCTCTGAAGTATCTTGCCACGCAGCGGAGTGTACCCGAATTCAAATAATAAATAAATAGAAAGCTAATTTTTGGAGTTAAAATTTTGCCTGGTTACAATGTATAAATTTTAGGTTAAGTGGGCACGTGGTCCGTGAGACTAATATTATTTTTTTGAATTCGCATTATGATTATATTATAAAGATAACAATAAATGAGACTTAAAGACAGGCGACTTTTTTAATAACCGATGGCAGTGTACACTCAATTGCCGGCGGAGTCGTGTGCATTTGAGCTTAAGTGAGCACGTATTCCCTGAGACCTTAGACTTATATTATTGATGAAACTCCAGTAGGTCGTCACCGCCCAATCACAAAATATTTTCGAGTGTACCGGGAAAAACTCGTGTAAACCGTGATCCTCCACACTATCTATTCAATTTTCAAAATATAGGCAAAAAATAATATTGTTTGTGATTCAAACTCGAATCAAAATATGAGTTATGTTGAGCCCCCCACGGTAAAGTCTTTGAAATTCTGGCAATAAAGATACTCAAGCTAATAGACTTGACTTATACTTTACTAGTGTGGATTGTCGTGAGCCTACAATTGATAACGAATAATTTTGCAGAATGTAAGTACATCAGTTCGCAACAATAAAGAAAGGTTTTTATTAACAATAATATACTACGTCTTTATTCATTTCACATTGAAGCTCCTATGTTTCCACTCGCTTTTTTCATTCTTTTGTTTCGGGACTTTTCATATCATGTAAATGATTCATCATTGATTTTCAAGGTATTAATGTTTTATTTAAGAAGAAAATGAGTTAATTTCAAAAATCGATTGCTGAATTCGAAAATGATTCTCTCTGATTAACTTATTTTGAAAATCTTAAACGATGCTTGGATTTGTTTTATTTTCAATGCTTCAAGTTTCAATTCATTTATTTTGCGGGGAGTTCTCCTTCATTACTTTAATATGAAGAAAACTGCTGCCAAAAGTCATCGTATTTTGGTTAAGATTTATGTGGAAGTTTACGATACCCGCCTTATAGCCCAGACCTTGCCCCTTCGGACTACCATTTTTCCGGTCAATACATAATGCCCTCACTGGAATACGGTTCACATCAGAACAGGTTATCACAAATTCGGTTGATTCATTCTTGGCCTCCCAGCCGGCGCGGTTCTTTTGGAATAGAATCCACAAATTGCCAGGAAGATGGGAAAAAGTCGTAGCTTTAGATGGGAAATACTTTAAATAATACTATTGTACATGTTTGTCTCAATAAAGAACTTATAAGGGAGTTACGACGGTTATACCCGGGATATTCTGTCAAGCTAGTCGACCTGATCCTCGCTGTTCTTGGAGGTTCCAAGATTTCACTGGTTGATAGCCTGAAAAGCATCCATGCACTTGCGAGGGAAATTCAGAAGGCGATCGTCCTTGGGTAGCTCCGTGTCCTCAGGGTGCACGAGACTTTTGCTGCATCATCGTATCAAGTCCATCCCACACTGTAACCACCTACCTCACTGTTGTGAGACGTGTTTACAGCTGAAACGTTAATGCGATTTCGCCGGGAACGGGTCTAATTTTGTAGAATGGCACCAGCTTCCGGTGAAATCCCGCGGTTGTTCTTATGCCAAACTTTTAATCATATATAACTAACGTGTCCTTTTGATTTAAAAATTTGCTATTTTCGACCCGCCTTTTAAAATACATCAAATCGCATTTAAACATACTTAGCTTAAGATCCTTTTATGCGTTGGCATCGGCTTACACTTAAAATGAGACTCAAAATTAAACATTGAACCTTATTTTATCACAAATGTCGCAAAACTAGAAAAATGTTAAGTTAACAAAAATTAAGAAATTTAAAAAATGGGTATAGTTTTAATTAATATTATAAATAATGATTAATACTAAATGTAGCGTTTGTTGACATATTCTTTTCATCCTGCGAGCTGGCATGGGGTGGTCCTCCACCCGCGCTTTTACTTTTGAGACGGCGACACCAGCACCGATTTCACCTACAGGGATTGCATGTTCACTTCACGGTCGTGGACTCAACGAAACAACATCGGCGGGCATGACTAGCGGACCGAAACCTAGCGGACTCTGCAGAGAGAACGAGTCATCGCGGTAACGTCTGGTGGAGCGCCACTGAACTGACGAGTCTCTCTCACTCCCTCCCAAGAGCCATGCGCACTGCGTTCCGGTTCCCTTCCGGGAAGATATCAGCGAGATACCTGTGTGCCTCGCAGCCATGCCCCTCTGCAAAACTGCAGAGGCGCCCTTGCTGTGATGCAAGTTAATTTTGGTAATGGTTTATGAAATCATTCAGGATTCATTTAGCTCTGCTCCTGATCTTCTTGTTTCTCAAAAGGCTCCTCCTGTCCCTGGGCGTCAACCCTAAAGTTAAGCTGTCCAACGTGATAGAAGGCCTGTTCTTGAGGGCCACAAGAGTTCTTTTCTGGGACTCAGGAATGTGCACAACTAGGAGATGCCTGGTGCCTCCTACCGTGTTCTCTTCCTGAGGCATTCGTTAGAATCATATACTTTCAATATAAAAATTCTAAAATTTGTTCAAATTGTCCGGTGACCAAAACTGCGCTGTTCAGTGAGAAAAATTTGAAGGTGGTTATAGATCACGGCCCCTTGAATTATGGACTCGTGAAAAAATTAGAATTGTTTTTTTTTATCACAGTGCTTTAGTTTAGAATGGTTCAAAGTTTAAATTTCATATTGCTTTTCAATCTTTCCAAAATTATAAATGTTTTTCTTCTTTTTACAGAATTCAGTGCTTTGGGAAATGACAGACCGCACGATCATGAAGTCGAATATAAGTCCAAGACAATTAAGTTGTGGGTAGATAATAATACAAGAAGGGTGACAAAAGCTACTTTTCCGGGTTCTTTTGATCCAACTACTGTCGACTATTATCGAAATCACAATTTTTTAATCCGCACTGTTAATGATGATGGCTATCAGTTTGTGGCTTTTTTAGATCATAATAAAAGACTTTTGGGAGTCCGAGCACCGCAACCAGAAAGAAGTAAATAACCAATTTAATTTCAAGTCAGGCAGATAAGTCAAGCTTTGTGTTTTAGAATAATTTGGTATTTGGATTTATCATTCTAGGTTGAAATTTAAGAAGGGCTTATTTCACAGTTGAATCAAATCGCCGGAATTCGTTGCTCCCGCCTGTCGGACTGGCTATATAGCCATCAATGGTGTGCACATTAAGGTGCATATCTGCCGGCACGTCAGTCCAATCGATCGGACCACGGGCCGGCAGATAGCTTGCAGTCGGCGGGCATTTTGCTATTTGGGAATCTTTGTTAACATGCGAAAAACAACAGACCAAAAAATGTAGTCACCAATGGACCGTCCGACTTTCGTCTTGGTTATACTTCCACATTTTCCATGACAATTCGAGAACCAGTAGATATTTTATCATGTTCCTAATCTCACTTTAAAGATGATATTTCCAACTTTATTTCAGACAACCTTACATTTTTCCCCTATTTCCTTCTCTGAAGCGTGAAAAAAGTTGAATTTGATAATCGAGAATTGGTAACAAACTTTTATAATAATTATATGATTGAGTATTTGAGCTAGACGTCACAATCATGATAGGATAGTTGCAAATGTCATGAAGATTAGCATAGTTAGTACATATACTTATATGGGAATGCCTACGACTTTTTGGAAAAAATATTCTAAATGTAAAAGTAAGTTATAAATTTATAAATAGTAATATTTTTCAAGTGTTAAATGCATTTGAGCAATTATGTTTCATTCTTTTATCGGTTGAAGACCTTTCAGTTTCTAGAAATAAAATCAACTGTCCGAAATTTTAAGTTATAGTGCCCAATTCTGATCAAATCGATTCGATACTCCAACCTGAAATTTTAGTATATCTTTTTTTATTGTAAATATGTATCAACTACGCTAACCTTCCTGACATTTCCATCTATCCTATCATAACCATGACGTCATGCTAGAATACTCAATAGAGGTATGGATACATAAATAAACTTTGATTATGCAGATCATAGCTAATATTAAATGATATAATATTAATGTCAGTAATCAATTCCTGTTACCACACAAAAGAAAAATTAACTCTCCACAATTTAAACTATTTTGTTGAAAATTTGTTTCTTTTGTAGTCGAAAAATAATTTTGTTGAAACTGAAAATTTAACTATTACATTTGTAGTTGATAATTCATCTTCTTTCTTCAAAAATTCAACTATTTAGTGGAAAATTCATCTTTTTTAGTAAAAATTCATGTATTCTGTTCAAAATTCGCGTTTTTTGGTAGAAACTTAATCTTCTTAGTTTAAAAATTTACCTCTTTTATTCAAAAGGTAACTATTTTGTTGGGTATAACTATTTTTTAATCGAATTCAACTGTTTTCTATTTGAATAAAAATCTCACTTGGCTGGAATATCATCAATTACACTTTTCGTGAAGAATTTTTTTTTTTTTTTTTTTCGAAAATTCCACTACCGAGTTAGAAGTTGAACGACTCTTTTCGAAATCAATTTTTGTTGGTAAAGACACATCACTTCAATTGAAAATTGATATCTATAGTGGAAAATGTGACTAGTTGGCTTGAACTGCAAATGTGAATATTTAATTAAAAATTTATATTTTTAATGAAAAATTTATCTTTTCTATTTGAAAATTCAACTGTTTGTTCGAAAACGCATCTCTTGGGTTGAAAATTAATCTGTTTTGGTTGAGGATTCAAATATTCTGCTGAAAATTTGTATTTATCGGTTGTCAACGGTTTTTCATTTCAAATTAAAATATTCCTTGGTTAAAATATCAAATATTACAGATTTCTTCGGGAATTCATCTTTTCGGTTTGAAAATGCAACTGCTTTGAACAAACTTTGTCCTTTTGGCTTGAAAAATTAAGAATTTGGTAGAAAATTAAACCATTTGGTTTAAAATGAACTTTTTTGTGAAAAACGTTTATTTTTAGGTAAAAAATTAAATTGTTTTGTAGAAAATACGTCTTTTTTTAATTCATCTCTTCATGAATACCACCTTTTTTTGGTGCTCCCTACTCCTCTCACTTTCTCTAGATTTCCCATCTCTCCTACCTCCCCTCACTTCCCACTCCTCAAAAAACTTCCCCTACTTCTCTTCTCATCTCTCTCTAGTCCTCTTCCTTTCGGTAGCTCTCCTATGTCTCCTATCTCCCCTCACTTCCCAAACCTTCTACTACCTTCTCTACTTCCCTTTTCATCGTTCTCTACTCCTCTCACTTTCTCTATCTCTCCTGTCTCTTCTACCTTCCCTCACTTCCCATCCCTTCCACTACTTTCCCTGCTTCCCTTCTTCTCGTTCCCTACTCCTCTCGCATTCTCTAGCTCTCCTACTTCTACTAGCCCCCTCTTATCACCCTCACTTCTTGTATCTCTCCCACTTCCCTTCTCATCGTTTCCTACTCTTCTCACATTATTCAGCCCTCCTACTTCTCCGGGCTCCCCTCTTATCACCCTAACTTCTTGTACCTCTCATACTTCCCTTCTCATCGCTCCTCACCTCCCTCACATTCTCTAGCTCTCCTATCTCTTATACCTCCCCTCATTTCCCATCCCTTTTACTATCTACTTCCATTCTCATCGTTCTCTACTCCTTTCACTTTCTCTAGCTCTTCTATCTCTCCTATCTCCCCTCACTTCCCACTCCTCAAAAAACTTCCCCTACTTCCCTTCTCATCTCTCACTAGCCCTCTTCCTTTCTCTAGCTCTCCTATGTCTCCTATCTCCCCTCACTTCCCAACCCTTCTACTACTTTCCCTACTACCCTTCTCATCGTTCCCCTACTCCTCCCACTTTCTCTATCTCTCCTACCTCTCCTACCTTCCCTCACTTTCCCTCCCTTCCACTACTTTCCCTACTTCCCTTCTCATCGTTCCCTACTCGTCTCACATTCTCTAGCTCTCCTACCTCTCCTACCTCCACTCTCATCACCCTCACTTCTCGTACCTCTCATACTTAATCCGTAGATATACTTTGAAATATAAAAGCCATTAAAAACCCCTTAAAATTCTTAAAAATCTTCTAAAACATTTCGTGCGTGATATTTGAAAATTCACAGTTTGTTTTAAATTTTGTTGAATTTTGTCAAATTTCAAATAATTTTTTTATCTTATTAAAAATTTGAAGTAAGAGTATCTCTTAAACTTACTTGAATTCTTTCTGAAAATTTTTAATCTTGCAAAATGACAGTATTTGGCCTGAAAATTGAAATATTTTTCTATTTTCTCTCATACTTGTTTTTTTAATGTGAAAAATGATTTTATATGTATCTTACCAGGAGCTTTAAGAATTTCTTGTTATTATGTTGACGCATTTCAAAAAAAGTCGGTAACAGTAATTTTATTGTTACCGGTACCGACAATTTTTTTACCTGTACCGACAGGTACTTATTTCTTTTATTTATTATTTATACAATATTTATTATATATTTTGTATATAATTTGTTTTATTTATTCATTTAATACCTACGACTACTTTGCAAAATTAAGATATTCTAAAATTTTGTTCAAAATTTAATTTTTCTCATCTCTAAGAAAATGTAAAAAAGTTTACATATTGTGGTGCGGTAGTAAAATTTTAACAACAGAATTATTGATCAATATTAAACAATAATTTCCAATTAAAATTTTCTTTTTCATCAGTAAATTTTAGAAACATTTAGGAAAGTGCAAAGTTCAGTTTCACTATTGATCGGAAACTTTTCGTTCCTTTTTTCTTTTATTGTTAATTTATCCAGGATTCGGTTTCATAAAAGAAAGAAAAGGGGGGTCAAAAATTGATATTTATTAATATTTTGACCCTGATCAGCATTATATTACCAAACCCTATTTATATTAGCATTATATAACATCTTTCTTGAAAGTGAAAAAATGCTAAATAAGAGAGGTCTTAAATCAAATTACCTCTTTTTGTTAAAAATGTTACCAGGTTTGGTTAAAAATTTAATTATCTGGTTAAAAAAAATACTATTTAGTTGAGGTACTAATTATTTCGGTTAAAATTCAACTCTTTTGATAAAAAATTATCTTTTTTTTTGTTAAAAGTAATTTCCTTTCATTTAAAAAGTCTATTATATTTTTGTCTTAGAATTATTCTCTTCTTGATCAAAATTCTTCCATCTGATTGCAAATTTAAGTATTTTGTCAAAAATACAACTATTTTGTTAAAAAGTCATATTTTTTCGTTAAAAATCTTTTTTCCGTTGAAAATTAGATCTTTTTAATTGAAAAGTCTTCTACCATATTTCTACTATTTTGCTGGAAATTCAACTATTATCTTGAGAAGTCATCTATTTTTAGTTTAGAGTTGATTTTTTTATACGGGAAGTCTTGTATTTTATTTTAAGTTTTGAATTTATCTCTCTTTGTTGGAAGTTGTGCAATTTGGTAGAAATTTGAATTATTTTGTTGCGGATTCAACTATTTTTTAAAAATGTCATATCTTTTGGTCTATAATATATATTATGTGGGTTAAAGTTAATTAATTTTATTTGAAAAGTCTACCGCTATATATTTCTTTCATAGTTCATACCTTTTGGGTGAAATTTTTACTATTTGGTTAAAAAGGCAATTGTTTTGTTAAGAAGTTAACTATTTGAAAAAAAATCTTTTTTGACTAAAAATGGTCTTTTTTGTTTAAAAGGTGATTCTTCTCATATTAAAAGTCTAATATTCTATTTTTGGTTGATACTTAACCTATTTTGGTTAATAATTTCACTATTTTCTTTTTTAATATAAAATTCATCCTTTTGGATTGAAAATTCATATTTTATTTTAAAAAGTCGAATTTTTTATTCAAAGTGAACTCTTTTTCATTGGCAAGTCTACTATTATATTTTTGGTTCAGAATTTAATCTGATACAGCTTTCAAAAATCAAAATTTTTTCCTCACTTCACTTTTTTTCATACCGTGCGTTGTTTGGTTTAAAAATTGCATTTTCTGTTTGTTTTTTTTTTCAATTTTGCAAATGCTTTAGCTCTGACAATTTTCTTTTTATAGAAAAAAAATCGTGAAGATAAATTGTTCGACTTTCCGAGTACTAAAAATAGCCGTACACATAATTTTTTGATTTAAAAAAAAAATTTTCTCAAAAATATGTAAAATCCTCTCACTCTTTGAATTTTCATCCAAAATAGCTAGCTGAAGAACTCGTCCTTCATGTTCAGGCCTTCACACAATGTGCCAAAGCTCAATCCAATTTCACCATTTTTTCAAAAGTTATCGTGTCTAGAATCTACTACTACTACTTCTACTACAGACAGACATACAGACAGACTTCTTCGCTTTTTTTTTTATTCAGGAGTTCTCAAAACCTGGAGATTTGATGAAAACGGAGAAAGTCGAACTTCACATAAAACTAATACCTTCTCATTAGAATGAGAATGTAAAAATTTGCACATGCATTTTTGGACCGCCCTATAATGACCACACTTTTTGCAATATTTCACACTTTATTCAGCGATGACACTATTTTCCCAAAATTTCGAAAAAAATGACAATTTTCACACTATTTTTCCACAAGTTTTCGGCTAATGGCACTATTTTTTAACTTTCTTGAATTTATTTAGGGGTCATTAATGGGTTAAGACGATGGAGAGGCTCCTTCTCTCCATCGTCTTACCACATTGATAACTCAAAAACGTTTGGGATTGAGATTTATCTCAACCTTTACATTGTTTGATTTTGAAGTTCAAAAATATTTTATTTCAATTTTATGCTCTCAAAATGTGCATTTTTTTAGTTACAAATTGTTAGAATTTCAAATTATAATCTAAGTTTCTCAGTGAAACTATGATTTCTTCTGGTTGATAATGCTACAGTTTGGTAGAAAATTAATCTGGTTTAGTTGAGGATTCCATTGCTTTGTTGAAAATTCATGTGATTCGGTAATAATTTTACATTTTTTGTAGAAAATTAATCCTCTTGGTTGAAAATTTGTCTTTTTTGATGGAAAATCAATTTTTTGTTCAAAAATTTTACACTTTCGTGAAAAATGTATGTATTTGGTTAAAAATTCATGCTTATTGTTGAAAATTCATGCTTGTTAAAAATGCATGTATTTTGTTGAAAATTCGACTTTCGTAGAAGTCAATTAATACTCCTAGTCGAAAATTCAACTACTTGGTTAAAAGTTGAACTAATTAGTTGAAAATTTGACTTTTGTGACTTTTTTTCAAATTCGTTCTTTTTGTCAAAAGTAACGTTTTTTGTTTAAAATGCAACTTTTTGGTTAGAAATTAATCTGTTTTACTTGATAATTTCAGTACTTTGTTGAAAATTCTTATTTTTTAATTAAATTCAACTGTTCATAATTAAGTATTCTTCTTGGGTGAAATATCAACTATTACATTTGCTGTTGAAGATTAATAATTTTAGTTGAAAATTCAATTATTTGGTTGAGAATTGAAAAAGAAAGTATTTTGTTAAAAATTTGACTTTCTTGGTGGAAGATTATTGCTTTTGGTTAAAAATTATACTGTTTAGTTGGAAATTTATGTTTTTGCTAAAAAGTCATCTTTTTGGCAGAAAATAAATTTTTGTGGTTGCTAATGCTACAGTTTGGTTGAAAATTAATCTCATTTAGTTGAGGATTTCATTCTTTTGTTGAAAATTCGTGTAATTCGTTTAGAATTTTACATTTTCTGTAAAAAGTTAACCCTCTTGGTTGAAAATTTCATTATTTGATTAAGTGTTTATGTATTTCGTTGAAAATTCTACTTTTTTCATAGAAAATTAATCCCTTTGGTTATGTTGATAATTTTTTGGGGGAATCTTTCCAGAAAGGAATTGAACAAAATGATATCACTTTTGCGACAAACAATCGAATGCCATAAAAGTTGAATATTATCGACATTTTTCATAATTTACAAAAATGTACTACTTTCAGTTATATTATTAAATTTTATGTTTCTAAAGCTTTTTCCGTAGCTTGCAACTAAAAAATGCAACGAAATTTGTGTGATTTTTACTCCAGAGGGATATCTGTAGCCTCAAAAATCATTCAAAAATGTATGTTTTTTAACTTTATGTTGCAAATGGGAGCTAACTTTCGAATTCCGACCACAGATTCGGATCCAGCGGCTCGAAATACATAGAAATTGACCAGTCGAGTGTGTCAGAGATTCGACTTTTGTGTTTTTGCGTGACTTCGTGTTTTTTTGAAAACCAAAACATACTCAAAAAGATCAATTCCGAAGAAGAAATAGAAGAATTATATATTCAGTTGAAATAATTAATTTTTTAAACAAAATGGATGATATTTTAAAAACATATTAGAATTTTCAATCAAACAGATGTATTTACAACCGAGGAGGATAAATGTCTATCAAAAAAGTACAATTTTCGATAAAAAATGAAATAGTTGAAGTTTCACCTAAAAATTATTGTGCAATCAAAAAATTATTTGCAATTAATTTTTTACCCAAAAAGATTTATTTATCCCAAAGCACATTTGTACAAAATTTTAAATTTTCATAGGAATTTTTAATCTTCTAGTTAATCTTTCAAACAAAGAAATGAGTTTTTAACTGAAAAGATGAATTAGTCACTCAGAAGATTAATGTTCTACAAAAAAAGACAAAGTTTCAAAAAATACAGAAATATTCAACCGAGAGCAATTTTTTAATCAATAATAAAAGAAGAAATCTCATCCATAATGTTTAATTTTCGATTCAAAAGCAAATTTTTGGCACTCACTATACAATCCAGGAAGAGCTTTAGTTGTTTCCAATATTGCAAACACCCCACCATCAAATGTTGATATAACAATTCGTTCAGGAAAAGTTTATCTTTTACGTTCGAATATCCGGCGCGAACTCGCTTTGGAAATGAGCCGAATAATTTAATAATCTTCAAGCTCATTATATCCAAATTTGTCATTAGGGGGAACCCCGGTAGGTGGTACCATGAACCTGACCGGAGGATGAGATCTGGCAGGAGGAAACACAGCTGGAGCATGCTTGGCAGGAGGAGACCTCTCCGGAGAATAATGTTTGTCTGGGATATAAGAAGTTCCGGTGAATGAAAAAACAGTAATAGGGGCACCATAATGAAAACCCTCGGACTCTAAACTTAACTCTGCAACGAAAAACAGAGGATTACTGCAAAAGGCTGTAAAAGTTTCTTTACTTTATTAAATGTTGAAACTTTTTACAAAGTTTACTAATTTTGAAATACATGTACTGCTACCTCTTTCAAAGTGCATTGAAATTAATTATGGTTCTATTTACCTGCTTTCGAAACCCTTTCTTTAGAATAATATTGTATCAATCTTGCAATTCGTTTTTAATACAAATATACATTTTAGACGAAAAACACTAACATTATAAAAAATTGTTTGAAGTACAGAATATCTTCTGTACACTGTAAAAACAATGGTTCCATTTTGATTGAGCATCATTTCTTTGGCATCCTATTATAATAATAAAGCGTCTTGTTTTGAAGCCATCGTTCGTACTATTTTACTTTTCTAACTTCAGATTGAAAATTGGTACGTGCCAGCGATCTAAAATAATGCACAAGTATAATTTTTTTAATTGCTCGCATTTTCATGCTGAAAAGAAGAAGAAAACCATCACGTAGGAAGAGCAGAGATGTGCAATACCCGGAACCAACTCAAAATTTATGGGTCCGGGTTCAACGACGTAACCAATTTAATAGCCTTGCAATACCGTTCAATCATTGTTTAAATATAGTGGAAAACTTTGCATCATCGCCTTCTTTTACTTATCATTTTACAATTAAAGATTTATAATTTGTTTAATTCAAAAAAATTATACATCTCTTAGAACTACTCGTCAAATTCTGACTTCACAATTTATGTTGATATTCAAGTATAATTTAGATCCAAAATAGATATTCGCATTTTTTAACATGGCAGCGATTCACTATACCGGGAACCTTAATAGCTTCTAACTGACTTATGCGGAATATAATGGCTTAATCGAATTCCAATTGCACAATATTTGATACATTGTTAACTTTACAAATTCATGAATTTTTCTTGATTTTTCATAGAAATGTCAGGTGTACCGCCTCAAACAAGGGACTTTCTGACAAATTTTGGGATGAGTAACGAAAATGCGAATCATCAAGGTAACCCTCGTTCCAATAGAAATTATTAATAGAAGTCTGAATATTAACTATTTTTACATTACTAGTTTAAAACTTTTGATCTTTCGTAAACTAGGAAGTTAGAATCACGGATGAAACCTTGTTCCTAATATTTTAAAGAAAGATTTCCGAAAAAGGATACCAAACCGGATTTTAGTTCTTCATTAAGCACATTTTTGTATGCTCTTTCCTCGTTGAAGTATACTATTTCATAAGATATTTTTGTAAATTTTTTCGAAAGCTCTGTTTTAATATTTAAATTTCTATTTAGACGGATCCAACTTAAGCGTGATATAACAACTAGGACTCGACAGTTTTTATTCATGGAAATACATGACAGACAATGAAGCGTGAAAATCAGATTATGCTGATGCATAAGTTTCTAATGAAATTAAGACACCCGAAATCTACATAAAAGCATAGCATGTCATTTTGATTCAATTTCGATAACAAATTGATCAATTCGCATTTACTGGAGTGGCCACCCTGAATTGTTAATAAAAATTACTAAATTTCAAAGAATATTTAAATAATTTCTTTTATTTTTTGCAAAAATCACTAGATTTCAAATAATATTTTTGCAGAATTTTATGTTATTTTGACGTTTTATATTTAAATTTGGTATTTTCAAACAAAAATCATTATAATTTAAATAAGATTTATAAGCTTTCAACAATTTTGAATTACGTTAGTATTTTTCGGCAGAAATTAATATTTTCAACCAAAAATTATATTTCAAGGAACATTCACAACGTTCTAATAGTTTTAGGTTATGTTTATTTTTTCTATTGAAAATGATTGATTTTGAACAAAAAACGTCAGATTTACAATCTCAAACAATTTTTTTTTATGTTAGTGTTTTTCATTGAAGATTGCAATTGTTAATAAAAATTACTCAATTATGTTAGTGTTTTGGTCGAAGATTGCAATTATTAACAAAAATTACTAAATTTCAAAGAATATTTACAATATTTAAATAATTGATTTTTTTATGCAAAAATCACTAGATTTCAAATAATAATTTTTGTAGAATTTTATGTTATTTTGGCGTTTTATATCGAAAGTTGGTATTTTCAAACAAAAAGCGTCATAATTTGAACAAGATTTATAACCTTTTAACAATTTTCGATTATGTTAGTGTTTTTCGCCGGAATTTAATACTTAATAATAATAATAATATTTCCAAGAACATTCACAACGTTCAACAGTTTTAGGTTATGTCAACTTTTTAAATTGAAAATGGTTGATTTTTGATCAAAAAACATAAGATTTACAATCCTAAACAATTTTTTTATGTTAGTTTAGTGTCTTTAATCGAAGATTGCAATTGCAGGGTGGCTACTATTTTTTTCAATTTTTGTCTCCCGGCTTTTTCCCGGTTAATATTCGTGATTTCTCCCGGTTTAGAAAAAAACATATACTGCAGGATTATAAAAAAAATGGTAGGAGAAATTCGAGTTCCAAAATAATGAAATTATTATGAGATTCCTGAAAAATATTAAAATAATTTTTTTTAAACAAATTTTTAAGAGAATCTTTAAAAAGATTTCGAAACTAATTTAAATGTATAACTTAATGTTTCTAGCTTAAAATTGCTTAGAACGATATAATTTTCGAAGATGTCGAACACAAAATTTATAAGCTTTTTGAGCATTTTGAAAGGTTTTAAATGAATAAAAATTTGTATCAAAGCTCCTAGGAAACCTAAAAATTATTTTTTTTGTTTGAAAAATTAATTTAAGACAAATATTTAATAAGATTTATAATATTTTCAAAAAAGAATCTGGATGATATTAAGGTATTTTTTTTACTTTTGCAGGATTTTGAAAAAATTGTGGGAACAATTCAAGTTTCAAGATAATAAAATTATTATTAGATTCCTGAAAATTTTTAAAATAATTTTTAAAAAATAAATTTTTAAGAGAATATTTGAGAAGATCTCAAAACAAATTTTGTTCTATAAATTAATGTTTCTAGCCTAAAACTGTAAAAGATGTAAATTCCTGTAAAATCTTGTAGTTGTAAATTCTTGTAGTTGTGATTTTCTTGTAAATTGTTGCATAAAATTAAAACCACAATAAAATACAACAATATACAAAAAAATACAAAAAAAGTACAAAACTCGTCTCACTAATATAAAAAAGTTGTATTCTTCTGTATTTTTGGTTGTCATTTATTGTATTTATTTGTAGATTGCTGTAAAAATAATGTTAGTTTTAGTACTTTTTTGTAAAAATTTTCCACCAGAAAGTTTGAATTTTATAAAAAAAAATATTTTTTCCTCAATATGGTTAGTATTACATGCAGCTGCGGAAAGAAGTTTTTTTTACTGATCACTAAAGCTTGATAAAATCGAGATTATATTCTGGTTATAGAAATGTATATTTATATTTTTTAGAGATAGAAAATAATTTATTTTGTTTCGTTGTAAATATTTTGGAATAATTTTCAATTTTATTTTAAAATCAATTTGTCAAAATAAAAATTCATTTCAATTTTCTCAGGAAATTTTAAAGAAAAACTTTTTCATTTTAATTATTTATTAACTTTATAACCTTATAATTTATAACTTTAAAAACTTTATTATTTTTTTAACTTCTTCTTCAAAATTTTCCAAAATCTACATTTTGTGATAAATTTCTTGAAATCGTTCCAGGTTTTACATTATTTTAGCCATTTTTTTTCAAAACTTCTCAATATCTTTTTAAATAAGTAGAATTTTTCCGAAAATCTTCCAGAAACTTTTCTGACAATTTCATATTTAAAAGAACACATTTTTATTCCCTTGAAAATTTCAAAAACTCTTAAAAAGCTTTTTTTCCGAAATCTTTAAAAATCCACATTTTGGTTCTACATTTCTTGAAATCGTTTCTAGTTTTAAATTATTCTTGCAATTTTTTTCAAAATTTTTATATACCTCTTACACTGATTGGACTTTTTCATTGAATTAAAAAAATTGCTTTCAGGTCTTCCAGATTCTGTTTCGGCAATTTTGTAAATGTTTTGAAACCTTGTTCAATTTTATCTTAAAATTAATTTATCCAAATAAAAAATCATTTAAATTCTGCCATGAATCTTAAAATAACTTGGTTATTCTCTGGAAACCTTTCAGAATTTTTAAAACTCTAATTTTGTTCGAAATTTTCATAATCTAAATTTTGTTTTATATACTTTGAAATCTTTTTCTAATTATTTTTGAACCTTTTCGAAACTTCTCTATATATTTCTTGAACAAACTCGATTTTTTTTTTAAATTTGGTAATCGCGCAAAAAATCTTCAACTTTCTTTTTCGAATTTTTGGGAAGTCATTTAGAGTTTTGCTCTTATACTTGTCTGTTCTTAAGAAATCATATTTTTTATCACATATAACTGCGCCAAATAATTTTTTTTTTCAATCGGACACAAAATCAAAATGTTAACCTTTCTACTGGCTACACTTTTTATTTATAAAATATTTTTCAGAAACTAATATGCATATTCTTAAAAAATCGTAAAATACGAAAATCTCCCTTTTTAGGTAAAATTGATGCTCGCAACCTCTGAAACAGTTTCAAAAAATCTGAAAAAATTATACATTTTTTTTCTTACCCGGAGAAACAAACTGTTGCAATAGGTCCGCTGAAGAATAGAAAATAAAGTCTTTTGTGATACTTGACAACCTATATCCTGTTATCCAAATTCCAATTTAGGTACGAAAACGTATGAGTTACTTTCCTTATATTGGTCAATACAACATTATTTTTAAGATCAGGATATTGATCAATTTAATCTAGTTTCAGGTCAAATTTTATTAATTCAATAAAGACTAGTTTAATTTCTACTAATAATTAAATATTTTGTAACAGTAGCTACACGGAAAAAGAAATTATATTGAATCAAAAAAAATGTATTGTGGCGAACATGGACGATACAATATTATCCTAATTCAAGAAAATATTTATTCTCTCAAGAAAATGTATTAGATTGGAGAAATTCGATTTTCTTCACTTAGATACAGTTTCTTGAGACTGAATGTTCAATTTTTTTTTTAATTTTTTCAAAATTTTCAAATTTTCTTCGATCATGAAAATATTATATCATCCGTATACTGTTGAAATTGAAACTAAATCTGTTTCTAAATTCCTCTTTTCGGGTTTTAAAGTCAACTTTTTTTATGATACATTCAAATTTCTAGCTTAGGCACTGAATATTTTTGTTGAAAATTCGTCTCTTTTGGTATAAAATCTTTTTTTGTTAAAAATTCAACTGGTTTGTTGAAAATTACAGATACAATACCATACGACCTGATACAATATGATATAGTATGATACAATATGATATACTATCACACTATATGATACAATATGATATATTATGATACAATATAATGTAATATGATGCGACATGGTACAATATGATATAATATGATGCGACATGGTACAATATGATACAATATGATGTAATATGATGCAACATGGTACAATATTATACAGTATGATACGACGTACAGTATGCTGTACCAAGTTACACTATATGATACACTATGATGATGAACTATGATACTATATGGTACACTATAATACACTAGGATTTAAAAATATTTATTCATGATTTTCCTATAATGATTTTCTTAAATTACTACATAATATTATTAATATAATAGTAATAAAAATCATAAATAATATTTGACAATCTCAGGCCTGCATTGTTAAAACTGTTCTATATTAACCTCTATATTAATTTTAAATCAATTTGACATTTTCAGGCTGTGAGCGAGTAACGGACCGTGGAATTTCTAGCATATGTAACAATTTGAAGAAACTAACTTATTTAAGAATGCATCAATTGCCAAAAATAAGAAAACCTCTACTGAAAAAATTGACAAGTTTGGTAGTATTAAATACGTCTGATTCAAGTATGCGACAGAAATGTTTATGCGATTTTTTGAAAAAAGCGCATCAACTCCGGGCACTTGATGTTCAAGGCTGTCGTTTAGTTACTAACAAACTTTTGAATGTTGCTATTGAGGTTTGTAAAATTCTAAAATGTAATAACTCACTTAATTTATATGTCGCAGAATCTGGAATAATTTTAAACACCCTTGATGAAAAATCTCCTTTCTTAAACATCATTAGAGCTGGTTTAATAGAAATCAAATCAAGACCTCCACAGTATTTTAGGCATTTCTTCTCTTTTTACATTTTGAAGAATATTTCAGAGACGTCCACTTAGGAATTTTCCATTGATTTCCCAAATTTGAAGGGATTTCACAGAATTTTAATGATTTAAGGGCATTTCTGAAAATTCTAATTAATTTAAATAATTTAAAAATATTCCAAAGCATGTTAAAGAGATTTAAAAAGTTTCCAGGGATTTCAAGTATTTTCAGATATTTCAAGGTATTAAAAAAGATTTAAAAGAATTTGAAAGATTTTAAGGTATTTAAAAATATTTGAAGAAACTTTTAATAGATTTCAATAATTTGAAGGGCTAATGGGATATCAAAGTATTTTAAATATTTAAGGTCATTTTTAAAACTTCCAAGGAATTTTTAAGAGCTTTAAAAAATTACAAAGTATTTGAAAGATTTTGGGGAAGTAAAAAATATTCCATTGAATTTTTGATAGATTTCAATAATTTGAAGGGATATCAAACAGGTTTAAAGGATTTCAAATATTTCAAGGTATTAAAAACGATTATTTTTTTTTTTAATTTTAAAATATTAAAAAATATTTCAAGGAATTTTCCATTGATTTCCATAATTTGAAGGGATTTCAAAGGATTTTGAAGATTTAAGAGCATTTCTGAAAATTCCAATTAATTTAAACAATTTAAAAGTACATGTTCCAAATCATTTTAAAGGGATTAAAAAGTTTCCAGGGATTTCAAAATATTACAAAAGATTTCAAATATTTCAAGGAATTAAAAATAATTTCAATAATATTTCAAGGAATTTTCCATTGATTTCAATAATTTGAAGAGATTTCAAAGGATTTTAAAGATTTAAGGGTATTTTTAAAAATTCCAAGGAATTTTCAAGAGCTTTAAAAAATTACAAAAGGATTTAAAAGATTTTGGGGAATTTTAAAAGATTCCAATGAATTTTTAATAGATTTCAACAATTTGAAGGAATTTCAAACGATTTTGAAGGATTTCAAATATTTCAAGGTATTAAACCTATTATATTTTTGGTTTTGAAATTATCTTTTTTAGTTGAAAATTCATATATTTTGTTGAAAATTTGTCTTTTTTTTGTCGAAAATTAACAATTTTGATTGAAAGTTCGTGTATTTTGTCGAAAATTATTCTTTTTGATAGAAAATGTATTTCCTTCGCTTGAAATTTTTTCATTCAAAATTAATTTCTTCAACTGAAAATTCAACTAATTCATGTTTCGTTGAACACCAATCTTCCTCAGTTAAAAATTCAACTATTTGCTATTGAAGATAAAAATATATGTTTAAAAATTCATGTATTTTGTTAAAAAACATTCTTTCTAGTAGAAAATTAATATTTTGGTTGAAAATTAATTTCTTTGCTCAAAAATTAGGTTTATCATTGAAAATAAATACAAAATTTAACTAAATTTGTTGACGAAATTTTTTTCATCAACATTCGATCTTTTTGGTAGAAACTTCATTTGTTTGGTTAAAAATGTTATTATTTTGTTGAAAATTTGTATATTTTATTAGAAATTATCCCTTTTTGGTAGAAAATTAATCTTTTTGGTAAAAATTTCATTTCTTTGGTTGAAAAACCTTTTTTTTTTTATTGAAAACTAATTTTTTGTAACTTAAAATTTAACTCTTTCTCTTAGCGAAAATTAAAGAATTCTATTTTTTGTTGCAAATCGATCTTTTTTAGTCAAAAATTGACCTATTTTGATAAAAATTTCACTCTTTTTGGTAGAAAATTAATCTTTTTCAGTATAAAATTGATCTTTTGGTTTAAATTTAATTTCTTTGGTTGAGAAGTTTTTTTATTGAAACTTAATTTTTGAAAGTAAAAATTTACCTATTTCGTTGCAAAATTATTTTATTTACTTGAAAACGTATTTTTCCAACTTAAAATCAAACTATTATATTTTTTGTTAAAATTTCATATTTTTCAGTTAAAAATTCGTCGTTATAACCTAAAGTTGTTCTAAATTGTTTAATTTCTGGTGTAGAAAAACTACATAACCTAAAATTGATAAACAGTTAGGAATCTTCTTTTGTTTTTAAATTTAAAAAAAAAACATTTTTGACAAAAAACACTAACATAGACACAAATTGTTAAAAGATTCTAAATGTTATTTAAATTATAATTATTCTGGTTTCAATATGCATATTTGCGACGAAAAACACTAACATAACCTAAGTTACTCTTTTTATGATTTTTTATATCAAAATTTAAATAAAGTTAATTTAAATCAAAAATAGCGTTTTTCGGTTTTGTGAGCGTCCATTTTACAGGAAATTGACATTTTTAAACAAAAATCATTCCATTTTAAAGGTTCATAATTTTCTAACAATTTTAGGTCATGTTATCGATTGACACCAACAATTGGTATTTAAAAAAAATCATTATAATTTGGCCAATATTTGGGATCTCTTAACAATTTTGGATTATGTTAGTATTTTTCATCGGATATTGGTATTTTTAATTAAAAAATTAGATTCTGAAGACGCTTCTCAATTTTATACGATTTTAGGTTATGTTAACGTTTTACAGCAAAAATTGGTATTTTAAAACAAACATCATAAACGTTTAAACAAAACTTGTAATTTTTAACAGT
>JAABKJ010075445.1:232946115-232963422 GCA_011634705.1 Andricus grossulariae
AAATGATGTAGTGTAATTTTCATTAAGGAGAATTAATTTTCATTAAAAAAAACACGATTTTTCTGCAAAACTGTTTAATTTTATACTAAATAGTGGATTTTTCTACCAAATTGTGAAATTTTCAAGTCAAAAGGACCATTTTTCTATAAAAACAGTTGAACTTTTAACCCGAAAATATGAATTTTCAACAAAACAGTTATTTTACAACCAATCGGTTGAATTTTCAGCAAAATAGTCAAGTTTTCAGTTAAAAAAAAATGAAGAAAGTAGTTCAATTTTCTACCAAGTAGTTGAATTTTTAATCTAAAACGATGAACTTTCAACGGAAGATGTAATAGTTGATATTAAAAGAAAATTTCCAATTAAAAATAAAACAGTTGGATTTAACCAACAAAGACAAATTTTTAACAAAATACTTGAATTATCATCTAAAAAAGATTATTTTTAACTAAACAATTTGATTTTTAACCAAAAAATTGGTTTTCTTCCAAAAAAGACGAGTTTTCAACAAAATACATCAATTTTTTATCAGATAGTTCAATTTTCAACCAAAAAATACAAATTTTCAACAAATTACATAAATTTTGAACTAAATATTTTGAACAATGCATGTGATTTTAGTCTAAATTTTTTTTGGTTTTTAGTCTGTATTTTTTTCATTTCTAAAAATTTTGAACTAAAGTGACAATAAAGTGATACAAATATAATTATAAAATTATTGTTAGTAATATTTTGATTTTCAATTCAAAAACAACTAATTTCAACAAAAAAGTTAAATTCTCAACCAAAGAGGTGAATTTTTCTCTAAAAAATTGGTGTGTCACGAAACTCTCGAAAGTGACAAAAATTGTCACACTTGTGTGCATAGTAGAAGTGACAAAAATTTAAGATTTATTTATATAGACTTTTTTTTATTACATTTTCAGTTAAATAATTTTCAAACAAGAAATAGGGAATTTACAAGAAAATTGTTATATTTTTAACCAAACTGATAAATTTTTTATTAAAAAAATTGATTCCCAACAAAAAGTGACAACAAAGTAATTCAAATTTAATTATTAAATTTTTATTAAAAATATTTCGATTTTCAACAAATATCTGATAAATTAAACAACAACAAATACAAATTTAAACAAAATAGTTGAATTTTCAACCAAGAAAGATTTTTCAAGCAATAAATAATTTATAATCCAGAAATATGCGTCTTCAACAAAATAGGTAAATTTTCAATTGAAACGATCAATTTTCTAGCACAAATCGAAAAGCTACATTTTTAGTAAAAAAAAATTCATTCAAAAAAAAATTTCAACAAATTTTGTTAAATTTTTAACCAAAGAAACGAACTTTTAACTGAAATAATGCATTTTCAATTTTTTTTTAAATTAATTTTTAACCAAATAGTTGAATTTTCTACCAAAAAGACAAATTTTTTAACATTAAAAAAGATAAATTGACAATGTCTTAGGATATTTTGTATTTAGTGACAAAATATTTACATTTTTAACCAAACTGATGAATTTTTTATTTAAAAAAATTGATTCCCAACAAAAAGTGACAATAAAGTGATACAAATATAATTATAAAATTATTGTTAGTAATATTTTGATTTTCAATTCAAAAACAACAGAATGTGACGCAACTTAAAAGAATCCGACGAAATGTATACCGAATCAGGATAAGGTAAAAGTTATTTAAATAAGTAGAACCAAATTCTCAAAATCTAATAAGGATCGCATAAAAGCCATAAAAATTCAAGTTTAGTGTAAAAGTCTTCAAGATAAATTGAGAAAAAAAATAGAAAATCCTCAAAAGATCCATTACGTTTAGTGGATTTCAAGGACATTGCAAAGAATTCAGTTTTTATTTGTAAAACGAAACGAATAGAGTCAAATTTTTATTTGTTAAAGCTACTGTAGCCTTGTAATTTTCTATATGAACATATTATTTAAATTACAATTTTCTGAACTTTAAAATTTGGATATCACGAGACACGTGGAAAACAATTTTCCGCGTTTTCGAGCGTGCGACCCATTCTCTGATTCCAAAGCCTAACTGAAGTAATTCGATTGAATCGTAGAATTCAAGGAATTCTCTGAATACAAGGAATTTTATGAATTTGAAAAATTCTTCGAATTCAAGAAAATCTCTGAATTTAAGGAATTCTCGGAACTTAAGGTGTCATCTGCATTTGAGGAATTCTCTGAATTCAACGGATTCTCCGAATTCAAGAAATTCTCTAAATTTGAATAATTTTCTGAATTCAAGGAATTGTTTGAATTCAAGATCTTCTTTGAATTCAAGGAATTCTCTAAATTCAAGGAATTCTTTAAATCCAACGTTTTTTTTTATACAAGGAATTCTCTGAATTCAAAGCATTCTCTGAATTCAAGGAATGCTCTAAGTTTAAGGAAATCTCTGAATTCAAGGAATTCTCTAAATTCAAAGAATTCTCTGAACTGTGAGATTTTGAATGCATGGACATATTGCTAAAAAATTATACAAACCAGTTGCTTTGAGAATTATGCCAGTTTGAAACGTATTCTATTTTATATATTTATATTATATATATATACTGGTATAAAAAAGAGAAAACTATAAAATGAAAAATTTATATTTTTATCATTAATTCTATATTCCAAGATCTTCAATTTAATCCATCGTGGAAGAAAATCGGGCTAGAATAAAAGCTTTCAGCACAGGTGTCTATAAAACCAAATTTTCCTATCTTTTTTTATTTTTCAATCACTGATATAAAAAAAGAAAACCAAACGAAGAAAATGTTACGTTTTATCCCAATTCTACATGCCAAGAGCTTCAATTTTAGCTATCCCCGTAGAAAATTGGACTAAAAGCAAGCTTGCAGTATAGAGGTCTCAAATCTAAATAACCAAATTTTTCTAATTTTCCTTATTTTTTAGCCACTGATATAAAAAAGAGAAAATTATAAAAAAAGTTTAGTTAAAAAATGAATTGTTGACAAACAAAAAAAACGAATTTTCAACAGAATAGTTCAATTTTCTATCAATAAAATGAATTTTTAACAAAGTAGTTCAACTTTCACCTAAGCAGTTGAATTTTCAACCAAGCTGTTGCATTTTCAACCAAAAAGATTAATTTTCTTTAAAAACCCGAATTTATTACAGCAAAATACAGTAATTCTCAACTAAAAGCGATCAATTTTCCACAAATAATAGAATAGTTAAATTTTCTGTTACACAAGTTAATTTTCAATCAAACACAAAACTTTTAACCAACAGAGATGCATTCTGAACTAAAAATATTATAGAAGACTTTTCAATTAAAAAGTTTAGCGAAAAGATAGAAATTCATTAAAAAAGGGGTAAAGAAGTTAGTAGGGGAAAAAGAGGGAAGTCTTTATTTAGATGCTTTACTTGTAAAATAAAATCACTGATATTCATTTTTCAAGTATTTACAAAAATTGTTATACACATTTATATTTTCCATGTGTGATAATATAATAGCAGTAAGAGTATGACGTAGCTTTTGAACGCCCCCGTATTTCGGTTAAAAGTTCAAGTATTAGGTTGAAAATTCCATTGACAATTAAAACATTTGATCGAAAATTCATTTATTTTGTTAAAAATTATTCTTTTTTTATAGAAAATTATTCCTTTTGGTTGAAATTTCATTTCTTTGAATGAAAATTAGTTTTTCTTTTTATCCAAGATTAATTTTTTTAAATAAAAATTTAACCACTCCATTGTTCGTCGAAATTTTTTTTTTTTTATAGACATTTAATCTTTTTGGGTGAACATTCATCTGTTTGACTGAAAATTGAACTATTTCGTAGCAAATTTATTTTATTTAGTTAAAAACTTATTTCTTTAACTTGAAATTAAACTATTCTATGTTTTGTTGAAAATCGATTTTTTTAGTTGAAAATTCATCTATTTTGTTGAAAATTCATATTCTGGGTTGAAAATTCAATTATTCGGTTGAAAATTTATTTTTTTGATTCAAGATGCATTATTTTAGTTAAAACTTCATTTCTTTGTTTAAAAAGGTAACAAATATGGTTAAAAGTTTGTTATCTTGTTGAAAATTAATTCAACTTTTTCTTCAAAAACTCGCCTTTATGACTTCAAAAATAAACATTTTGAATAGATTTTTTTTCTTTATTGATTAATAAAATCTTTCTTGGTTACAAATTTAACTCTTTTGTCGAAAATATTTATTTTTTGACTTAATTTAACAGTTTTTCATTTAAAATTCAAATATTTTGTAAAATTTTCTATTGTGAATCTTTAAAATTGAAGATTTTTTAATTTTTACCATTTACAATTCGAAATGTTGCCAATTTTAACTTTTAAAATTAACAATTCTGTAATTTGTATGCTATACATTCAAAATCTCATTAATTTTGAAGATTGAGAAAACTTGACTTCTGATTTCCAAAATCATCAAAAGTTGAGAATTGTTATTCATACATCTTTAAAATTTAAGAGGTTGAACATTGAACTATTTTGTTAAAAAGTCATCTTTAGTGTTGGAAAATTCAACTGTTTTGTTGAAAATCCGTATTTATTTAATAGAAAATTCTTCCATTTGGATTAGAAATTCGCCTCTTTTGGTAGAAAAGTTTTTTTTTTGTTTTGGTTGAAATTTAATATTTTTTTGGTTGAAAATTAAATGACTTCGTTGAATGTTGAACTAATTTGCTAAAAATCATTTTTTTGTTTAAGATTCACCTCTTTGGTTGAAAATGTAAATATTTTGTTACAAATATTTTTTTTGAAAATTGACTTTTTTAACTGAAAATTGAACTATTCCATTTTAGGTTTATTATTGATTTTTTGTTGTTGAAGATTTATCTTTTTGGTTGAAAATTAAATTATTTGGTTATAAAATTAACTGTTTTGTTGCAAACTCATCTTGTTTGATTAAAAATGAATCATCTTGATTGAAAATTCAACTATTTGTTTGAAAATTCATGTATTTCGTTGAGGATTTGTCTTTTTTGGTGGAAAATTCAACTTTCGAAGTGAAAATTTGTTTTTCTTTGGTTGAAAAGTAATAGTTTTCACTGAAAATTTAACTATTTGGTTGAAAATTCGCCATACTTTGTTGAATTCAACTGTTGCTGATTTAAAAGAAAAATATTTTTTGCTTGAAATCACAACTATTACAATTTTCGTTAAAAATTAATCTTTTTTGGTTAAAAATGCATCTATATTTGGTTAAAAATGCATCTATATTTGGTTGAAAGTGGAACTATTTTGTAAACATTAATTTTTGTTGTTGAAGTTTCATCTCTTTGGTTAAAAATTGAACTATGTGGTTAAAAAAATTATCTTTTTTTTTAAATTTGTCTTTTTTCGATTGAAAATTTATCTTCTTAACTGAAAATCTAACCTTAAAATTGGGTTGAAAATTTGTATTTTCAAGTTTAAAAAAAAAATTTAACTGAAAAGGTACCTATTTCATTTTTTATTGAAAAATCAAACGTTTGCTTGAAAATAAATGTATTTTGTAGGAAATTCATCTTTTTTAGTAGATGTTTTTTTTGTAAATTTAACTTACTGGTTGGTTGAAAAGTTTACTATGTTTTTGAAAATTCTTCGTTTTTTTTATTGAAAATCAATTTTTGGAACTGCTAATATAACTATTTTATTTTTGTTGAAGATGCATGGTTTTAAGTTCAACAGTGAACCATTTAGTTTAAAATTAACTTTCTTATTGAAAACTCATTTTTTTGAGGTGAACATTAAACTGGTTCGTGAAAAATTCGTCTTTATGGCTTGAAAATTCAACTGTTTTGCTGAAAATTTTCCTTGTTGCGTCAAAAATTTTATTATTTTGGTAAAAGATTTATATATTTTGTAAAGTCAACTTTTTGGTTGAAAATTTATATTTTCTGGTGGAAAATATAACTGTTTTGTAGAGAATTCGCTTTTTTGGCTCAAAAATTCAACAATTTTGTTGACATTTTTTTCTCCATTGACTGAAAAGTCTTTCTTGGTCTTTTCTGGTTGACTTCAACTATTTTTTTATTTCAAATTAAAATCCATTTGGTTCTAAATATCAAATTTGAATTTTTTTTCAAAAATTTTTCTTTTTTGCTTAAACTTAACTGTTTTTGATTCAAAATTAAAATATTTTTTTGTGAAAAATTGAACAGCATTGTTAAAAATTAATTTTTTTTTTAAATGGATAGAAAATTTGTACGTTTGGATTCAAAATTTAGCTTTTTTGATACGAAAATTCTTGTTAAAAAAATTAATATTTCTGGGTTTAAAATTCCACAGTTGAATTTTTTTAGTTTTAATTTCAGTTTTCATTGAGTAATTTTAAATTTAGTTTTAATTTAAAATTAAAACCTTTTTTTGTGAAAATATGCACTTAAAAATTCAAATATTCCAATTAAAGATTGATCATTTTAGTTAAAAATGCATCTTTTTGTTTCAAATTCAACTATTCAAGTAGAAAATTCATCAGTTTGGTCCAAAATTAATTTTTTTTCACTGACAGTTTAACTGTTCCAGTTTTGGTTGGAAATTGATCTTTATTAGTTCAAAATTCAACTATTTGATTTTACATTTGACTTTTTTTTGTTGAAAATTCAACTATGCAGTTGAGTATTCATGTCTTTTATTGAAAAATCATATTTTTGGTAGAAAATTAATATTCTTGTTAAAAAATACATCTTTATGTTCAAAAATTCAACTATTCCAGTTAAATATTCATCATTTTAGTTGCAAATTCATCTTTTTGTTCGAAAATTCAGCTATTTGGTTAAAAATTTATCTATCTTATTGAAAATGCAACATTTTTATTGAAAAGTTAGGAACCTGAAGCGTTTTAAATTGAATCTTATATAGTCCCTACATTAATTTTACATAAATATGCACTGAATTTTAAGTATAAGAAGATAAAATGAAAATTTATTTGAATTCAAATCACGTTGAAAAGTTGTTTGTTTTTTTGTTGTTGAATTTAACTGTTTTTGATCAAAAATTAAAATATTTTTTGGTTGAAATATCAAATACAATATTTTTCTTGAAAACTTTTTTTTTTTAAGATTCATAATTTTAATTGAAAGTTCATAAGTTTGTTTTAAAATTTAACTATTGCTTTCAAAAATACTTTTTTTTGTTTTTAAATATTTATCATTTTTAGTTGAAAATTCGCGTATTTTGATGAAAATTATTCTGTTTTTATATCAGTTAATCTTCTTGGTTTAAACTTCATAATTTTAGTTAAAAATTCATCTTTTTATTTAAAATTTAAATATTCAGTTGAAAGTTCATAATTTTAGTTGAAAATTCATCACTATGGTGGAAAATCAAATAAAAATCCCTTATAATTCTTAAAAATCTGCGGCAATCCCTCAAAATCTTTCAAAATCGGTTTAATCTTTAGGATTACGTGAAAATTTCCAAATCTTACGAAATCCCTCAAAATATTTAAAATCTCGTGCAAAATATTGAATTTTTTTAAAGCTATCAAAATTCCTATCAAAATCCTTTAAAATCCCTTATATGCATTATTCGGAAATTCTTCAAAATTTCGTTAAATCTTTTGAAATCGCGTAAAATTTTTTAATATTTCGTAAAATCATCAAAACCCTTAAGTCTCTCAAAATCCATTAAAACCCCTTAAAATCGTTTGAAATCTTTGTGAATATTTTGAAATCACTTTAAATCCCTTCAAATCTTCGAAATCTCAATAAAATCCCCAGACATCCTTCAAAGTTCGTGAAAATACTTTAGTATCACAAAAATCCTTCAAAATACTGTAACTTTTTTTTTAAATCTCTTTAAATTTCTTTAAACCCTTTAAAGGATGCAAAAATCACTGAAATCACTTAAAATCTTCAACATCCTATAAAAGTCTCTTATAATCCTAAAAAGTCCGTGGAAAACCTTAAAATCTTTGAAAATCGGTTAAATCCTGGAAATTCCGTGGATAATTTCAAAATATTATGAGATCCCTTTAAATATTGAAAATCTCATGGAATATATTTGAAAATTTTGAAAGCCATTACAAATTACAAATAACAAATTCCATTAAATTTTCTGAAATCTTAGAAAATCATCTAAAATGCATGGATATACTTTGGAATCTTTCGAAAACTCTTAAAATCTTTTTAAATTCTTTAAAATTCCGTAAAATCATTGAACCCCCTTTAAATCTCTTAAACTCGGTTAAAATCCTTAAAAATCCCTTAAAATCATTCGAAATGTTTAGAAATCTCAATAAAATCTCCCGAAATCCTTCAAAATTCTTGTAAATAATTTTTAACCACATAGTTGAATTTTCAACCAAAAGGTTAATTTTCTACTAAAAAAAAAAAAATTAACAAAATAGATGAATTTTCAACTAAAAAAGTTTAAATGCCTATAAAAAAAATGCCACAAAAAATTAATTGTCAATGGAAAAAAAGATTTTTTAAACAAATAAATGAAATTTTAACCAAAAAGGTTAATTTTTTACCAAGAAAAACAATCTTTTACAAAATACATCAATTTTCAACAAAATTTTTTTATTTTTAATGGAATTTTGAACATAATAATTGAATTTTTTACCAAAAAGGTTAATTTTCCACTAAAAAATACAAATTTTCAATAAAATAGATAAATTTGCAACCAATAAGATCAAATGTCTATCAAACAAAAATCTTCGACGAAAAATAATTAATTAAATTCTTAGTTAAAAAAATTAATTTTCATTAAAAAATAATTTTCAACCAAATAAAAGAATTTTAAACAAAAAGATTAATTTTATACCAAAAAGAATAATTTTTAGGAAAATACATCAATTTTCAACAACAAATTTTAATTTTTAATTAAATTTTCAACCCAATAGTTGAGTTTTCAACCAAAAAGGTTAATTTTCTACTAGAAAAAAAAAATCAAAAAAATAGATGAATTTTCAACTAAAAAAGATTAAATATCTATTTTTAAAAAATCCACAGAGAATTATTTGTCAAAGTAGAAAAAAAAAATTTTAACAAATAAATGGAATTTTAACCAAAAAGATTTATTTTCTACCAAAAAAGAATCATTTTTGACAAAATACATGAATTTTCAATTAAATATTTGAGTTTGAGTTTGAGAGCGCCTAGGGCGCGCGATTGTTGGTTCTCGCGTACGTATTTTCATTCTCTTGTTTTTATAATCATAAAAAAGTATGCATCCTATACAAAAAATGTTGTTATTATACATTTTATTGCAACTTGTGCAAAAGACATTACTGATCCTATAGAAAAGTCCATCAATGATAATGAAATATTTGATTAGATTATAATTCGGAGAAAACATTTGGGATGTAAAATTTCCAAAATTGTCCAAATATTTCGGTAATTCCTGATATGATGGCTAAACCGTCATAAAAAAAAATTGAGTATGCAACCAAAATATCTTTTTGCACATTTCCAACAATTGCCAGGGTGTTTCAAAGTACTAAAAGCAAAAAATGAACATTAAATGAAAATAATTTTTTTTTCTCATCATCTAGTCAGTCTTTTCGGGCTAGTGCTTCAAAAGAACCAAAAGCGAAAAATTAACATAGAAAAAAATTTATTTTTTTCCTCATCATCTAGTCAGTCCTTTGGTGACCAAATCGGGTGCTGGCTAGCTTATCACGACCAACAATTTTTCTAACTTTTAAATCGAAATAATTTTTTGTAGACAGTCTTTAAAATAATTTTTAACCTCAAATATCTAAAATATTTCACTGCTACTCATCGCCATAATAGACTGTCCTGGCAGCGCCACATTAACGCTCAGGGCTGTCTATCCTGGCCCTGAATAGTTCCCCGGAAATTTCATACACAGGAAGATATATATATATATATGTTTTCTAGGGTGGTCCAAATTTTTTTCTCTAATTGCCGTGAATATCGCTCCTAAATTTTTTTTGTACAAAATTGATATTGGGAGGTTCTGCCATCCCTATAAAGTTTAGTAAGTATTTTCTATAAGAGAAAAATTCATTTTTCTAAATTTTATTTAGAATCGTCAATATTAGGTGAATCGAGTTGACACTCAATACTTCTTTTCAAAATTAGCTATAGAATACAAATAATTTTTTTTTTTTAAATCACACCATTAGACTGTTTTATACGGTCCCAAAGAAAACACCATAAGTGAAAAATTGGGTTTTGCAACTTTTTGGCGAAAATTATATCCATAAATGATTGAAAAATCCAGAACAATAACATTACCGAATTTGAAAATTCCCGAATTATAAAATTCCGGAACAGCTTATAATATTATCGAATTTAAAAATTTCCGGAATAATGAAATTCCCGAATAATGAAGTTCACAAATTATAAAATTAAATTTTTTTTTATTTATCAAATTAATTAAATTATTGTAAATAAAATTATATTACAATTCAATCTTTTTTATTTATAAAATTTTTTTTAATTGCTTATATTCGGGAATTTTATAATTTGGCAATTTTCTGTCGGGAATGTTCAAATTCGGTAATATTATGAACTGTCGGGAATTTTCCAATTCGGTAATATTCTAATATTGCCTTCCTTAAATGACTGAAAAATCCGGAACAATAAAATTCACGACAATGAAATATTCCCGAATTTGAAAATTTCCGAATAATGAAATTCCCGAATAATGAAATTCCCGAATAATAAAATTCCGGAATAGTTTTTCATATTATCGAATTTATAAATTTCACGAATAATGAAATTCCCAAATAATAAAGTTCCTAAATTATAAAATTCTCAAATTTAAAGATTTAAAAAATTTGTATCTATAAAATTAATTAAATTATTACAAATAAAATTATATAACAATTCATTTTTTTTATTTATAAAAAAAATTTTAATTGTTTATATTCGGGAATTTTCTAGTTCGGATATTTTATAATTCGGCAATTTGCAGTAATATTGCCTTCCATAAATGACTGAAAAATCCGGAATAATAAAATTTCCGAATAATGAAATTCCTGAATAATGAAATTCCCGAATAATAAAATTCGGGAACAGTTTATAATATTATCGAACAAAAAATTTTCCGGAATAATGAAATTCCCGAATAATAAAGTTCCCAAATTATAAAATTTTTAAATAAAAAAAAAACTGTATCTATAAAATTAATTAAATTATTACTTAGGGAATCTTATAAATCGGGAATTTCATATTCGGGAATTTTATTTTTCGGGAATTTCATAAATCGGGAATTTTATTATTCGTGAATTTTATAAATCGGGAATTTTATTATTAGGGAATCTTGTAAATTGGGAATTTCATATTCGGGAATTTTATTATTCGGGAATTTTATAAATCGGGAATTTCATTAATCGGGAATTTCATATTCGGGAATTTTATAAATCGGGAATTTTATTATTAGGGAATCTTACAAATCGGGAATTTCATATTCGGGAATTTTATTTTTGGGAATTTCATAAATCGGGAATTTTATTATTAGGGAATCTTATAAATCAGGAATTTCATTAATCGGGAATTTCATATTAGGGAATTTTATTATTCGGGAATTTTATAAATCGGGAATTTGGTATAGGGAATCTTATAAATCGGTAATTTCATTAATCGGGAATTTCGTATTCGGGAATTTCATTAATCAGGAATTTTATTATTCGCGAATTTTATAAATCTGGAATTTTATTATTAGGGAATCTTATAAATAGGGAATTTCATTAATCGGGAATTTCATATTCGGGAATTTTATTATTCGGGAATTTTATAAATCGGGAATTTCATTAATCGGGAACTTTATATTAGGAAATTTTATTATTCGAGAATTTTATAAATCGGGAATTTTATTATTAGGGAATCTTATAAATCGGGAATTTCATATTCGGGAATTTCATAAATCGGGAATTTTATTATTCGGGAATTTTATAAATCGGGAATTTTATTATTAGGGAATCTTGTAAATTGGGAATTTCATTAATCGGGAGTTTCATATTCGGGAATTTTATTATTCGGGAATTTTATAAATCGGGAATTTCATTAATCAGGAATTTCATATTCGGGAATTTTATTATTCGGGAATTTTATAAATCGGGAATTTCATTAATCGGGAATTTCATATTACGTTGTTAAGAGTTGAACTACGTTTTTGAATTTTTTTATTGAATGTTTATCTCTTTGTTTGAAAAGTTATCTACTTTGTTGAAAATTAATTTTTTTGCTGAAAATTCATATCTTCTGGTTAAAAATTCCATTTGTGGAAAGAAAATTCGTCTTTTGGCTCAAAGGTTCAATAATTTAGGTGTTTTTTTTTTGTTTCCTTCATGACTAAAAAATCTTTATTTGCCAATTAATATTCCTTGTTTGAAAATTCAATGATTTTGTTGAAAATTTAATTATTTTATTGAAAGTTCAAGTATTTTATTATAAAGTCATCTTTTATAAAAGAAAAGTATTTTTTTCAACAAACTTCATCTTTTTGGTTAAACATTAATTTCTTTCGTTAAAAATGTAACTATTATGTAAAAATTCTTTTCTTTTTTTATTAAAAATTTATTGTATTAACTGAAAGTTTAGCTATTTTCTTTTTGGTAGAAAATTTACCTTTTTTGATAGAAATGTAATTTTCTTCGTTAAAAAATTATCTGCTTTGCAGAAAATTTAACTATTGTATTTTCTGTTAAGAATTTATTTCTTTGGTAAAACAAAAACTATTTAGTTGAAAATTCGTTTTTTTTTCTGTTGATGGAAAATTCATCTTTCAGTTGGTTGAAAAATCATCATTGTGATTAAAAATTCATTTCTTTGGATGCAAATTCTTTTCTTTTTAGTTGAAAATTAATTTTCTCAACGTAAGATGTAACTATTCCATTTGTGCTGGAAAGTTTATAATAACATTTATTTTTCGAACATTTTAACTATTCAAATTTGGTTGAAAATTCATCTTTTTTAGATGAAAATGCATGTAGTTTGTTGAAAATGAATCTTTTTTGGTAGAAAATTAGTCTTTTATAAATAGAATAAAACAATATTTGCGATACAAAATTGAAAATTTCAAATTTATTTATTGGATTTAAATTGTTTTCGAATCTTTTTAAAACTTTTAATTATTTTTTGAACTAGTTCAGTTTTCCTAAAAAGTTTGAATTCAGCAAAATTAAAAAAATTTTCTCAAAATCTTCCAAATTCTTTTTCGACATATTTTAAAATTCTAAAAACTTCAAATTAATTTTTTTAAATAAAACCTAAGTCATTTTTAATTCATCCAGAAATATTATTGGGGCGACTGGAAAAGCCCGAAAAAGTAAATATCCCGACACTTTAAAATTCATGAAAAAAAAATATTGCAAATAGAAAATTTTCAAAATTATAAAATTACCGAAATGTAAAAATCCCGACTAGAAAAATTCCAGAATAGTACATTTATCGAGAGTTTATAATATTACCAAATTCGAAAATTCACAAGTATTAACATTTTTAAAAGAAAATTGCCGAATGAGTATATTAGATATCGAAGCACTAGAAAATTATCGTACTTAAACAATTCAAAATATTGTTTTTTAATTAATCATATTTATTCATTAAAAAAACATTAATTAAATATTTAATCTAAGAAAGTTTTGTTTGGATGCTCAATGTATTTAAAAAAAAATTACTGTTTAAATATGAAATAACAACACTTGAAAATAAATTATTTAATACAAAAGAACAATACAAGGACAAGATTTTTATTACACATTTTCAAAGAAAAAGACTTGCATTGAGAATATTTTTCAATTAGTATTATTATTATAAATTTAAACAATAATTTAATAAAATACATTAAATTTTTTTTCAAATGTTGATAAAAATATTTCATTATTTTATTTGTAATAAATAAATGATACTGATTAAAATAAAATTTATTGTTTAAATTCTGGAATTTTCGAGTTGGGAAATTTGACATTTCGGATATTTCATAATTCGGCAATTTTCTGTGGCCAATTTTATTATTCCAAAATTATTGAATTCAGTAACAATTAATATATAACAATATTTTAACACATGCATTATTTATATTTCATAAATGTACTGAAAAAATAAATATTTGATATGGAAAAATAAATATTGATTATTTTTATCATTTTATTTTTGAAATCAATATTCAATATGAATTTTTAATTCACTGGTGTCATGAATCACGCGATACGCTCGAGTGTAGTTTTTCCGTTTGAGGGGGAAAATAATTTTTATTACAAAATAAAAATGTAGAATAACTATACAATTGTTAAAAGTTTCTGAATACCTAAATAAGAAATTAGTATTACTAGTTTTTGTTGTTGTTAAAAACTAATTTTTTACCTGGAAATGAACCTTGTTCATTTTTAATTAAAAATTTATCTTTTTTCGTTGAAAATTAATGTATTTGGTTGAAAACTCGTCTTTTTGGGTTGTAAATCAATTTATTTTGATACAAAATTCATATTTTTGATTGACAATTCAGCTTTTTTTATAAAATTATTTTTAAAAATTCAACTCTTTCATAGAAAATTATATTATATTATATATATATATAGTTTTTTGTTGAAACTTAATTGTTTTAGCTTAACATTTAATTAGCAATTTTTTGTTAAAAATTGATCTTTTTAAGTTGAAAACTCAACTATCTGGATGAAAATTCATGTAATTTGTTGGGAAATTCGTATTTTTTGGTTGAAGATTTATAATTTTAGTTAAAAATTCATCTCTTTGTTTGGAAACTTAACTATTTGGTAGAAAATTAATTTTTTTATGTTGGTCAAATTTTTTTTTTTGTTTGTAGAAAATTGATAATTGTAGTTCAAAATTAATTTCTTTGGTTGAAATTAGTTTTTTTTTTGTTGAAAATTAATTTTTTTATTTGAAACTGAAACTTTTTCATTTTTGCTTCATAATTTATCTTCTTCACTTGAAAATTAATTAATTTTTTTCAAAAATCGTCTTTTTCTTAAAAATTAGTTTTTTTTGTATACAATTAATATTCTTGGCTGATAATTCATTTTTTTTTGGCTTGAAAATTTTATTTCTTTTGGTAGATATTTCATTTTTTTAATTGAAAATGTAACATTTCGTTTGAAAAATTAACTATTTTGTTGAAATTCGTTTTTTGGTTTAAAGTTAATTTTTTTAAACCGGAAACTTAACTATCTCATTTTTTATTGAAAATAGATCCTTTTAATTAAAAATTCAACTATTTGATCGGAAATTAATGTATTTTGTTGAAAAGTCGTATTTTTTCAAAACGGTCTATTTGTTGAAAATTAACTTTTTTGTTGAAAACTCACATTTTTGAGTTGAAAATTTATCTATTTGTTCGAAAATTGGTGTATTTTGTTGAAATCCGTATTTGAAGAAAAAAAAATTTTCGTTAAAAATGCAATTTTTTGGTTGAAAAGTAATCTGTTTTAGATAAGGATTTAGGTTTTTTGTTTAAAATTGATCTTTTTCTGTTAAATCCAACTATTTTTTATTTTAAATTGAAATATTATTTGTTGAAATATCTAATATTACATTTTTCGTTGAAAATTCATCTTTTTGAATTACAAATTAAACTCCTAGGTTGTAAAATAATCTTTTTGTTGAAAATTCATATTCTCGGTTTGAAAGTTCAACTGTTTTATAGAAAAATCGTCTTTTTGACTGAAAAATTGTACAATTTGGTATAAAATTAAACCATTTAGTATAAAATTAAACTGTTTTGTAGAAAATTCGTTTTTTTATTAAAAATTAATTCGCCTAGTCTATAAAAAAACAGCAGAGCCTTGACCTCATAAATTCGAAATCGTTTGTTATTTCAGATACAAATTTCAAATTTTCAAATTTATTTATTTATTTTAAACGAAAAAAAAAACTTTTCTACCATAAAAGATGACTTTATAACAAAATATTTTAACATTTTTAACCAAACAAATAAAATTTTAACTGAAATGATGCTTTTTCGAGAAAAAAAAATTATTTTGAACCAAATAGTTGAATTTTCAACCCAGAAGATGAATTTTCTACCAAAAAAGATGAATTTACAATCAAACACATTATTTTCAACAAAAAACTTAATTTTTAACCAAATAGGTAAATTTTCAACGAAATTAGTTGAATTTTGAAGCCAAAAATTACTTTTACACAAAATTGTTGAATTTTCAACAAAATCCATGAATTTTTAATCAAGTTGTTGAGTTTCCAACTAAAAAAGTTCAATTTTCAACGAAACCTGAAGTAGTAATATTTTCAATTTAAAAAATTAAGTTTTTACAAAAAAGACGAATTTTTGAAATAATATTTTAATTTTCAACCAAGAAGATGAAATTTTAACCAAAATCATACACCTTCAACAAAAACATTAATTTTCTACCAAGAAAGGCAAATATTCAGCAAAATCCTTTAATTTTCAGCCAAATAGTCTAATTTTCAACTAAATAATTTTTATTGAAAATTAAAAATTGAACAGTTGAATTTTTACTAAAAATAATATTTTTCAGCAAAAAAAAAATCAAAAAGATGAATTTTCAAACAAGAAAATTAATTTTCTACAAAAAAGACACAAATTTTCAACTTAAGAAAATAAATTTACGATCGAAAATGAAAGATTTAAATTTTCAGTTAAAAATGTTTTAACAAAAACCAACCATTTTTCAACAAAATAGTTGAATTTTTAATTAAATAGATGTCAATGAGATGAATTCTAAACAAAAAGTGTAATACTTGATTTTTTTCACCAAAAAATATCTTAATTTTCAATAAAAAACTGTTAAATTATACCAAAAATACGAGTTTCTATAAAATAATTAAATTTTCAACTGAAAAAAATCAAATTTCTAGCAAAAATGGAATAGCTACATTTTTAAAACTTTTCTAGATAAGATTGAACAAGATTTCAAACCATTTCGAAAGATTTCCAAAAATGTCAGAAAAGTAGGAAATTTTTTCATTTTGCAGAATTAAAAATTTTTGTTAGGAAAAAAACTACTCATTTTAAAAGATATTGATAAGTTTTGAAAAAAATTCAAAAATTATTTAAACCATGGAACCATTTCAAAAAATTATAACAAAATTTAGATTTTTGAAGATTTCGGAAAAATATGCTTTTTAGTAATTTTTAAAGGTTTCAAGAGAATAAAAGTTTACTTTTAAAGAATATAGAAGATTTGAAAGCAAAAAGTTTGAATTTTGCAAGACTACAAGATTTTTTTAATTTTTCAAAAAATGATTTTTTACTTTGAAAAATTAAATTGAGAATAAAATTGAAAATTATTTCAAAATATTTCCAAAGTTGAATCCGGGAAATTTTAAGGCAATTTTTGGTATTTTGGAGAATTTTGAAAAAATTGTAGAAAAAATCTAACACATTTTAAACTATATTTAGAAATTTGGAA
>JAABKJ010075445.1:232969216-233228095 GCA_011634705.1 Andricus grossulariae
TTGACCCAAACTGGGCGCGGGCGTCGACAGCCCGCGCCTTAGTCATTAGCATCGGCGTCATGAAACCCGTTATCTTCGGCCTATCCGGCGAAACCCTGACCGCCGACGAGCGCGCCTTCTTTGCCGAGGCGCAGCCGGCCGGCTATATCTTGTTCAAGCGCAACATCGCCGATCGCGCGCAGGTGCGGGCGCTGACCGACGAACTGCGCGCGCTGCACGGGCGTGCCGACCTGCTGATCATGATCGATCAGGAGGGCGGCCGGGTCGCGCGGATGCAGGCGCCGGTCTGGCCCAGCTTTCCGGCCCATGACACATGACATGACACATGACATGACACATGACACGACACATGACATGACACATGACATGACACATGACATGAAACATGACATGGCACATGACATGACACATGGCATGGCACCTGACATAACACATGATATGACAGATGACATGACACATGACATGACACATGACATAACACGTGACATGGCACATGACATGACGCATGACATGACACATGACATGACACATGACATGACACATGACATAACACGTGACATGACACATGACATGACGCATGACATGACACATGACATGACACATGGCAAGACACATGACATGACATATGACATGACACATGCCATGAGACATGACATGGCACCTGACATAACACATGACATGACAGATGAAATGACACATGACATAACACATGACATGACAAATGACATTGCACCTGACATGATGTATGGCATGACACATAACATGACACATGGCAAGACACATGACATGACACATGACATGACACATGCCATGAGACATGACATGACACATGACATGACACATGACAGGACACATGACATGACACATGACATGACGCATGACATGACACATGACATGACACATGGCAAGACACATGACATGATACATGACATGACACATGACATGACACATGACATGACACATGACATAAACATAACATTGCACCTGACATGATGTATGACATGACACATGACATGACACATGGCAAGACACATGACATGACATATGACATGGCACCTGACATAACACATGACATAACACATGAAATGACACATGACATGTCACATGACATGACACATGACATGACACATGACATGACACATGACAGGACACATGACATGACACATGTCATGACACATGACATGACACATGACATGACACATGACATGAAACATGACATGACATATGACATGACAGATGACATGACACATGGCTGACAATCAAGCAGCATATTGTTGACAAAATACGGCTGTTATCTGATGCAAGGAGGAGAATACAGAAGAGGGAGAATCAAAAGTTTATCGCTGACCAATCTCGCCTCATCAGTGAAAACCCTGTTTCTGTCAAAAATCCGCCCAAGCCCAATGAGGTAGAGACTTCTTGGAGAGAGGTATGCAAGATCCCGAAAACACTATAGTTGAAAGAACATACTGACAATATCACCCGTTTCAAGGAATTTTGCGACAAACTCCTAAAATCTGAGAAGGAATGTCAATCAATCACTGCCAAAGAGGTAAAAAAAGCACTTAGAGCCACAAGGAACTTCTCCGGTGCTGGACCAGATTGTATCAAGAACTTTTGGGGCGGAAGCTTAATTCTACACACCAACATTTGGCCCGCATATTCACCTCATATTTAAAGTTGCAGACGCCCATTCCGCAGTGGCTGGTGTGAGGACGCACTGTAGTCCTACCGAAAAAAGGCAACTTTTCCAACCCAGAGAATTACAGGCCAATAACTTGTTTGAACACACTGTATAAGATCTTGACGGCTGTCCTAAATAACAGGATTGTTCGGCGAATTAAGCCTGTGTGGCGTGAGATGTACGAACAACGTGGCTCGAAAAGAGGTGCAGCAGGCTGTCGAGAGAACCTCCTAATTCACAGGTGTGTCTGTAAAGACGCTGCAGCCCATCAACGCGCCCCGTCAATGGCCTGGATTGACTACCGAAAAGCTTTCGATTCAACCTCTCATAGACTCATCATCTGGCTGTTGGAAAGCTTGAAGGTACATGCAGACATAGTGAGATGCATGGAGAGATTTATGCCTCTTTGGAAAACTAGATTTACTATCTCATCTGAAAATTATCGTGTGACAACAAACAACGTCACCTTCCAGAGAGGCGTCTTTCAGGGCGATACCATGAGCCCTTTGTTTTCGATAGATGGCTAGTGGCCATAAGTAAAAAATCACATGTGTCAGTTAGCAATAAAACACTACTATATACCAGGGATCAGATATCTTAATTTTTAGAGGGTCCGGGACTAAAATGATCCAGCACGGGTCCGGTTCAAACCCAAACCCTTAAGAATTCAAAGGGTCCGGAACCGGACTCTTAAGAATTTAAAAGGTTCCGGTACGGATCCGGACTCCTAAGAACTTGAAGGGGACGGGTCCGGACCCGTACTCATAAAACCAAACTTCCCTGAGGAAGATATGTTTTATACACCTGAAGCGCGGATTGTATGTTTCGAGAGTTTGGCATTTGATTCCCAAGAATTTTCTGCTCGACTACCAAAAAATTTCCGCTTGATTTCCAAAAGTAAACTCCTGTTCGATTTTCGGAGAATTTTCAGAAAAGTTTTTACATGCTTCAACACATAGAATTGTTTTCAAACAATTAAAAAAAAACGGTAAGAGTTTATCAAATTCCTTCACTCTCGAAATGGTCTTAAGTAGTGGAAAACCCCTTAGGAGTGTACGATATGTCCACGTGGCAACATATGGTACCAATTCCACACCAAGCGGGACGCTTCTCGAATTCCATCTTTTTTTTTACACACGTTCTGGATTTCCCCAGAATAAGAAATCTGATTAAATTCTTGCTCATTTCGGACCAACTCGAATTAAATTTTAATAAAAATAGTAATTCTGGCGGAATATAGATTAAATCGCACACTTTCTGATTGGTGCATGGCCTCAAAAGTGTTTTTAAAATTATGGATATATTGTATTATTATATTCACCAATAGAATGAAGGAAAACTGCAACGGATAGGATGAGGGTTGAAGCAATCTTCATATTTTCTGAATAGAGGAACAACGAATTAATGTATTACTGTGAAATATTGTCAGAAATGTAACTAGAGTATATTCTATTGATTCAGTCAGCCGTCAATACACTTTGCCAGGGTCCCAAAATAGAGATCAAGTTTGCTAAGCAGATCTTTCGAAAGACTCGCAAATTGTCCTAATAATGGCATTTTCCATTTTTATGACAATTCATGAAAAATTATCGGAATATATTTACAAATGTTACCGTAATTCATAAAGAAATTTCCATCACAATTTTTACTATATTCAGAATATTTTTCGAAACTATCACTATGAAATTGTTTTTTCATACCAAAATTCGAAAAGTTACATCATTTTCAAAACTAGGCGTACTTTCTTTTGCAGACATGTATAAGGCTTAGCAGTCACATTTAGTACATTTCAGCACGACTTACACATTATCGCCATGATGCTTTCGAATTGGACACAAATTACAAACATTATATATCATTCATAATCAAGTAAATTACCTATATTGAGATATTTTTGAAACACGGTGTAATAATTTGTAACCTCTTTTTCAAACTGCATAGCAATTTCAGTCCATTTGACTTACAACCGAACTTTAAACGAAGCACATTAAAGCCTTTTTCTTCATTTTTCTTTCCAGTAAATAAACAAAAAGATTACATTTTTATATTGACATTCATTTGTTATCTACTTTTTTGGGAGCGTCCACATGTTACGCAACATTGCTTTCGAACTTTTTACCCCCCCAACCCTTCCCCTGAGCAGACCATCACATTTCCTCCCCCACCCCTCCTCCACAGTTGTGTAACATTTTTTGTATTCTGTCTAGAAATACAATAGACTTTATAATGCTGTATAGAAAGAAAACAATATTTTGATCTGACACTGAGTGCTTCTTAAATAATGGGTCAAAAAATAATGTAGAAGATTTGAAGAAAAAACAATTTATATTTACATGATTTTACAAAATATTGGGAAACATTCCAGCCTTTTTTAAAGATATTTAGGACTTTTAGAAGTTTGGAAGTGAAGGTACACTGGAACTTGGAATTATGGCGTCCTAGTTTATGTTCTTCCGAGGACTGATGGCCTCGGAATGTGGTGTTGCGGAGCAAGGGAGGCCTTCTCACTTAAGCGTGACAAACAGCAGAGGGTCAGACTCTTCGCGCGTTAGTTGCATCAAGTTACGTCATCCGTTCGAATCTAACAGAAAATTTTCACGCGCCCCTGCCTGTTTACGTTCGAAGTGTCTGGATTTATGTCCAAGCCAACTGCGAGCAATGCCCGAAACCGGTCATAATTCTAAGTTCGAGTGTAGAATCTTTTCAAATATTCGAAATATCATTAATCAAAGTATAACTTTTTAATTTTGCATCACACTTATCCGCAAATCTTATCTTATCTTATCTTACTTATCCCAAATGTTTAACCCTGACTTACTAAGTATCGACGCATTTTGGAAATAATTTTCTGCGTTTATATTACGTAATAGTTCCGCATTCTTTCTAAAGTTAAAAATGAAATTCATCTATCAATTCGTGAGTTTACAGCATTCCTTTTTAAGCTGTGTCAACTTTATTTTCTACTTCGTATTATATTATTAAAATTCACGAATTTTACTACATTCTGTAGTGCTTGTGAACGCATTTTAACTATAATTTTAATCTTTCACTTTCATATTCTCTAACAATTCAATGATAATTCCCTATAAAAGATTTGTAATGTAAAAATTTATTTACTTTCCTAATTTTTTCTAAATTAATTATGCGGATGTGGTTTTAACAATTTATTCTCTTTATTAGATGAAGGTTGAAGACGACTATTTTTTTGATGCTCTAGACAACGATGATTTCTTCATAAATGAAGACGTGGATGCGACACAGAATGCAGACAAAACCTCTCAACAAAGTTTTGCTTCTTTTGAAAGAATGTTGAATAGCGAGAATTTCGAGAAACCAATAACTGTTCCTGTTATATTTATTATTTGAAAATATTCAGTATTTGCATTTATAAAATAATTTTTGTTCCATATTTCTTCAGTCATCAAATTCGTAAATATGTTATCACCAATAATTTCGCATTCAAATAAGATAGATAATTATTATTGTTTCAGATCATATGTAATATAACAATTAAAAATATTTAGTATTTGAAAATATTTAGCATATGCACTTATAAAATAATTTTTGTTCCATATTTCTTCAGTCATCAAATTTTTACATATGTGAACACAAATAATTTCGCAGTCAAACAAGATAGAAAATTTTTTATTGTTTTAGATCATATGCAAATAAAAATTGAAAATATTTAGTATTTGCATTTATAAGATAATTTTTGTTCCATATGTCTACAGTTATAAAATTTGTACATACGCGAATACTAATAATTTCGCATTCAAACAAGATAGATAATCATTACTGTTTCAGATCATATGTAGTATGAAAATTGAAAACTGAAAATATTTATTATTTCAACATATTCAATATTTGCACTTATAAAATAATTTTCGTTCCATATTTCTTCAGTCATCAAATTTGTACATATGTGAACACCAATAATTTTGCATTCAAACAAGATAGATAATTATTATTGTTTCAAATCATATGTAATACAAAAATTGAAAACTGCAAATATTTAGCATTTGAAAATATTTAGTATTTGAAAATATTCAGTACTTGCATTCACAAAATAATTTTTGTTCCATATTTCTTCAGTCATCAAATTTGTACATATGTGAGCATTAATAATTTCGCATTCAAACAATATAGATAATTATTATTGTTTTAGATCATATGTAATATAAAAAATGAAAACCGAAAATATATGGTATTTGAAAATATTCAGTATTTGCATTTATAAAATAATTTTTGTTCCATATTTCTTCAGTCATTAATTTGTACATACATGAACACTAATAATGCGTCCTATCACCAGCCACTGCGGAATGGGCGTCTCCGACTTTAAATATGAGGTGAATATGCGGGCCAAATGTTGGTTTGTAAAAGTAACAACAGGATTATTTGGCGAATTTAGCCTGTGTGGCGTGAGATGTACGAACAACGTGGCTCGAAAAAAGGTGAAGCAGGCTGTCGAGAGAACCTGCTAATTGACGGGTGTGTCTGTAAAGACGCTGCAGCCCATCAACGCGCCCTGTCAATGGCTTGGATTGACGACTACTGCAAAGCTTTTGATTCAACCTCTCATAGACTTATCATCTATCTGCTGGAAAGTTTGAAGGTACATCCACACATAGTGAGATGCATAGAGAAATTGATGCCTCTTTGGAAATCTAGATTTACAATCTCATCTGGAAACCTCGTGTGATCACTAATAGTGTCACCTTTCGAAGAGATGTGTTTCAGGGCGACACCATGAGCCCTCTCCTCTTTCGCCTCAAATTATTGTCATTATCTCTCATACTTCGCCATTCCGAAGCGTACCTCTGCGTCAAACCTCAAAATCGAAAGCATAAGGTCACTCATGTATTTTACATGGATTATCTTAAGGCCTATGCTAAAAATCAAGAGAAACTACATCTAGCTGTAGACATTCTCAAAGAGTACACTCAAGAGATTGGAATGGAGTTCGGGCTAGAAAAATGCGCCAAGGTTTATTTAAAGAAAGGGAAACTTAATGTCGTTCCGGAAGATCCTGAGCTCGTCGACAGAATCGCTATACGACACCTTGACGCTGGAGAGACCTATACATACCTGGGCGTGCCATAGAGCCGAAATCATATACGACGGATTTGGTCTTCCGAACTGTCGGCGCGGAACAAAGTATCTGCAACGAACATGCTTGCCGTCCCGGTACTACTCTATTCATTTGGAGTAGTTCCATGGACGAAGGACGAGCTCAGAGCCCTAGCAATGCAAACTAACTAAATCCGAATCCACGCGTCCAAATTTTCCGGGAGTGGGGTCTCCTTATACTACTTCGTGGCCTCAACCAACCGAAGTACCGAATCGTGTAGTAATCGATATGCAATATCTGTAATATTTAAATCAAAGAAATGAAAAACTGCCTTGTGTTTGTGTCGTACCAAAGTGCAAAACAAACACTTTAAAATCTAAAGGCAAGAGATAAACTTTTAAAGTTCCGAGTGATCTTTTCGTCCGGAGATGATGGGAGTCGTGTGTCCCCGGCGTGACTTTTTTTTCGTTCGAAGGCACTTATTTGAAAATTCCATTTTCCGGTGAACGATATTATCAGAGGAGTGTAAATTGTAATATCGAAGGGCGAATTGTTCATCGTGCTCCGTTACAATACCCTCGCTTGCGAAATGGTGCCAAACCGACTAAATTCGATAATCCCGATTATCGACAGGAAGTTTGCGACAACCGCTATAAAGTATAGCAAACTTAATTATTAATGTGGTAATCCTTTTCATTAAATTAAAAATGCATCCATATTATTTTAATTATTGAATACATCTGGATTAAATTGACTTCTTTTGATTAAAATTTAAAATTAAACCTCCACTTTCTCTACTCTACTCCATTACGCCATTACCGGAAGTGGCGACTTTGTGAAATAATCGGAAGCTTCAATAGGGAACTTCCCCCAGGGTCGGTCAACGCAATAAGAAGTAAGCGGCAATGGATACCCAGTGATAGCGCCGCGTACAATTGGTCTTGGAACTAAATCGTATGTGCATGTGTTAGTGCACGTATATCTATATCTATTTCTTTTCATTTGTTTTATAAATTTTATTATAATTTAAGGAAAATGAAAGACTTAATGCAAAATTCGAAGAATATGAGACAAAAGACGAAAAAGTAACATTTTTTAATGTCTTTTGAATCATATTTCGACATACTAGGCTTCGTCAAGAGGTCTGGGGTCAACTGCTGAGAGCGAATAAGTAAGGGTGTGGCACAATAGGCTTCATAGCTTGAGCGCCAGAGGAGCTCTCCATGGGCTCCTCGCCTGTCCTAAAACTAACTAACTAACTATATGGCATTCAAGTCCATTTTTATCGATTTGGACTTTTAGTGGCAAACTAAGAAAAAGCAGGGCATTCTGCAGCATGTAATACGGAGTCACTTGAACGTGGAATGTAATTGTAAATTACTACTTTACCCTTTTTAATTGGTTTCCAATAAATTGTTCACAAATGGAATTAAAGAATAATGTTACTTATTTACAGACCACCTACATCCCATGTCCTCCCTTGTTGCTGATACATAAAATCAGGTAGTATTGCGTACATGATAAGATTAATTAAAGCTAAACAATTTTATTGCAATTCACCTTCTCGCATTCTTCATCGAAGGAGTTCTGCATCAATCTTTCGAATTTTCGCGAATGTTTGCGAATTAGTGTTTAGGGGCATGTTACCGATCGAACACACTAGCTGCATTTTGATTATGCATTTCTAAACAAAGACCTCATTTGAATTTCGGGCCTAGTGTATTTGGTACCGTAGGAAGAGTTGCACAGCGCCATCTTTGCCTGCCTTACCGACCAGACTAAATACATCTAAATGGGAAACAACTACTTCGAAACTGAACGGAAGTCTTGCAGGACAAATGAAATTTCTGTGACATGGAAATTATGGCGCCTGCCAGTTCGGATACCTAAACATTGGGATAAATGAAAATTAGGGAAAATGAAATTGATGACAAATGATAATTCGGATAAATGTAAAATATAACAAATAGAAATTTGTCCAAATGAATATTAGGTTATGTGGAAATTAGGAAAAATGACATTTATGTCGAATACAAATTCGGAAAAACAGAAATTAGATTAAATCGGGGTGGTAAGAGGAGTCAGGATAGAAGGGGTTAGAATTTGGTCACTAGCGTATGCAGATGACATAGTGTTGCTGGCTAGAAGTGAGGAGGTAGAAATGAAGAGGTTGAGAAGATACTTGGATAAGAGCAGGCTAGAGCTGAATGCAGAAAAGTCCAAGGTTATGGTATTCAGAAAAGGAGATGGGAGGGATAAGGGAGGGGAGTGGAAATGGAAGGGAGTGGCAATGCAGGAGGTGAAAGTCTTTGTGTACCTGGGCTTTGTGTTTCGGAGGAATGGGGGATTGGATGGCCACATGAAAAAGAGAGAGTGAGGGGGGCAAATGTTGTGATGAGGCAGGTGTGGGGATTGGGAAAGAAGTTATTTGCAGATGATTTTGAAAGGAGAATGAAATTGTTTGACTTAACAGTGATGAGTGTGCTATTGTATGAAGTAGAGGTATGGGGGTGGAAGGAAAGTGAAGAGGTAAATAGGACACAGGAGAGTTATGTAAAGTGGACATTGGGGTTGGCAAGGAACACGCCTAATTATATTGTCAGGGGGAGACGGGGAGAGCGAGTGTAGAAATTCTGGCGGGGAGTCGGGCGTGTAAATATGAGGAGAAATTTTTGAAAGAGGGGGGAAGTAAGCTGGTTAGGGAGTGTTGGTGGGAGAAGTAGAACAGGAGAGGGAGTGGGAAAATGGAGGCTGAAAGGGAAAGGTATTTTATAACGAATAGACTACAGATGGATGAAGTGAGAAGGATGCATGAGGAAGGATGGAAGGTATATGAGTTTGTTAGAAAAAACGGTATGGAGAGAGAGAGGATAGCAGGGGAAGAGAGAATAAGATAGTCAAGGTTTAACGGGAACTATGTGTCGATTATGCCAAGGGCGAGAGCGCAATATTTGTGTGAGAAAGGAGAGAAAGGAAGTCAGGAGCTTATAGCGAGGATGAGATGTGGGTGCTTTTTTTTCATCAGTACACAAACCAAAGGACCGATCCCCTGTACCTGCTCTCCTCGGGACACAAACGTTCACCCATAGCTGCCACAACCCATCCGTTTCTGAGAGATTGAAAAGGAGGCAACGTCCGCTCTGGATGGGATCGCATTCTCCCTGCAGTCCACATGTTCCGATCTTGAGCAGAATTCAACCTAACTATTCATTTTGCGTCGGCTCAAGGATCAAAACCCAAACTGATCAAAACCTTTTACTCTCAGTCCCTGTCTTTAAGTCTTGCAAACGAAAGGTCAAGTTCGTTAGCCAGCCATTTTTGATGAAAATTCAAAAAGTGACCGCATTTAAAAAATTTTTGAGGCCATTTTTTCACAATTTGAAAATTATATGTGCGCCTGTTCATAGTACTCAGAAATTTTAAAAATTTATTTCAATGACATTTTTCGATAAAATAAAAATTTTCAGACTTTCAGCATTTTCAAAATCCAAAAGAGGAAACGAAAATTAACATTTTCAGCTAAACAACGCAAGACACGGGAAAAAGGCAGAACGAAAAAAGTGTTTCTTTTTCGACGCCCTACAGGATTATCATAGCGACTTTTTAAATTTTATTGAAAAATCGAAAATTCTCATTTTTATTGCACCAAAAATAATGAAAAATCAAAAACTACATTTCACGTCAAACTATCCAAGATACGACAAATGATGGTAAAACAAAAACTGTGCATTCCAAACAGATCTACAAATTTGTATTTGTTCACTTTTTGATAGGATGTGTAGTTTCTGTTTTATTCGTAAAAAATAACATTACTGGTGAAAAAATCGGCCCGAGTAGTGGGCACATTCTCATCAAAACTTTGATCATTACATTTTTTTCCATCTTGTGTGTGGGTTTTCAAAATATTTAATTTTTTTCATGTCCTCAATACTATTTGTAACGATTAAAACAATAAATACTGTAAGGATATGTAACAGTTCTAGAATTCTGTGATGTAACTAATATAGAACCGAGTGATAGAACTGTTATGTCACTAGAATGTCACACGTGTTCCAAGAAAGGAACATAAAGGTCACACCAGTGCTCCCAACTCGGGCACCTAGCACTACTGCGCATGCGATTAATAACGCGCTTCATTGGCTGCCGTTCGCGCATTTATTGGAAATGTTCAAAAATGCACTTTTTAACTTTATTATCAATAAAATTGTTAATAAAGTTTGCATATCAATTTTCATTAATATACAACAGTTTGAAAGCATAAATTAATAAAAATAGTTTAAAAAATAAAAAAAGATTACATTACATAACATGATATTTGTTATTTACTGAATACTCATTGTATTTTTTAACCTAATGCTCAGAATATATTAAAAATCTTCCACGTACCACTTGAACATGTTAAAATATAATTATTCTTAATTATTAATAATTATTAATAATAACTGTAAAAAATTAGATTTTTTAACATTCCAAATAAGCGCGCGAACGGAAGCCAATGAAGTGCCTTATGCATCGCATGCGCAGTAGTGCATGGTGCCCGCTTTGGGAGCACTGGGTCACACTGTTCTGTAACGCTGTCACTGTGAGGATATGTAACAGTTCTAGAATTCTGTGATGTAACTAATATAGAACAGATTGATGGAACTGTTATGTCACTAGAATGTTACACGTGTTCCAAGAAAGGAACATAAAGGTCACACTGTTCTGTAACGATCTTGGACCAGAGTTGTGCCGACGGTCGGGCCAAACGAGAAGAAAATATTTTATTTCGTAACTTTTTTTGCTAAGGGTACAGCCGGGTAAGCATGCAAAAAATTCCCCTAATGGGAATCAAATGTTGAGTCAGGCATTTGAAAGCATACAATCAAAACAAATTTTTCCCTCAATTTGAAACCGTTAGCCATTTAATTTTTTCCATGTCCTCAATACTATTTGTAACGATTAAAACAATAAAATAACCATCATTAATGCTCATGGTAATTGAAAATTCCTATTTTTACATTCTCATCCAGAGAAGGTATTAGATTTGTGTGAAATTAGACACCCCCCACCCCGGTTTGCGTCAAATATCCACGTTTTGAGACCCCCTGAACCCAAGAAACAGGTGTTTACGAATTGGTCTGTCTGTATGTATGTATGTATGTCTGTCTGTGAGCACGATAACTTTCGAAAGATATGACCTATTAGATTGCCTTTGGTATACTCTTTTAGTTTCGCAAGCGAAAGGTCAAGATCGTTAGCCAGCCATTTTGGATGAAAATTCAAAAAGTAAGCGCATTTTGAATATTTTTGAGGGCATTTTTTTCACAATTTGGAAACTATATGTGCGTCACTTCATAGTAATAAAAAATTCAAACAATTTAGTCTCATGACATTTTTTGATAAGATAAAGATTTTCAGACTTACAGCATTTTCAAAATCCAAAAGAGGAAACGAAAACTAACATTTTCAGCCAAACAACGCATCACACGTGTATAATTTGACCCCCTCAGTTTTTGTCAAACGTCGACGTCTTGAGACCACCTGAACCCAAAAAACAGGTTTTTACGAATGTGTAAGGAAACTAGATATTCTATGTACACCTGACACGAAGAAAAAGGGTTGTAAAGTAAATGGCAGTGTGCCCAGAGGCAAACCGCGGAAAGAATGGGTACAATGTGTAAATGAGACTATAATCCGAAAAGACATAAGAAGCCATGGAAACAATGGACCTTGCATGAAAAAAAAGCATGGACGTGAAGGAAGCTAGAGAAGTGTGCGAGGACAGGAATGTGTAGCGACAAATAGTTTATAGAAACAATGTGAGTAGAGTGAATGACGCCTGAAACAAAAGACCTTGGATACTAATTTTTCAGCAAGAGAGGTTCCTTTTTGTTGCAGCTCCTTTGGAACCAAAAATTGGTTCCAATGGAAACCCCAGTTTTTTCTGTGTCCTCATTGCTAAGGCCTGTGACGTTCAACTTTCTTTTATGCGCTTCTTTCTTTTCTTGAGCGGCTCCTAGGATTTCATCATTCGACCACGAATCACAGACATTCTACCTACAACTGTAGTATCACACACTTTAGTCGCTTTCTGAACAATGACATCCCGGATCATAGTCGATGCACCCTCTATGACTTTATTGTTTATTAGCGCCTTCCAAGTTGCCTCATCTATACGTTCGTTTATCATATTTTGAAAATCTATTCGCATTTCCGGTTTCTGTATATTCTCAATCTTGATTCGCGCTTGTTTCGTTTTTTGGTCCTCTTTCTTCTCAATCCCTAACATAAGCTTATTTTGGAGACTACAAGGTAATTATCAGTATTGCATTCAGAACCCCTTATAACCCTTGTATCTTTGACTAGCTCTCTTAGTCTTTCAATCGCAAAAACGAAGTCAATTATACTGTGGCTATATCCTCTACACCAGGTGTAGATGAAGATCATTTTATGCCTAAACCAAGTATTTGTAATAATTAAGCCCTTTTCTAAGCATAAGCTAACTAATCTTTTTCCGTTATCATTTCTTCTTGGATCTCTAAAATTACCAGCACCCTTTCGGTACCCTGAGGTTGGACGCCGAACCATCCATTCATATCACCTAGCAGAATGATTCTTTCACCGTGATCGCAAGTAATTGACCCGCCGGATGCAAGAACCAGCCCGACGCTCGAAAACGCGATAAAGTATTGTCCGATCGTCTCAAAAAAAGAAAATTTTCAAAATCGAAAAATAAATTTTTTGAAAATGTAGAATTGTAGAGGATAAGGATATGAAACTTTTTCCTATTAGAATTTTAGTTGCCAAATGTTTTTTTGACAAAGTCATATCTTCGTGGTGTCAAGGGGTTGCTTTTCAACGGTAAGGGTTGGAGCCCAAAAATCGGTGTTGGTATTTTTCCGGAGCCCCAAAATCAGAGACTCTATTTACACTGTAAAATTCTGCAAAACATGATTTTTTGACAAAGTCATATCTTCGTGGTGTCAAGGGGTTGCATTTCAACAGTAAGGGTTGGAGCCCGAGAATCAGTGTTGGTAATATTCAGAAGCCCAAAAATCAGAGACTCTATTCACTCTGTAAAATTCTAAAATAACATTATTTTCTGACAAAGTCATATCTTCATGGTGTCAAGGGGTTGCTTTTCAACTGTAAGGGTTGGAGCCCAAAAACCAGTCTAAATAGAGTCTCTGATTTTTGAGATCCTGAAAATTACCAACACCGATTTTTAGGCTCCAACCCTTACAGTTGAAAAGCAACCCCTTGACACCATATGAAGATATGACTTTGTCAGAAAATAATGTTTTTTAGAATTTTACAGTGTAAATATGGTCTCTGATTTTTGGGCTGCTGAAAAATACCAACACCGATTTTTGGCATTCAATCCTTAAAGTTAAAAAGCAACCCCTTGACACCATGAAGATATGACTTTGTCAGAAAAAAAATGCTTTTTAGAATTTTACAGTGTAAATAGGGTATCTGATTTTTGGGCTCCTGAAAAATAGCAACAACGACTATTAAGCTTCAACCCTCACAGTTGAAAAGCAACCCCTTGGCACCATGAAGATATGACTTCGTCAAAAAACAATGTTTTTTGGAATTTTACAGTGATAATAAGGTCTCTGATTTTTGGGCTCCTGAAAAATACCAACACCGATTTTTGGACTCCGAACCTTACAGTTGAAAAGCAACCCCTTGACACCATGAAGATATGATTTTGTCAAAAAACAATGTTTTTTAGAATTTTACAGTGTAAATAGGTTTAATTGCTGAATTCTTCTTCAATCAGCTGCGACGTCAAAATATTTATTTCTTCAGCCGGTCTTCGGTCATTATATCCTTATTTACATGTATACGTCTTATTTCAATTACTCCTACACACACTCAGAGACTTACACACTCTCGCTGTCGTTTTCCAATTTTCGGCTACTGTTGAGTTCAGTTCGCCTGTTGCTGGCAGCGAGATTAGTCATTTTAACTACTTGTAATTTATTGCTTTTAATTAATAAATGACCGCGATTTTTGGCGTCAGCCTTGTTAAAATGGAATAAATTGTGAAAAATTCTTTTACGTAACCCAGAGCAGTAGTATCCGTCAGAAAAAAGAATGAAGAGTTTTAATACAGTCCATTGCATCAATTTCGGTCAAAACAATAATTAATAAGTCAAGATAAGCAATACAATTATTTATTTCCTTTTCAATAGTGAATTTAATTGAGTTTTCCATATTGTTGAAAGAGTTAAGGAGTTCATCTATTTTTTCAGTAGGACCAATGGTTAGGATATCATCCACATATCGTTTGTAAAGAATAGGAGTGAAATTTAAATGATTAAAAGCCCTTTTCTCTATATCTTCCATTACTAAATTCGAAACAATAAGGGATAATGGAGAACCCATAGGGCGAACTGAAATTTATTTAAAAAATGTATTATTAGAAGAGAAAAATGTGTTGTTTAATACTGTTTTAGTGGCAATTAAAAATTCATTTTTAGAGATTCTTGTTAAATTATGGTTTAAATTTAATTTTTCTTCAATACAATCAAATGCAAGGTCCAATGGAATGATATCATACATAGATACCACATCAAGTGAAACTATAGAATACGAATTAGGAACTTTAATATTTGTAGGCTCTTTTTGTAAATCCCAACTATTCTTTACAAACGCTTTAGTTTTACCTGAAATTGGTTTTAAACAATTAGATATGCGGAGGTGCGAAACTATCACTGGTTCGTAACCTTAAAGCCATACCCGCGTGCCAAAAATATGCCACGGCATTTGCGATATGGATGCAGAAATCTGTCATCCTTGGGTCGCTTTGTGTCCTCAGAACACACGAGAGTTTCGCCGGCCTGTCGTTGTGATTTCGTCATGTCCTGTGACCACCCAGCTCACGGTTGTGAGACGTGGCCATGAATATGATTTACCGCGGTCCTACTGGGAGCCGATGTCATTTTTTTAAAATAACAGTTGCTCCCAGTGGGACCCTGCGGTGGTTGTTAATCTTTATTTTTTAATTATATATACATATATGTTTTCCGATAAACCCACATGGTTAATGAATTCTGATGTATTTTTGAGTCAGCACACATCACACTGTAAATCATAGTTTTATTTCAGGGTTGATTTCAGGTATTAAAATAAGACGCAGAAAAAACAGTCTCGAGTGGCACTAAAATGAAACCATTGGTGGAAACCCAGATTCATTTATTTTACATTGCAAATAGCAGCATGAAGTCATCCTGTTCAAAAACAGGATACGCAAAAAATGATACCGTAAAAAAGAGATCTCTATTTTGTACAGTGCAGTATTGGCAAAAAAAATGTATTCAATATTTCATCATACTAGAAATGAAAATAAAGATTACAAAAATTACTGGGCTTATTGCAGGGATGAGTGTACATCAGATTTCGTTCATTTATGAAAACTGCTCAATATTCTTACTGGAAAAAATATAAATAGTTTGTATCATGTTGTCAATAAATATTTAATTGATCTACGATGCTTTAAGGCAAAATTAGGTTGTCGTAAATGGAGTTCAGTAGTATTAGAGAAAGGTAGTAGTAGATCAGTAGATTATTATCATTATTATTATATCATTAAGCCGTTTCCCTTTCGGGGTAGGCGTGAATTGCTCGGTTGGAAAGTAGTGTTAAGCTGAATATCTGATCTGTACATGATCTTCCTGGCATAAATCCACTTTGGACTTCCCATATCTTTTCTTCTGTAGTTTCCATTACCAATTTAACGCGTATGTATTAGATATAAATTGCTACGCGTAATCACACCTGCAGAAATTTAATTTAATTCATACAAAAGGGATATATGTATTAAAATATACCCGCAATTCATAATAATACTAATTATTACTAATTTCCACACCACCAATTTTGTATTGTATTATTGATTTGATTAATAAATTCAATTTCGTGGTGAATCACCCAACTCTATTTAATAGCTTCCTCTGGGAAGTCAGGTACCATAAAGTCCCGTTTCAGTGATAAAAGCTCAACGGAAACGGACCTCAATTTACCTGCATGAGGCGACTGACAATAACTTTGTTGCAGTTACGAATAATAGCGATCACTGAACGATTAATCTCAAGTTTGAAATTGCAATTTTTATAACGTTTCGGAACTGAAACCAAATAAAGAAAAAAAATTACAATAGAACAATTTCCTCAATTATATTATAAAGAAACATTTTATTAAAGCTGTTTCTAAAAATATGTAAAAATTACTCTATATTCTTCAATTTCATAAGTTATAATTGATTGATTGAATGTGAAAGAAAAATACAACATCAGCAAATTAAGTCTACTATGTGAATGAAAGGCGGCATATAGAATTAAATAAGTAAATATTGTAAAGCTATAAAAAGGAGATAAAATTTATCGGCGTTTTTGAGGAACCAATTATTTGGGCGGAGTTCCGAAAAGCAATTACCTCCGATTTATTTGAAACTCCGTATACCTATGTATTCTGACGTGCTGATCACGAATATAATAGTGAAAATACCCATAAATTTGATTTTCAAGATCAAAACCCCAAGAAACTATAAAAATTTCATGTTTTTCCGTTTATTTCAGTAAATAATAAACCGGTTTTACAATCAAGTTTATGATATTCCAGCTTTCCTAAGGATTTTTATCACTGATAAACACTTTGGCAACTGCTGATTGGTAAGCTTTGCAGCCTCGGAACATAAGAGACATGCTGAGATAAATAGAAGCTGCTGCTCAAACTTGGCATTGAATTTGACATTAAATACCAAGTAGACACTTATTAAGTGCAAGACGGCATCTATAGCTTTGTAGCTAAATAAGGAACAGCTGTCAACGTTACAAAAGAGCTGCAAATTATCATCCGCCGAACTACCGATGGCACTCAGATAAGGTGCCTCTTCATTCATTGGTATCGCGCTCGTAATGGGTGTGCCAGGCTGAAACAAGAAAATGTTTATTTTAAAAGAAATCTAGCAGTTTCGTCAAACACCGTATGGTCGTTTAAAAGCTTGTGATAGGCATGCGTGCGTTTAGGACAATGAACCCCCATTTTGTGAGGTTTCCGGAAAAATTATTATGGTTAGAGTATTTGTATACAAAATAATTATAAATTTCGGGTAAAAAGTATTTCAAAGACATTTAAAATTACTCAGTGAATGAAAAGTTTCCAAAGAATTAGGCGTAATTGGAATCTGGAATTTCTGTTGAATTCGGTTTCAGAAATTGATTTTTTTTATGCTAGAAAAGAACTAAGACGTATGGAAACATATTCGATTTCATACAAGAGGAATAATAAAGGTGGGTTATAATTTTAAAGCTACTTGAGCTCTTCAAAAACTAACACATTGTAGTAAGTATCTAGGTAAAAATTGTATGCCTCTTGCAGCTCTTTTCACTCTTTTCTTCTCATAGATTATCTTCAATTCCAATTAGAGAATTTTCAAAGAAAAGGTGAAAAAAATCTGACCAAAATAACCTTAGAAAAAGGACCGGAAGAATTGATACGGATAGAATGAGGCATTTCGCCCATTTATTACATTTTGTGTTGAATCCATGAGAGTATAAAAAAGCCTGCACGTTGGGGATCCTGTGCCGATCGCAAATGAGTCCACCATCCTAGGGGTGATAACCCTCATACCTCCCTAGGTGTGAGTATGAAGGCTTTCCGACATTGATGAATTTTTTTGGAAAGCAGGCTGAGTATGGTGTCTCTTTATATTTTAGATGCTGAATTCGAATTTTGACTCAGATTTCCGCTAACTCTTCAAAGTTTTCCCTTAGATCCAGAAAATTCTCTACAAGCCAGCTTATTTTAGTATAATACCACATTTGTTAGTGGAATTATGAAAAAAAAAAGTATTTTGGGGATACTTTTTGGGTAGAATACAGATGGGAGCTTTCGCTTCAGAGCCTTCAATTTTTTCACAGACTCAACGAATTCCATAAAGAGATCTATTTTTTTTAATAATGGCGTTACAGTGAATTCAACTTCGCCGATGAAAACTTTCTCATGAGGCTGGAAAAATTTAGAGCCGAATGAAGGGACAGATTTTCTGATCGAGTGATAAGAATATCTGACTATTCTTAAACTTTGAAGAGAAAAACCTGTTTATCGTAAATTTCAAATGGTACAGTTGCAGCTGAAAAAGCACAAGTGTTATTTGAATCTGCAACCTTGGAGGATGCTGGAGGCGATGACAACTGCCCTGAAAAGGGATGTGTAGAATGATTCGTTTTCCGGTCCACTAAGGTAATAACCACCAGCGTTGTTAGGCACGCTGCCCTGCAGGGGGCGTTGAGATGCAAGAATCAAGCCGTAGTGTGTCCGATGACGAGTTGAAAATGTCCTCGTCAATGTCGGAAAGCCTTCATACTCACACCTAGGGAGGTATGAGGGTTATCACCCCTAGGATGGTGGACTCACTTGCGAACGGCACAGGATCCCCAACGTGCAGGCTTTTTTATACTCTCATGGATCCAACACAGTAAAACGTTGATTAGACTGGCGTTCTTGTGTTCTTCGTGTTAAATAAGTTTCCCTGCTCTACATTTTCTTTTACGTGCATTTTGAAGTTTCTAATTTGACGACCTGATAAACACTATTTTATGTATTTTTCCTCCCACGCACTTACTAGAAGGTTAAAAACGAAAAAAATGGTAGTAAATGTCTAAGCAGACTGTCTTCTATTAACCCCATTATATAAAATCTGATTATTTCGCTGATCCGATAAACACCGTTTAATATATGAATGCGACCTAATAAACACCGTTAAATCTATGAAAAGATATAATCTCTCAAAACCTTTGTTTATTATTATTTTTTCGACTTTTGAAAACTTTGATCAGATTGGCGTTCTTGTGCTCTTCATGCTAAATAATTTGCACAGTTCTCCATTTTCTTTTACATGTCATTTTGAAGCTTTTAATTTGACGACCTGATAAGCACCGCTTTTCGTACTTTTCCTCCCACGCATTTACTGAAAGGTTAAAAACAAAAAAAAGGTAGTGAACATCTCAGGAGACTGCCCTATATTAAACCCATTAAACAAAATCTCATTTCCTCGCCGACCCGATAAACACCGTTTTATGTATGAATGCGACCCAATAAACACCGTTAAATCTCTTGAAAACTAAACCTCACAAAACCTTTGTTTATTATCATTTTTTCGACTCTTGAACACGTTGATTACATTGGCGTTCATGTGTTCTTCATACTAAATAAGTTTTTTCCTCCCACGCATTTATACATAAGGTTAAAAACTAAAAAAACAGGTAGCAAACATCTCAGGAGACTGTCCTCTAATAATCCCATTAAGAAGAATCTCATTATCTCGTCGACCCAATAAACACCGTTTTACGTATATATAATTAAAAACTAAAGGTTAACAACCACCGCAGGGTCCCACTGGGAGCAACTGTCATCTAAAAAATGTGGGAGCCGATGTCATTTTTTAGATGACAGTTGCTCCCAGTGGGACCCTGCGGTTGTTGTTAACCTTTAGTTTTTAAATATATATATATATACTACGCAATAGAACAGAAAATCCTAGGGTACGTATCTCCTATCATAATACATAGTGGAAAAAATTACGTATAATTTTCAAATGTTTTAAACAAAAAATGTATAAAACAAATGAAAATTATATATAATATTTCACACTATGTATAATTTTTCCACCTGGGTTTGAACGCATTGTTTAAAATAAAAGTATTTTTGATTCATGACATGTTAGACAATTGATTGTTATATTGATCCTGTGTATAAATTATCATTTTTAAACAAGACAATCCAAAAATTGTAATTACCAAAGCGAATAAAGGGAATAAATACTACGGTGCCTATGCACCAGACTGAATACGATAACAAACTCCTTAATGCTATCAGACAAAAGCACTTATCAACCGTTAGATAATGAACCCACTAAAGATATTGAAAAAAGAGTAAATAAAGTAGTAACAGAATGAGAAACAAAAAAATAAATTAACGAACACACTGCAAAATAATTAAAAGTTTCTAACAGCATTCCTACCAGACGTTATGGGTTACCAAAAATTCATGAACCTAACGTTCTTCTCAGACTTGTAGTCTTCACTAATGGCAGTCCTTCTTACGACCTGCAAAGGTACCTCCGTAAAAAAATCTCTGACACCATAACCGCTCATATTTCTCGCGTAAAAAATAGTTTGACTTTGTTCATCGCATTCAAAATATTAAAATCCCTGAAGACTTTGTAGTAATTTCACTTGACGTAGTTTCTTTGTTTACAAAAGTTGAAATTGGGTCAGCATATTATTATTATTATTATTATTATTATGATATCATTAAGCCGTTTCCCTTTCGGGGTAGGCGTGAATTGCTCGGTTGGAAAGTAGTGATGACATTTTATTTCACAGAACTGGATAATTTTTTTCAATCATACTTTTTTGGCCTCAATTCAGAAACACTCCAGCTCTAGACTAAACTTTTTCTTTATTTTTAAATGGTGATTTCAATTTTATAGAATGTTATTTCGCTATCCTGGAAACTTCCGATTTTGTTGGATATCTAGTTCTGTACTGCAACCCTTCAGTTGTCGCTGTAGAAACAAAGTTTTGGAAATTGAAAATATAATATGCAAACAAGTAGCGTACTTAACAAAATACTGTCAACAACTCAGGCTTCTACATTAAAAATATTACACTAGAAAAACATTTAAAATAAGGAATCAATATGTATCTACTGATAAGCGATGAACATACGATTTAGTAAGATTCAAGTCATAAATCTAGGTAATAAAATTATTTTTGAACAAAACAAAAATAACTAGAAAACTTGATAAGGAAAAGGCGATTCTGTCAAAAAGTTTTTAATCATAAATGAAATTCCGTTTTAATTCACTTTTTTAGAAAAAAATCCCCTTTTTTACCTAAAATAGAAACACATAATTTCAGATTTTCCTTATCACAACAAGCTTCGATCATTGTAGAATACTTAATAAAAATACTTTTCAATAATAATTACTTTCATAACAATCTGTACACTTATTCATACATGTTTTCTTTAATGCGGAAAGTCGTAATACGCTTCCTCTAATTACAAAATTTGCATAAATATTTCGGAAACTTCCGGCTGCCAGTACGATTACACGTGTTTCAATTTTCAGTAAAACCACTGCGAAATACGTCACGAAGAATGGCGTCTATTTTTCTCCTAAACCAATAACGGCCCTTGCACATGATTATTTTCCCAGCGTTGGCCTCACTAGGATTGTAAGTCCATGAAACGTTTCATTGAAACATTGAAAGTTTCATGAAACAATGAAACGTTTCATGAAACCAAAGTTTTATACCAATTTAGTTTTATATTTTTCAGAACCAAATCTTTAGGAATATTCAAAAAGAGAGATTTTACATCCAGTGAAGCCAATTTATAATTATTGGGTATGTTTAAATTATTGATTTTATCAATGAGATCTCAGCTGTTTTTTACAAAAGTGTTACTTTTCCAAATATTTGTTTTAAAGGTAGACTAGCGAATTTAGATAATGAGAGTAATGGAGAGCCAGAAAAAGAAGTGACTGGTCTTATAGGATTTTCTGGTTTATGAACCTCAGGTAATCCGTAAAATTTCGGAGCAACTGAATTGTAGCTTTTTAAATATCTAGCTGTGTCTTTCTTGATATAGCCACTTTTTTGAAATTTACTAATCATTGAATTCAGCTTATTTTTAATACCGCTAGTATTTTCTACAGCTAGATATTTGAAAAGCTACAATTCAGTTGCTCCGAAATTTTACGGATAACCTAAGGTTCATAAACCAGAAAATTCTATAAGACCAGTCACTTCTTTTTCTGGTTCTCCATTACTCTCATTATCTCAATTCGCTAGTCTACCTTTAAAAAAAAATAATTGGAAAAAGTAACACTTTTGTAAAAAAAAGCTGGGATCTCATTGATAAAATAAAAAATTTGAACATACCCAATAATTATAAATTGGCCTCACTGGATGTAAAATCTCTCTTTCTGAATATTCCTAAAGAACACAAACAGCGTTAATAAGAGATCGGATGTAGAATACCTTAGCAAAATATATCATAGTCTTTTTTTGTCAACGAATAATACTGTTTAATTCAAAAAGTGTTATAAATATATTTAAATTTGGCGCTACTACTATATATTGTCTATATACATAGTATATATATATATATATATATATGTTCGGTTTTGATTCCTCAGGAATCGAGCCGAAGGGCCTATGACAAAGCCACCGAACGCGTCCTCGGGTTGCGGATAAAAATCTTTACGGGCCTGATAAACACTACACTTAACACCTCTACACGCGTTAGACTGTCATGTGTGTACATATAAAGCCCATACATTATACCTTACACGTTCAAATGCACACTTTACATTGCTCAAGTCAAAATGAATACGTCAAATTCCGTAATTTAAACTGTACACCTAAATTTTATTTACTGACAGCAATTACAAGAAAAAAAAACTTGAAATACTACAGGTCAAACTGCACAAGCGAAACTACATAGGTTTAAATTAAATTAAATTAAATTAATTCAATGGCACACGTCAAACCGTTCGCCTAAAATTTATTTGTTGATAGCAAGTTCAAAAAATTAATTATTACAGTCCACACGTGAAATTGCACACGTCAAATTGTACATACACGATTTAAATGAAAATTGAACTCTCGAACATAACAAAGACCACAGTATTTATGTTTTGAAGTAAACTCATGAAAAACAAGAATAAAAAATTGTTTTGTAAATGAACAATTGAAAACTAAAAATTCTGCTCTTACTTTTGCTAGTCTGCGTCTATACAAATTGAGGAAAATTCAAATTACATATGTAATTTGTGTTCAATTTCAAATAATTAGACTACAGCAAATTTCAAAAATAGAGCTGCAACTAATTAAAATGATATTCTTTCAGCCGCTAGGACCTGATGTTCGACAATGTTATGATAAATGCCAGGTATGTAAACAAAATTTTATATGGTCTTTTTTAAATTGGCTAACGATTTTATTTCTAACAAAATTTACATTGAAAAAACTATGTTTTCAGCATACTTTACAAGATGAAAACCTCATTTGTGTACAATTTGATGACGTTTCACAACACACTATGGGGCAACAAACATACAAATGCATCCAAAGCCGATGTCAAAGAATGTTGGGTAAGTTGCTTTTTTTGAGTAACTAGTTACAGTTACGTTACTTGTTTCAATTTCCATGGTGAACTGGATATTAGGGTGTAAATGATTGATGAAATCGAAGAACTTGTGTAGTTCATCTAGTCTATGTCTCCAGATGACAAATGTGTCGTAAACGTAACGGCACAAAAATTCCGGTTTGATCTTGGATTTGTTAAAGATTTTAGTTTCTAGATTTTCCATAAAGATGTTGGCTATTACAGGTGAGGTTGGAGATCCCATTGCTGCTTCTGAAGTTTGTTCATAGAATTGATTATTGGAAGATGAGTAAGTATTATTGAGGCAGTGTTGTATCAAAGGTATGTAATTGGAAGGAAAGCTTGCAAAGGATTTAATAATATCGATTGTATCAGAGATTGGTAGTTTCGTAAAGAGAGATACTATTTCGAAACTCATTAGGATATCTTGTGGTTGGGTGTGAATCTGTTGTATCTTTCTGATGAAGTCAAAAGAGTTTTGGACGTGAGTGATAGTGTGTCCTCTGAAAGGATTCAGTTCTTTGGCGAGAAATCGTGCTCGGTTGTAAGTTGGTGAGTTTATTGCGCTGACGATCGGTCTGAGTGGAGAGGTGAGATTAGTAGGTAATAATTTAGCTATTTTTTGGCTGTCAAGTTTAGAGTCTTTTAGAAGGGTTTTTGTTCTACTGACTATTGTTTCTGTGGGGTCTTTTTTCAAATTTTTCGCATGTATTATCAGTTGGAAGGTCCATGATTTTGTTGCTATAGTCCTCTCTATTTATTATTACTATTGTGTTGCCTTCGTCTGCGGGTAATAATATGATATCTTTATTCTGGTTGAGTTCTTTAATTGCTACTTTTTCTCATTTTGTTGAGTTTGAGGAGGGAAGTTGGGCTTGGCGAAAGATGTTGGCCGTCCTGCGCCGTATGTCATTCGCTTTTTCGGGTGGAAGGCTATATATTGTGGATTCCAAATTACTGATGATTTCTTCTTTCGGACAAAACTCACTATTCCGCGAAATATTTGCGTCGTTTTTTGATTCGATAGTATTGATTTTTAGTTGGCAAATTGTCGTACGCCAATAAAAACACTTGAAAAACAATTATGTATGAAAGCAGACTAACGGACCGCGACTGTTTCAACTGCGCAATAAACCGCGACCGCCTGAAACGTTTTCACTTTATCATATTGCGTGATATCCGCGATTGTCTACTTGCACACTCGGTCCTTCCGCGGCGAGAGTCGCAACCGTCTCTCGCCCTACGCGCTGAGAAACTGCGTGGGCCAGCAGTTCTAGGATTGTTGAGTGTATTTATTTGTATTACAATTATTATTGATTTCAAATCTCCCGCGCTTTTTAGTTGAAAAAGTTGCATACAGGCGACCCATCGATACAAGAACTTTTCTGCCCTCAGCAACTAACATCCAAATTAGCCTTTCAACTTTCCTCTTGACCCTTTCAACTTCACAAAACAGTCCTCCTCCACACACACCCCCTTCACTACACTCACCTCCCTTACCACCTTTTACCTCAATCACACCTCTACGCCCGTCGCCAAAACCAAAAAATTGAATAGAGTATGTAGAGGGGAAGGATGACCGAAGGAGTGGAAAACAGGTTTGGCAGTTCCTTTATTGAAGAAAGGAGGGAGTAGAAAAGTGGAAGATTATAGGGAAATCACTCTCATGCCAGTAGTGTATAAAATTTACGCGGAGGTTCTTAGGAACAGATTAGAAAAACAGGTAGAAGTGAATGCAAGTATTCCACACAATCAAACAGGATTCAGGAAGGGGATGGGGGTAATCGATAACATTTTCGTTCTAAATTATATAGTCAACAGGAACCTGGGACTGAAAAAAGAAAAACTGGTCGCACTCTTCGTAGATTTTAAGGCAGCTTTCGACTCAGTGAATAGGAAAGTTTTGTGGAAGGCAATGAAAGATTTCACAACACCAGACTGAACGATAAGTGGTTCAAAAATCTATCGGATGTCGATATTCCAGAAAATGTAGCTAAAGTAGCAAGTCTAGGGAAAAATTATGGTGGAAAAATAGAAGAAGATCAAATACCGGTTTACGATCTAATAGCCAGTGTTGAGTCTAATATCAAAAAAATACAAGAGGCAGGTCAAGATCGCACTACACTAAATATCACGAGTACTTTATGCAGAGTTATGAATTCTGGCTACGCTGTAAAGTCAAAAAACATACAGCCATTGAAAAAAATTAAACAGGCCGAAAAATTTGCTAAAGAAAACCCTCAGATTATCTTTGTTAACGCGGAAAAGGGTCATACTACGGTCGCGATGAAAAGAGAAGATTATGACGCGAAAGTTAATGCATTATTAGAAGATCAGGATACGTACATTACAAGAAATAAGGACACAAACAAAAAAATTGCTAGGGAAGTCACAGAGCTTGTTAAAAAATGGGAACCAAACAAATATATTAATTAACTCACAGCGAAACAGCTTAAGGTATACCACGCTAATCCTTCGAGATTTTATAGCCTGCCTAAAATTCACAAGACAGGTGTACAGCTTAGGCCGATCGTTTCATATGTAGGCAGTGCTACTTACAAATTAACAACATTTACAAACAATATTATTGCTAATAATGTTCAAGCTCCTAAATCGAGAGTGCTGAACTGCTTCGAATTAGTGAAAAAAATGAGAAATAACAGGATTCCGGAAAATCATGTCTTCTCGTCATTAGACGTGATTTCCCTTTTCACTAATGTTCCAAAAGAAAAGGCAATCGAGGCGGTTCGTAGTAGGTGGGATCAAATTCGCAATAAAACGAAAATTCCGTTGACAGATTTTGAGGAAGGACTCCGTTTGTGTCTAGATAGTACGGATTTTAATTTCAAGGGCAAAACTTACTTCCAGATATACTATGTTATACAGTTATTATAACGGAGTGTCTAAAGCTACGCTAACGTGAACCGATCTCATAAAACTATACCTGCGCGAAGTAGAAAAAGTTACGAAGTGAGTTAATGGCAGCGCTAGTGTTTTCAAAACAATGAAATTGAATACATAATTATAAACACAATTTAAAATATTATTGTTTATTAATTTCAATGTCAAATTATTTTAAGATAGAGACTTTTATAGTTAGCATTTCTTTTTGAATCTGAAAATTGAAGTATTGAATTAATTTTTTTTTTTAATGGCATTCTATGATTTCTTTTCAAGACGAACAATACTAGTTATGTCAAGTGGATCTAATGGACTTTGAAGAGCATTTCAAATCCACTTCGCGTGGGTTAAGTTTCATGAGATCGGTTCACGTTAGCGTAGGTTCGAAAGCGAGGCGTTTTATTCAAAGTCATTAATTATCTCTTTTTATTATTTAAATACTATATTAATCATTTCAACATCAATAGTTCCAACCTAATTTATTTTCAAGATGAATACTACTACTTACGTGAAGTGGATTTAATGCCACTTCGCGTAGGTTAAGTTTCATGAGATCGGTTCACGTTAGCGTAGGTATAGCTTCAGCCTTATTATAACAGTCAATGCAAAGCGTTACAAACACGCTCGAAAGCGAGGCATTTTATTTGAAGTCATTAATTATCTCTTTTTATTATTTGAAAACTATAACAAACATTTCAACATCAATGGTTCCAGCCTGATTTATTCTCAAGATGAATACTACTAGTTAGGTGAAGTGGATATAATGGACTTTGAAGAGCATTTCAAATCTACTTCGCTTAGGTTTAGTTTCATGAGATCGGTTCACGTTAGCGTATGCATAGCTTCAGCCTTATTATAACAGTCAATGAAAAGTGTTAAAAACACGCTCGAGAGCGAGGTTATGTTTACTTACTATATCTCAAGCCTTAATAGTTTAGACACTTTAATTTTGTTCTATTCAGTATATTGAATAATTTGAAATTAAAAGCAACTTAAATTTATATGCAAGAATTTTAAATTGAAAGTGTTCGATAATTTTAGATTGAAACCTTTCCAATTATCAAATTACATATTGAAAGTTTTTAAAGATACAGGATTATAAATGAACGTCTTTTAATACTTGACTCATTATTTTAGAACGGCTTAAATCGTATAACTGCAGATAAATTAGAAAGCAGGACAATTGAAAATTTAAGATTGCTTGAACGAACTGAATAAATGTTTTACTCTTTAAAAGGGTGCTTTCTCAAGTTTTATTTATTTCTCAATAATTTGGCATCTTCAAAAATTATTTTTTTTTCGAGAGAGAGAAAATAACACCTGATTTTTGTCAAAATTTAAACAATATATATTTAGTGTTTCCTCAAGGTCAATTTTGTACAAAGTGCTTGTTTCTGAATAAATTGACTCTATTATTGTTTCTGATTTCGTTCTATCACTCATGGATTGTATTTTTAATACAAAACATTGGAATATGATTTTTTCATGTTTATAAAATAATAATCTAAGGTTACTCGAGGTAATTTTCTGTATAAAATATTGATTTAGAAAGAATGTTTGTCAAAGCACAGAACGGATTTCTTTGCCGCAAGATACAAACCTAAATTATACTATAGTTAAAAAAAAACTGGAAAAATAAGATGTAAGCCAAATTTTGCAAAGAAAATTAACATTGATCGACCTATAAATATATTTTTTCAATTCTGAAAAGAGTTATAGATTATATAATTCCAGAAGGAATAATTTTTAACTGAGCGAAATCATTTCAACAAATAAAGCTTAGAAATTCACAGCAAAATTAACCCATTTCCACGCCACCCAGGAGGTAGAGTTACAACGCCTTTTTTTGTAAAGTGGTTCTACCAGGAAACTCAAGCGCATTCCGATTGATTCCGTGTAATTTCGAATTCACTCCGAATGATTCCGCACTCATCAGAATATAATGCCCATTCAATCTAAATCCGCCAGTAACTCGAGCTCATTCCGACTGATTTCGTGTCATTCAGAATAATTTCTAGCCATTCCATTTTCTTTCTTTAGCTCACGTTTCAAACGCAATGTAGCAATTGTATTTGGATCGAACCGAAATCAGTATGACTGTTGGCAGACAAGCTCGGAAACATTCGGCATATACTAGCGCCATGAGACGGATTCAGACTGAATGAGCGTTTTGTTTTAATAATTGTGGAATTATTCGTACTGAGTTCAGAATAGTGCGGAATCTGTCGGAATGAGCTCGCGTTATTTAATGGATTCAGACGGAATGGACATTGTATTATGTTAAGTGCGCAATCATTCGTAGTGAATTTGGAATAGCAAGGAATCATTCGGAATGAACTTGCGTCATTTAACGGATTCAAATGGAATCAGAATTTTCTTCCGCTCGATGCTGAATCATTCAGCCTGAGTGCTGAATGGCACGGAATCATTCAGAATGAACTTACATCGTTTAACGGATTCAAACGTAATAAGAATTTCATTTCGATCGATACGGAGTCATTCGGAATAAATGCTGAATGGCACGGAATAATTCGGAATGAATTTGCGCCTTGTCACGGAGTCAGGCGGGATGGGAGTTTCATTATGATATTTGCGGAATCATTAGGACCACGAGTGGAACAATCTGAATCATTCGGAATGAGCTACCGTATTGCGCCTGATTCAGACGTAATAAAATTTTTATTCATAATGGTACCGAATCATTCTGATTGAAGCATGGAGTCATTTTGTGCCATTCGGAATGATATTTCGGTATCAGGCGGATTCAGACGGAATGAAAATTTCTTTCAGATTTGCGCGGACTCATCTTTGCAAGCAAAATTTCCAATATCTTGACATTTGGTTAATATAATTTGTTTACAACAATTAGATTCGATATCCTGTAAATTATTTATATTTTTTTGATACTTCAACATTTATTTTCGTCGCGGTTTTGATATAATTAAAAATTTTTTTGTTTAAAAAGGATAAGGAAAATGTGTCAATAATCTCAATATTGAAGGTAATCTTAAATAAAATGCAAAATTAGCAAAACTCCTAACAGAAATTCAACAGGTTAACCAATTTTTTTCTATATTTTTTTAATCGTCTCGTCATTATGTAAGAAATCTATTGCAGCATATTAAAATTCAATTTCTTAATATTTTAATAATTGTCAATTTCGTTCAACCGTCTCGAATCATGTAACGCTCTAACAATAGGAAGGTCTGATGAGTTACGAGCGACCGCCCGGGGCCAAGTGTCATCCATACTTTTCGCGCTCGCACATCCTTCTGTGCTCTTCAAATTGGGAGCGCCTGTTTTCGGTTCATCGTGGATACTTTCCCGGTGGTGGATTACTCATTTCCAGGCGCATAAATGAAGCAAATTTTCGATTAATTAAAAAATAACAAAAACAAGACCATTTTTCAAAAAACGAAGGCTTTCTTCTTGTGTATTATGCTATTGAGATTATGTGGTTCAAATATTACATTGAACAATTCATCCGTGTAGGAGGAAACATGTAATTTGTAATACACGGGCTAAAATTCAAGCCCGACGAAGCGCCTCAACTCATTTTTGCTCGTAGCGCGTGGTCTAACCCATTTTTGCCCGCACTAATATTTCGATTCGGTTCAATTCCAACTGAACTTTTGATTCGCGGTCGGCTACTCTGGTATTTTTGTTTCGTTCGCGCCAACAAGTTGTAGATGCGGTTCAAAGCGATCGAACGCGCAGAGCACCCGACAATGGGTCGGCAAACAATGCCGATCCACAAGCAAATGACGATTGCTGTGATCGTCTTATGTTTTTATGCGTACGCGACAAACAAATGACGACTGTTGCGATCATCTTATGTTTTTATGCATACGCCACAAACAAATGACCATTCCTGTGATCGTCTTCTGTTTTTTATGCATACGTCGCAAGCAAATGACGATTGCTGTGATCATCTTATATTTTTATGCATACGGCACAAACAAATGGCCATTGCTGTGATCGTCTTCTGTTTTTATCCATACGTCACAAACAAATGACGACTGTTGCGATCGTCTTCTGTTTTTATCCATGCGCCACAAACAAATGACGATTGCTGTGATCATCTTATGTTTTTATGCATACGTCACAAAGAAATGACGATTGCTGTTATCGTCATATGTTTTTATGCGTACGACACAAACCAATGACGATTGCTGCGATCGTCTTATGTTTTTATGCATACGCCACAAACAAATGACGATTGCTGCGATCGTCTTCTGTTTTTATGCATACGTCACAAATAAATGACGATTGCTGTGAGGCTCTTCTGTTCTTATGCATACGTCACAAGCAAATGACGATTTCTGTGATCGTCTTGTGTTTTATGCATACGTCACAAATAAATGACGATTGGATGTGATCGTCGTATGTTTTTATGCATACGTCACAAAGAAAATACGACTGTTGCGATCGTCTTGTGTTTTATGCATACGTCACAAACAAATGACGACTGTTACCATCGTCTTATGTTTTTATGCATACACCAAAAACAAATGACGATTGCTGCGATTGCCTTCTGTTTTTATGCTTATGCCACAAACAAATGACGATTGGTGCGATTGCCGTCTGTTTTTATGCTTACGCCACAAACAAATGACGATTGCTGTGATTGCCTTTTGTTTTTATGCACACTCCACAAACAAATGACGATTACTGCGATCGTCTTATGTTTTTATGCATGCCCAGTGTGCGCCGCGCAGCCGCCGCCATTTTTTGACATATTTTGATATAATTCGACCCCAGCAGCTCGAAAATAAAGTTTATAAACAATGTCCGTGTGTGCGTGTGTGTAACTTTTTCCTCTTCTCCATATCGCGAAAAGGAAGAGAGCTGTGATCATGACATTTGTGCTTGAATATTCTTCTTTTTCATATCCAAGATAATAATGAAATAGATCAAAATTGAAGGATTTTTTTCCATTTTAAATTAAAATTGAGAATTATTTTACCTTCTTCGTTGAAAGTTTCTTAAAAATTCGTCTTTTTTGACAGAAAATTAATTTTCTTGCTTCAAAATTAATCTTTTTTGGTTACAAATGCAACGATTTGGTGCAATTTTTTATTTTATTTAATAAATCAAGTATTTCGTTGAAATTGCGTCTATTTGGCTGACTTACACTATTTTTTATTTCAGATCAACATCTTTTTTGTTTGAAACATGAAACATGTTTCGTTCACAAGTCATGAGCTCTTTTAGTTCAAAATTAAACTATACTTTCAACTATTATACTTTTTTATATTCTTTATACTTCTCTTTATACTTTATACTTTTAACTTACTATAATAAGTTAAAAATTGGAAAATGCTTTTTTTTTTGTAGAAAATTAATCTTTTGAGTTAAAAATTCATTTTTGAAGGTTCAAATGCAACTATTACTTTGAAAATGAAAATATGGGTAGAAAGTTGCTTAAAACGTCAAATATCTTTTACAAATTTTGTCTTCTTTGGCTTGACAATTCATGTATTTTGGCATGAAATTCAATTATTTCGACGAAAATCAACTTTTTTTCTGAGAGTTGAACCACTTGAGTGACAGTTCATCTTTGCAGATTCAGAATTGAAGTAGTTAGTTGAACATGAAATTGTTTTTCGTTGAAGTTTCATATATTTTGTTTAAAAATTCGACCCCACGGCACTTGCGAGATGGATGCAGAAAGCTGTCATCCTTGGGTCACTTCGTGTCCTCAAAACACACGAGGGTTTCGCCGGTCTGTCGTTGTGATTACGTCTCATGGTTGTGAGACGTGGCCATGAGTGTGATTTACCGCGGTCCTACTGGGAGCCGGTGTCATTTTCAGATGGCGGTTGCTCCCAGTAGGACCCTGCGGTGGTTGTTTAACCTTATTTTTTAGCTATATACACTATGCTGGTTCACAAAAAAATTGTTTTTATTTTTTGGCGGCCGTATCACTACAGTTTGTTTTCCTGCGTGAGATATAGCACTCCTGATTTTTTTCAGATTAAAAGAAATAAATTTTAGAGGTTGCGAGCATCAAGTTTACGTACAAATTCAGATTTTCGTAGTTTTCGATTATTTTTAAATATACATGTTTGTTTTAGAGGAATATCTTATGAATAAAAATTTTGGCTAACACAAAGGACAAATAAAAATTACATGGCGCCAAGAAAAGGCATAAAAAGTACGATTTCTTATAAAGAGGTAAATATGAAGGTATAATTGTACCCCTAAACATTTTGTGTAAGGATTGCAAAAATTCTAAGATCTTCTACGCACAACAGGGAAAAAATATATGACAGATATGAGATGGAAGTCTTAAAACAGGGGCATCAGAAAAATTGAAAAATTAGAAAAATAGTTATTTAACAAGGCTTTTAATAGATTCTCCATCAATGAAATTTTATAAAATAGTAAAATACATCAATAAGAGGAAGAGAGAATAACATATTACTCATTTTGATATGAAATCATGTTTTAATATATTGCTATATTAAAAAAAATACACAGTGCATCATTTATCTATATATTTTTTTTATCCGAAACAAACATACAGATGAACTGTGCAATGTTAGTCACTCCTGTTTTAAACGAAGCATGCACTTGTCAAATGTTTTGAATAGGTGAGACTCCACTGTACTTAGGTCGTTGGAAATCCATTCACAGTGATATAAAAAAGCCAGAGAAAAAAATAAAAATAAAATAAAACTATAATTAATACTTTCAATGTAAATTTAAAACTAAACTCTTCAAGAGAGCGAAGTAAAAATGCTAAAATTAATCGAATCGTTTGAGCTGAGGGATAACAATTTTTGGTCCGACATCCAAAACAAGTGAATCTTCTGTTCTCTTTTTTAAATTCACAATTACAAATTTTTTTAATTAAAAAAAATTTGCCTCATTTAAAATTTTTTCAAAATGTACAAGAACATATTTTTTGGATTGATTCGAACCTGAAAGTTCTTCAGTTTGAACCAAAGAAACATGTTATTATTTTTTATTTATGGGAAACATTTTTTTTCATGGTGTATATAACGTTCCAAAATCGCAAAAAAATATGAAATCCCAAAAATTTTATATCACGACAAAATTTTTTTCCAAAAAAGCAAAATAATAAAATGTTTGTTTGGCTCAAGCTGAATAAATTCTAGTTTCGACATATTCAACTTTTTTTTTAAATGTGTGCATTTGACTCAATCCAAAAAAGCATGTTTTTGCACATTTTCAAAAAAATTGTTACTGAGAAAAAAATTTATTTTTAAATTACCTAATTTTGTATTATTGGTCACTAGTAAAAGCTGTAAATATAACAAATTCGTCATAATTTTTGGACCAATAGAGAATATTTCGAATTTCAAATTGTTAAATTTTACTGATTAACATTTTTTTTTCACTTTTGTCGAATGCCAACCTACAAGTTTTTTCCAGCCTTAGCTCCAAACTCAAATTAAAAATTGCTTAAGTTAGAACATTTAATATTGCAATAGATCAATTTGGAATATTCCATTTTTTAATTAGGTAGGTATGTAAAGTGTTCACCTTCTAATACTTATTTAAAAAGTAAATACTAAATACGATTAATATCAATACTAAATAATATTAATACAATATTAATTAACTTATTATAATACTTGATGCGTGTGGCCTCTTCCAGTGTTCAATTTATTGATATTTTTTGTTGAATCAAAGTATTTTGAATCAGGTCTGACTCCTTATCAAGAATATTTTGTTTTGCGTTAAACATTATCGAAGCTTTTTTAAACAAATTTATAGAAATGAAGAAAAAATTGATGAGGTTAATGTCACATTTGATAAAAAAAAGTATGTTGAGGTTTCAAAAATAATATTATTGTTGAATTTGAAAATTATCAAATTGGTTGGTTAGATATAAAATTATTTTTGCAGTTCTTCAAATCGCAAGCAACTTTTGAGGTTATATCGTGATACAAATTTTTTCTACTTCACAAAAACTTTACAAAGAAAATTTAACTGATTATAATATAACTACACTTATTTTTTACTTCTACGAAAGAAACTTGATTAAATTATTTTCTATACAATATAATGTTATTAAGCCAACCAATCTGATCATTTTCAAATTTAGCGAAAACATAATTTTTTGAAACCTTAACCTCAACATACACTTATCAACATCTTGATAAGGAGTCAGACCTGAATCAAAATTCTTTGATTTGACAACAAATATCAATAAATTGAACACTGGAAGAGGCCACAAGCATTAATTATTTCATAACCAGTAAAAACTATACATCTCTAAAACCAATTATAATTTATAACGGAGTGGCGCCATTTTGAGATCAGTTCGTGGTACAATCACCATTTTTAGTGGATGATGTGAGAAAAAATCATCCTACGTGAGACATTCTCAATAATAACTGTAGTCTACCTCATATGAGCAATCATGATTACTAAACCCGATTGTTTTGAGCAAAGATAAAATAAAGTAAATATTTCCATCTGAAGCAGAATTAATGATATAATGTATGATTTTGGAGTTGACAAAACTATCCTTTGTTGCAGCATTCAGTCCGTGCGTGATGTTTCTTACAAACTGTCTTTCGGCATCCTCCTGGACAGCTATCCATTTATGGTCCGTTGACGAGGAGTCTAAGAATAATTTGAGTATTTTTGTGTGATTTGACAAGATGATAGCTATGTTTTTGTTATCTCTATAAACTGTGTCGAATTCGGTGTTAATTTGTTTCATGTCGGATTCACTCAATGTTGCGAACAGAGTTTTGAATATATTACCCACAAAAGTCGCTAATCCTCTTTCTTCACGTTGTATGCCTAATGATTTGTGCAGGATACTGTTTTTACTAGCTAGTCTATTGTAGCGGCTCCTAACCAATCGGATTTCATAATAAGGTGTGCATTTCTTGTAACAGGCAAGTTCTGCCATAGTAATGGTGGTGTCGATGGATTTAATCCGGTTTTCTGTGGATGTCATATTGATAGCTATAACCATTTTTCACTTTTCATGAAACAAGTGTACTTTAGAGATCGGTGCTAGGGCCAGCAGGAAGGTCCAGAAGGGTGTCATTATCGTCTGTGAAATAGGGTCTTGTCTGATTTATATGAACTCGGATAATTTTGTCCTTATTCCTTATTCGTAAATTATTATTGTCTAAGTAGTCAATGTCTTCAAAATGGCCTTTCCAAGAGGGGTCTAGTTTGTTAGACTTAGTATTGTTAATTATTTTTACTGTCTCCTGGTTTGTATAGGGGGTGTTTATGAGTGATATTTTCGTCGAGTTTTTTCTTCGTTTTTTCTGTTTCTATTTCTATTATTTCTCTAGCCCTTCGTAGGTTCTCTTCGTGCTTCTTTTTCCACTTTCTCACTAGTTCCGGATACGCCAGGGTTGGTGAACACGCTACCGATGATGGTATGTTAGCTTCTCTTCCAAACATAAGTTCAAAGGGTGAAAATCCTGAGCAGAAAATGCGTTAATATTCGAAAACTCGAACGCGCCACATTAGCCGCCGCGCCGCATTTGCCGCCGCTCCCCTAATAATGGTCAATTTCTTTTTTAAAAACGATCTATTTGTGTGAGAGAACTTTTGAATGAATATAATGATGATTTACATCTTTATACATCCTTGTAGACCTAAACAAACTTGCATCAGCCTCTCTTTGAAGAAAGACGACTCGCGATGGATGTGCATAGATAACGAAAGCGGAATATAATTGATAATTTTTAATCCTTAAAGAACACTTGGGGTCACTGTCATCCCACGGGCCTTCCTATTTTTTCCGATTGTCTACGTTTTTTTTCAAGTATTTTTTTTCGCATAGTTAAATTATCACTGAGGCTTTGGAGATATTTGTTCCTACTTTGTATTTTTTCAACATCACTCATGATTTTTTTCAGCCAAAAATATCTGGAGGTGTATTTGGAGGTATGTCCTTTGAGGGTCAAAAGTATCATTTCAATTGAAGGGAAACCAGAGTAATGGTAGTAAACAATTGTCAGTTCTTCAAATACATTTTCAAAACGATATCTCTTTCGAAAAGACGATTCAATTTGTTGGTATGGTTATATCGCCTTGGTTAAACCATATGAGGGTTTTCAGGCGATGAATGGAAACTAGGTGTTTGGAATGCTAGAGGTGTGAATGATCTTAAGGTAAGAGAATTACGAGAAACTATGCACGTAAGGAAGCTAGATATTTTATTTACACTGCTAGAAGTAAGTTCATGAAATTTCATGAAAATGTTAGTGAAAAGCTCATTGAAATTTCATGCAAAACTGAAATTTAAATAGCCTTATTGAAATTTCAATGTAAGTTTTGATACTATTTGAAGAGATAGTGCATTGATTTTTTTGTAAATGTTCATGAATATCCTATGGATATTCAATGTAAATAGTGAAACTTTTTCAGTACAGGCGAGACTACTAACGTTGAGAAGCATTTGAATCTGCTAACGAGAGTCGTAGACGGCGCGGCGTCGCGTAAGTAGTTAGGATCAACTATAGGTCGGCCGACAGTCTACCCCCACTCCTTGGTGTTTACCCAGACGCCTGGCGCCTACCCCCACTCCTCGGCTGTGTGTCTGGGCCTCGTCTCGCTACTCGCTCGTGTTTACTCAAGTCTAGGAATGGCAGATAAGGAATAGATAGATAATAGATGGGAATTTCCAGGAAGTGTATACAAGTGTAGGGTTGATAGAGATTCGGAAAGATTGTATGACACCATATTCTAAATATGACCTAATGGTTTATAAATCTAGACTAATGTTAAAAGGAATAATTAATTCTATGATTCTTTTGATGATTTCAATTAGAAAATAAAAAGTAAAGATATAAATTTAATATTAAACATTTTAAATATAATTTATTTTTCTAATACGCCGAGGGTTTGGATAAATGAGTGAAACACATACACAACATATAGAGTATAAAAATATTTCTATTAAAACTAGTTAAATATTTACAATAAAAATAGGAAAATGAAAAAAGCAACAAAATAAGAGTAAAATCAATAATTAAATATTTATATACATTTTATAATTACTGAGTCAATTACATAGCTTTGTCACTTTACATCGTTAGAATATTCATCACCCTTCAATTTTTCATACAATTTTTCTTCACATACAATTGAAGGGAGATGAACTCGTCAGTGAAGAGAAAGAGAGAGAAAGTTATGTAATTGACTCCTCGCACTCTGTCAAACGGAAAATCGACCGAATTCACAAATTCTCTGGAAAAATAGACTCGTAAGGTGGAGGTGGATCAAAAGGAAATTCGTCATAAATGGGTAAAGTTGGGACGGGACTAGATTCAGGAACAAATATACAGTGGGATGTGGAAGGAAGTGCCTCATAATTTTCTAATGTAACAATCACCTGTGGAAATATATGTCTAATTTTTATTTAAAGATATAGAAAATTTGCGTTGTCGTGAGTAAAACAAATATAAGATTTTAAATGTTTACGACACATTCCGATGCCATGACCTTGCCCTCAGCATCTTTTACTTCTCGCTTCCAAATTATTTGCTCCTGACGAAAATGTTTGCGGCACACCACTAGTCTACTTTTTAATGTAAAATCTTTTCGCGGATTTGCCCTTTGCCATTTTTCGAGTAAATTTTTATCTTTGGGAGCAGAAAAAAGGTGAGATTTCTTCAAAGAGGATTCGTAGCCCGAATTGCATTTCGGAACTATGCATCTATTACCTGTATATCCGGTATATTAATGCACAAAAGCCTTCTTTAAAATAATTAATTTCTTTCACGAGCACTAGAAATCACTTAAACTTATTTTTTTCATTAATACTTCATTTTTTCTTTGAATTCGTCATATAGCCTAATGCATCTGTCAGCAAGAAGTGCAGCAGCGCCGCCAGCGGATTAGTTCACGGCTGGCATCAAACTTTAGCCAGCACTTTTGAACGCGGTCGGATAGGGCTGGGCTGGAGGTACCACTCTGCTCGATATAAAGAGGTCTTTCTGCCGGCTGTCATCTGCGATATTCGCAGCGCGAAGTGACTTTCTGACGGGTGATATTACCCGTCCTTACTGAAAATTTCTAGGAATTCTCAGTAGCGGTACACTGTTAGAAATCTTATACACGGAAAAAATAAGTTTTCGAAACTTTACCTGACTAGTCACCCATTCTAGGATAGGTCACTTTTTTTTAGACTCATACATTTTTATTAAAGAACCGCAGACTTTATCGAGAAAGTGAAATAAGTCATAGAATTATTGGAATACAATCTAGGAACATCAGTTCTCGAATTTCTATTCAGCAGATTTTGACAAAGTTCTTTTGAAATTTACAATTTAAAAATTATGCAAGTTTTAAATTTTACAATTAAAAATGTTGTCATTTTAATGATTTACATGCCAAACTTTATTAATTTGGAAGATTGATCTTCAAAATTACGACAATTTATAAATTGTTATTCATACATCAGGACGCGTAGTTTTTGTTCTATTCGTAAAAAAAAAACATTAAAAATAAAAAAATTGAATTTTTGGACAAACGACACAAGATAGGAAAGAAATAAATAGATAAAAGTTATTTACCCAAAAAAGGCTACAAATTTGTTATTAATTTGGAATGTTATTAAAAATTTTGTGAATTGTTCATTTGTGATTCATGCCTTCTCTGTCACTTCGACGAACCACTTTACAAAAAAGGCGTTGTAACTCTACCTCCTGGTTGGCGTGGAACCGGGTTAATTTTGCTGTGAATTTCTAAGCTTTATTTGTTGAAATGATTTGGCTCAGTTAAAAATTATTACTTCTGGAATTATATAATCTGTAACTCTTTTCAGAATTGAAAAAATATATTTATAGGTTGGCCAATGTTAATTTTCTTTGCAAAATTTGGCTTACATCTTATTTTTCCATTTTTTTTACTATAGTATAATTTAGGTTTGTATCTTGGGGCAAATAAATCCGTTCTGTAGATTGACAAACATTCTTTCTAAATCAATATTTTTTACAGAAAATTACCTCGAGTAACCTCTCACCAAAGTAAATAATTTGTGATGATGCCAAATTATTGAGAAATAAATAAAACTTGACAAAGCACCCTTTTAAAGAGTAAAATATGTATTCAGTTCTTTCAAGCAATCTTAATTTTCAATAGTCCTGCTTTCAAATTTATCTGAAGTTATAAGATTTAAGCTGTTCTAAAATAATGAGTCAAGTATTAAAAGACGTTCATTTCTAATCCTGTATCTTTAAAAACTTTCAATATGTAACTTCCATTAAAAAAGTGCATGGGCCCCCTGAATAACATATTTTCTTAATAATAAATAAATTATTAATAAAAAGTATTAAAAATAAAGAATCAGTATTAAAGTTTAGGAATATTCATCAAAATGGCTTCAATTTTGATAAAAAATGACATATTTATGATACGAAATCATCATGTGGAACATAAGCTCAAGAAGGAAACGTCAAAGTGAACAAAATACCTTTAAGTGGAAGAATTGTTCAAAACTCATTTAATTTACATTTAATTTAAGGTAACGTTGAGTATTAAAACGATTTTTTGCAAGATTTCATGCCATTTTTGCGCCTGAAAGGTCATTTCACATTCTGCAATAGTAGGAGGGAGAAGTTATGTTTTCGTGACAGGTAGGAAGAAAATCATACAAAAAATTTAGAATTTACTAATTTTTAATTTACTATCCTTCTTAAATTATTCAGGATATGATTTTTAGTTTTTTTTTATCAAGTGATAAAGGGAACTTTTAACAAAATTGCTTCGAAGTAGATAAAAAGTGACAGGTTTATGACACGAAACCCGTGTGGAACGTAGCCTCAAGAATGAAACGTCAAATTGAACAAAATACCTTGAGTGGAAGAATTGTTCAAAATTCATTTAACATACACTTAATTTAAGGTGAAGTTGTGTATTAAAACGATTTTCTGTCTGCAAAATGAAAGGAGTAATCAAAAGAACAATTTTCATGTGTGAAGAATACGACATACCTTTATGCAAAGAATTCCCCATGTAGAAACCGCCCCATTTGTCCCCATTTCAATTAGGGCAGTAGTCAGAATCGCACTAGAACAACTGGACTAGTAACTTCTAGTCAGGACCCTTTAGGGCACTGCTAAGATTCATTATTCCTTATGACCAGAAAAACTATATGTGCGTCTAGTTAGGCCCTAATCTTGTATTTGAGTCAGGCTTTAGTTGGCCTTTAGTATAAATTTCATCTTTTTTGGGTGATAATGCAACTGTTTGGTGAAAAATTTAATAATTTTGTTAAACAGTCATCCTCTTTGGTCGAAAACTTAACTCTTTTTTTTTAAACATCAACTGAAATATTTTTTGAATGAAAATTCCACTTTTTTTATTTATCTTTTTCCATTTAAAAATTCATATTTGGAATAGAAATTTAATCTTTCTTGGATAAGAATGCATCTGTTTGGTTGAAAATTCAATAATTTTGTCACAAAGTGACAAAATTTGGACCAAAATTCTACTGCGGTTTGTTGAAAATTCATCTATCTCGTAGAAAATTTACCTTCTGACAAAAATTCACATTTTGTGTCGCAAAACCAATTGAAATATTTTTTGGATGAAAATTCCATTTTTTTTTAAATATTTGTCTTTTTGATTAGGAAAACTCATCTATTTTAGTAGAAAATTAATCCATTTTGGATTGGAGTGCTTGTTGCAAATTAACATTTGCTACTCCCTGATCATTACTTGATCGTGAAGACGACCTTCGGTTGAAAGTGAATGATCCAGGTGCGTCAAACCCAACTTTCTCGAGGTGTGTTGGTTTAAAATAAACATTTGCTACTCCCTGATCATTACCTGATCGTCACGTCAATCTTCTATTGAAACTAAATGATTCAGGTTCGTCAAAAACATCTTACTCCAGGAGTGTTAGTTTCAAATGAACATTTGCTAATCCCTGATCACTCCCCAATCGTCTCAAATATCTCCTATTAATATCTAATGATCCAGGCGTGTCAAACCAAACTTCCTCGAGGAGTGTTGGTTTTAAAGAAACATTTGCAACTCCCTGATCATTACCTGATCGTCAAGTCGACCTTTGGTTAAAACTGAATGATCTAGGTGCGTCAAAAACATCTTCCTCGAGGAGTGTTAGTTTCAAGTTAACATTTGCTACTATTCGCTGATACGTAACTTTGATAAAAGTATTTGAAAGCCGCTTTAGCTACGAAATTAGTGAAAAAAGGTATAAAAACCTTTAAACCAGTTTTATTTTGACAAAGCTCGACGAAATATTTCCATTTTTGTCCGGAACATCCCTATTTATGCTCTACTCGAAGATCCTGCAAAGATCTGAGACGTTCATGAAAATTGTATTCAACTCCCGTTCAGGCACGCCGTGCATCTCTTAAAATTATGTAATTTTTTTAAATAAAAAGTCAAAATTTAATTTCCAAATCATCAAAAGTATCAATCTTCTTTTAAATTATTTGAGATCTTTTCAAATTATTTTTAAAAATGGTTTGAAACTCTTAAATATCTTTTAGAATGATTCACATTTTTCTTAAAATTTTTGTAAAATCCTGCAAAAAAATTCCTCCAAAAGCTTCCGAATTTTTTTCCAGTTTTGTAAATCTTTTGAAATGTTTGGAAATACTTTGAAACATTCTCTTAAAGTTATGTACTTTTTCGAAATAAAAAATCAATTTAAATCTTCCCAGAAATCTTTTTAACAAATACATATATTTTGAAATCTTTCAAAATTCTTGAGAACCTCCTCATATTTTTTGTTTGAAACATTAAAAAGCCTCCAACTTATTCGAATTTTTTCTAAATGAATCATTGTTTAACTGTTATTTACAAATAAAATTCAACACTTTTACTTTCAAATTACAAAATAAAAAATTATAATTGTGACATTCACAGTTTAAATTTATCACTCTGAAATTGTGAAAATTCAGTTTCGAATTGTTTAATATTGACAATTGTTCTGGTTTTTTTTAAATTTAAAAGTTCCAAATTAAATGGGTTAAAAATGGAATATTTCATACTGAAACAATACTTGAATAAGAATTTGAAATTGAATAAAGGCGTTCATTTGTGAATCTATTAATTTGAAGTGATATAAATTTTACTTTATATTTTTATGAAAATTATAATTATAATTAACGTTTTAAATTAATTTCAGAAGAAATTAAAACTTATTTACATATAATTGTGAGATTGGAATTGTGATACTCATTTCAAAATAATACACACATTCAACAAGATGATATAGTTGCAACAGACATATGTTAAACAAATAAACCATAATCTTACGAATTATAGCCAATACTCAATTACATAACCTTGAAATAAATAATTAATTCATGTTTCTTAATATAGAAACATTATAATTCAATCTATATGTAATTTGATATTGTAACAACGCTAAATAGCTAATAATTAATTCATCAGTTTCCAATATAAAAAGCAATAAAGAATTATTCGCATTGAAACATTTAAATAATGTTCATTTTATATTTTCCAACAAATTTACATTGTTATTACCCTTTTAAATAAATTTCATAAAAAATTAAAACCTAATTTTGAAAATGGAATTTAGATACTCATTTCACAACATCACGAAACTTACAAAAATTACATAATTGGAATAAAGGTGTTTTTAAAATAAATAATCTTATATCATATAAGTTATAGCCAATATGCAATTACATAACATCCAAACAATTTTAACATTATATTCTTCTTTTTAAATTCGAAATTGCATTTCTATACATATTATTTACTGATAAACTTTTTAAATAATTCAAATAAATAAAAATATCTGTACATATAATTAAAAAGAAAATCAATTTAGGTACTTGTTTAACCACATCGCGGACATTTAAAAAGATTATGTAATTGTAATAGGCGTATTTCAAAGGAACAGCAAACATTTACTATTAAAATAAAAGCCCACATTCAATTACATAGCCCGAAAGTAAATTTTAAAATCAATCTTCATTCAGTTCAAAATTGTGAACAAAATTAATCGACTAATGATTAATTAAACTGTTTACAACATCGATTAACTAAAATAATACACGCGACGCAATGTATACAATGCAATGTATCTCCCGAGGTATTCGGACATTTTGAAATGACATCACAAGTGGAACTACTCTATAGTCGTCTGCTTCTGACAGTCAAATGTACATTTCTGATATATTTTCCATTTTCTACATCTTTCCAGATACTGAAATGTGGACATTATTAGAATAACAGGTTTAACTATGTAGTGCAGCTATTTTTATTATCAAGATACATTCCATTTATAAGAAATTAGAGAATGACGCGTCCTGCTCGCTTGTGCTCGGTCATGACCGAGCAAACACGAGCATGCTCGAGCATGACGGTAAATGCACATCACTAGACCGACTGCACCCGGCTTTTGACCTGAGATTTCCCGCCAAAAGTTTCAATCATACGTGTTTGTAGTACAAAATTTTTTGTAACTAGTGCAGTCTGAATTGAAGCTCAAACAAATTAATTCGGAAATTATTAATTTAAACTCTCAACAATTTACGCATTAAAAACAGAACCTTTTAACACTTTTAAATTCAAAATTTTTAATTACATAAGTGCAATTAAACTGCAAAACTTAAACATTTATAAATTGAACAATTCAAAGACTTCTGGTGAAAAAATATAAATCCACGATATCATTTTCAATTCTCTAAATTAAAACTAATCCTCCATTTCAACTCGCATTAATAAAAATGTTAAAAAATGAAACTTATCCCTCTTCCAACTCAATAAAAACATTCAAAACAAAATAAATGCCTCTGCCTATTTATAAAAACGTGAAAACACAAGTTTCCTCCCTTCCAGATCTATAATAATCATGAAAGTAAAAAAATGTCCCACTTCCAATTCAGAAAAAATTAAAAATCAAAATTCCCCCCCCCCTCCTACTCAATAAAAATATTTTTTTTTTAAATTATCCTTTTCCAATTCAGAAAAAAATCGAAAATTTTTCTTTCCGATTTTCAGGTTACACCGTTACAAAAAATCAAACTTTAGTATTTTAAATTTTGTTTGTTTCCCAATATGCTCGTTTGGTCAGGACTTTGCGAGTCCCCTCCTCTCTCTCGCCGGCTAGTCACAATATGTTTTTTGTAGATTATTACCAGCAAAGAAGACGCTCACGTTACAGTGACGATGACTCCGACGACAGAAGTCGTTCATGAGAGAAGAGTAACGACTCATATTACCAAAAAAAGAGCAGAGAGATTAGTCGCAGGCGAGACCGCTATTATTCGAGGAGTGGGAAGTCTGAATCCTCGGATGATTCTCGTGAGGACATAGAACGGAGCAGTTCGCATAGCAAGAGAGAATTGGAGCCCGACGATAATACCCAGACCGTCGACCCGACGTCCCGTGAAAAGAAGTTGGGTAAAGAAGTCCTCGAGGTAATAGGTGGCCGCCTTAAACCTGACAGAATTCTGGCGGATCCGATCCATAAGGACCTCCAAGTACGAACTGAGGAAATAATTAAGAAAGGTTTACCGATTGAGAAAAGAAAACCTCTCGTAAAAGAGTTCTCTCCTCCGAGCAACTGCCTTTTCGCGGGCCCGCCACAGTTGAATATGCACACGGAAAAAATTAGTTGTTGAAATTTTAAATGACTGAGTTAACCACTCTAGGATAGGGCCAAACGTATGTCATGAATTGAAAGTATCGTCGTTAGAAACTTTGATTGATGCATATTTAAAAAATAGCAAGAATCGTAGAAAGTACAAAAGACTCAATAAAAATGTGAAGACCAGAGGAATAGAGTTCTTGAAACACACATACTCTAATGCTCCAAAGCCAGTCAATGAAACTTTCGATGACTCCTAATGAGCTTTTAGAAGACAGTGTTGCCAAATTTAAAAAAATTATTTCGAGGTTTTATTTCATGATGTTATAGTTACCCACTTGACCTCATTTTGCAATTAAACATTATTTAAGAATAAACGATTGTTAACTTTTTTATGATTTCCTAGGCATCGCTGAAGTATTTTGAATATGTCTTGCAAATATGATCTTATTTCAATAATATCTGGCCGAGTTAGAACGATTTAAGTTTTAAAACTTAATTAAATCAGGGAGAAAATTTTTTTGAATATTTTGTTTTTATTATCAAAAATGAACATTTGGCAACTAAAATTCTAGAAGGAAAAAGTTTCATATCCTTATCCTCTACAATTCTAGATTTTCAAAAGATTGATTTTTCCATTAAAATTTTTTTTTTGTTGAGGCGATCGGACAATACTTTTACACGTTTTCGAGCGTCGAGCTGGTTCTTGCATCCGGCGGGTCAATTAATGCAATTTAACAAACATAATGGTTTATAAAATAAATTATAGTTTATAACTACTTTCTCTAAGAGTAATGGTAAATGGTGGGAGTGAGATAATAAGTAATGCAAGTTAACAAACATAATTTGTTATAGAATAAATTATAGTTTATAACTACTTTATCTAAGAGTAATGGTAAAACGTGGGGGTTTTTCTGAAATATTCAGCTTTTCTGTGACTTTTTATTTCTCAGTAATTACTTCCAGAAAAATTTCCATGTATAATATGATCCGTGTAGAAAATTTGAAGAATATTTCAAATATCTGTATCATTTCAGAAAAAATATATTCAAAAAAAGAAATATTGTTTAAAAAATTATTCTCTCTATTGCTTATTCATTATTTCATCATAACTGAAAAGCCAAAGCAGTGTTAAAAATTCAAGAAAAAAACCGAAAATTTCTATCAATTATCTAAGAGAAGATAGTTATAAATAATAATAATTTGTCCAAACGTGGACGCGCGTTCTCCTGAATCTGCGGATTTCTTTTCAGAAACACATAACAAACTAAAAAAATGTTCACTGGCGCCGCCACACGGCGACCGTCAACTCTCATGACAATACTCTCCACAGGCTTCCAGAGAAAAGTGGCATAGGGCTGGTTAATATATCATAATTTTTCCACAAGTTTACATGTCACGAAACATTGACTATAAGCTTCATCAAAGGGACCGGCAGATGTCACCAGCGTTTTTTCAAGAAATTGACTGTAAGATTCATCAAGTAGCCGATAGAGGTATTACGTTTTCCTGCACTTAGACAACGACTTTAACATCTTGATTGTTTCAGCCTTAACATCTAGGAAGTTTCAGTTTAAGATGAAAATATTTTTAAGTCTAACATCTGAAAAAGATAGCAGATGTTACGGCGTTAATATCTGTACGTTTCGCTGTACTATCTTATACTTTAAAAATCTACATTTGAACATCCATTTTTCTCCGTGTAATAAGTCTATTTGAGATAGAAGATCATAGAATCCAATTCAGGTAGTTGGATAGACGTTTATTCCAGACAATAAGATATCGATGATGGTAAATGTATTCAAAAGGAAGATACGATTCCGTGAGGCTCGGCACGCATATAAGTTTAATAAAAATTCTGAAAATTCCTCTCTTATCTGGTGCTTGACAATATTTAGGTGCACATAAGGTTTTCAACGATAAATTATACTGGGGTCCTGGGTTGTAAGGTAAGATAGCTTAGATGGGACCTTGAAGGTCGTGATTGTAGGTTCTCTCGTAATCTTGCGCGACAGGCAACATTCCATCCGCCCACAACCCCTTCAGAAAATAGAGGATGAAATGATTCTACGTTAAAATCCAGGACTGGCATTAAAAATTTGAAATTTTAATTTTACTTTTCATAATATTATACGCCAAAATTATTTTCTGTAAGATGGTGTAATCATTGCTACATAAATAACTGTTACCAATTTGTGTGTGGGGGGGGGTGCAAAAACTATGGTTGTCAGACACAGAATTTAGTCCATCAAAAATGTCCATCAGTTGGTCCTTGTTGAATTTACTCTTATCCTTTTCTTGAAAGCTCCAGGTCTCGCTACAGTATAGCATCGCGGGTGCAAGTGCTGAATTATATATTACAATTTTACCTTCATTCATTATATTTCTACTTCTCTCTATGGCTTCTACGCTGCTGATAACGCTTCTGCCCTCTCTCATACCCCTGGCTATATCTCATTTGATGTTTCCCGTCAGTAATTGATAAACTACCACGATAGATGTAATTATTGAATTTTGCTATCCTCTGTTTGTCTGGGGCAATGTTGCGTACTTTTTTCTCATACTTTCCTTTAAACACCATATTTTTTTTCCTGATGCTAGTATTTAGTCAACTCAACATTCTTTGCAAGCCTTTGATTGATCCTGCGATAAGAAACGTATCAACTGCAAACTATTACCCACGCACCTTCACTGTACACTTTCTTTCTAAAAAATGACCATTCCTAAACACTTATCCGTGATTATACTGAATAGCCTAGAAGAGATAACTCAGTTGACCATTTACCCTTAAACTCGCTTTTCTACCTTCATAAATTGTTTTTATTACTTTTAGGAGGCATCCGTTGACTCCTTCCTTTTTGAGGACTTTCCAAGTCCTATTTCTATCTGTATTATCAAACGCTTCCTCTAGTTCAAGAAATGTATGGAAAACTTTTCTTTCACCCTGACATTTTCCTTTTGTGATCTACGCAAGATGTTTCTGGCATGAATCCACGTTGAAATTTTCAGATCTTTTTCTGTTATTTTCATTACTGCATGAATTAGTCTTTTTCTATAGATTCTGCTTACCATACTTAGCAAGCTATTACCTCTGCAATTATTGCATTTGCTTTTATTTTCCTACTTTCGTATACTGGGATGATAATCGCCTTTTTCCAATCATCTGAAACCTTATCTTGTGTATAAGAAACAACTTTCTTCCATCTAATAACTGTTTGAGAGTAGAAAGAAGTCAAAAGAAGCAAAATTATAATATTTGATGTTTGAGTTTTGTTCTGATTTCGTGAGAAAGGAAAGAGCTATTTAGCCTTCTAAGCATCTGAAAAAATGGGAAATTCACTGAAGAAAATGAATAATATTTTTTTCGTATAAGGTCAGAAAATAAAAAATGTATAGACTTCAAATTTCAAAAAGAAAAGTGTTTTTTTTTTATGTTACGATGTTCTTCAAAGGGATAATCGCAATTTTGAAAATATTTTGTTCTATTCAGTATATTGAATAATTTGAAATTTGAAGCAATTAAAATTTATATGCAAGAATTATAAATTGAAAGTGTTCGATAATTTTAGATTACTCTTTAAAATGGTGCTATTTCAAGTTTAATTTATTTCTTAATAATAAAAAATACACCTTTTTCGGTTGAAAAGTCGATTATTTGACTTAAAGTTGAACTACTTTGTAAAGAACTTATTTATTTATTTTTTTTTTCAGGATTCATAATTATAGTTGAAAAATCATCTTTTTGGCTTGAAAATTTAACAATTTGGCAAAAATTTAAACTATCTGCTTGCAAATTAAACTTTTTGGTATATAAATAATATTTTTGCGTTGAAAATTCAACGTTTTTGTTGTTAACTCGACTTTTTGGCTTTCAAATTAAATAATTTTGTTGAAAATTCATGAATTTCGTTGGAAATTAATCTTTTTTGGTCAACAATTATTGTTTTCTTTATCTAGAAATTTAACTATATCATGTTTGGTTAAAACTTTATCCTGGAAATTGGATAATTTGGAAATTCGTCTCTTTTGATAGAACATTAATCTTCTTAGGGAGTCATCGTGGCTCAGATGGTATAGTGATTGTCCTATGTTTCAATACTGCAGCCTTGGCAGCCACGCTGGGAAAAAGATGACGGAAATTGCTAAAAAGTAACAATAATACGTAAAAATGTAGTTTTTTGATTTTTGGGTCATATTTGGGGCGCTTTAGGGGGGGGCAAGGGTGGGTTAAGAATGAAAGTTATTAGTATGATTTTATTTCATAGGTACTCCTCTTCAATCTCTGAAAAACTTGGCACGTTTCGATCAAACCCTGAAGTATGCGTTCAATTGTTCGAAAATCCAAAATTTCCGCATGGTTATTAAATGGGATTTTGAAGTGCCCGGTAGCACGTGTTAATATTCGAATTTCGAAAAAAAAAAATTATGGATTTTCTTTCTCCGGAAATGGAAAGTTTTGGCAGGGGGCCTTGCCCTCTAGGGAGAAACAAAATTTTGCAATGCATTTTTAGACCACCCTAGTGTTGACATATCACGTAACATTATTTTCGACCTTTTCTAACTTTGTTCAATATTTTTTGTAGTCATACAAATATAGATTTTGTATAATGTAAGTGATAATTGCGAAATTAAAAGACTTCAATACAAATTAAACGAAAACTGAAGAAAAATTCAACAAATTCATTGAATTGAGTAGAATTGAGTAGATTCAGAATAATTTAAGTAAATTCCAAAGAATCTGATGAAACGCATAAGAATTGAAGCTAAGATTAAAAGACTTCAATATAAATTAAACGAAAACTGAAGAAACCCGGGTAGAAATTGAAACTTGGTTCTTAATAAGCCCTGTCTAGATTTCCTATTTACTATCGAGGTCCTAAAGTGGCAATCTATCGAGGGCCCAATCGGAAACGTCACGCTTAGCTAGCGAGGTCATGAGTAGGCAACACAACGAGGGCCTATTAATTAAAGGGAATTCAAATAAATAAATCCAAATAAATAAATAAATTCAAATAAAACAGTGTTTATACCTCACACGCACATGATTTGTCAGTTGCTTCCCAATCTGTAACTGTGATTAGTCCAATGATGTACTCGCCTTTCTCATCTATTCCTACATCACAAAACCCTGTTGATAAAGGGTAAATTTGACCTCGATTATATAAGCTTTCGTAATGACGAACAGTAAGTTGGAAAGGAAAAGGATGAACTGCATCTTCTTCATGTGGCCAAGCTAATTCTGTGTAAAGAAATTTTGAGTTGGAAATTAATTATTGTATGAACGAACTATCATCAGAGCCATAACTAGGGTGGTGTTGTCCTTACCTCTGCTCTGGGCGCAAGGGGGTTTGATTGCACAAATAAATTACCTGAAGAAATGTTTAAATTTTGAATTTTAAGTAAAAATATTACCAGTTCAGGCATCAGACCAGGACGGGCCAGGTCGGGTAATCCGACCACTAAACGGTTTGCAAATGTTGCTCAAAGCGGGAAATCGGCTCATCATAAATAAGAATGTGAACTCTAAATGTCAAATAAAGTTAACGAATTCTCGCCTGGAGATTGGAGAGAAATTTTAATCATTGTTGGTCAAATTTCCTAGCAATTGTTAAGTTCGTAAAGATATTAGTAATTATTTCAACAGGATATTTTTGATTAAAAGATATTCCTTACTTAAAATTTCAAATCGATCATTCATTTTCAACATTTTTTTGCACATTTGCACATTTATTCATTTCAAATATGCGCGCCAATGGCAACCAATCCAGTGGCTGATGCGACGCATGCGCATTGCGAAAAGATCCAAGAATTTGGAGTGCAGGCTGAGACCACGTGGTGATTTGAAGTTAGGAACACAGAAGGGATTAAATGAATATACAGAACACGATTTTTTTGCAAATCATGAGACGGCGTAGGTACATTCTTGTTCGAGGTGAGAAACTGAAAAATAGTGTCAAGACAAATACCAGACGCGGATGCTAGAGGGTGCCAGACATGGCGGTAAATTTGAAAGCGGAAGGACATTTGGGTTGTGCGAAGGACTTAGAAGGACACGACTAAAAAGAAGGACAAATCCTTCCAAGGAAGGACGATTGGCAACCTTAGTTTAATTCAAAAATCTTTTACATTAAAAATTTCCCATTTAGATCTTAATATTTAAGTTACGTTTTCAATTAACATAATTTAAAAATGCAATTTTGAAGAATGAATGCCCTATTTTGTTCATATCTCCGTAAAAACTAATTTCTTCTGTAGAAGTGTATTTGAAAATTAGTTTTAATTTTTTAGAACTATTTAATAAAACAATAAAATTACCATAAACTAGTCTAAAATATTGTATTTATAACCCATTCAATTTGAAATTTTTAAATTGAGAAATGAACAATTTTTTCATATTCAGCATTATTTGACGGTTCAGTTAAAATGGGTTAAAATCAAATATTCACAACTATACAATTTGAAACAGGACTGTTCGAAATAGGAAGCTTTGAATGTTATATTTTAAACATTTTTAATTTGTAAGTGAAATTATTGAATTTTCATGTATAAATGAAGAATTGCAGTACAGAACTAGATAACCAACAGGAGAGCGAAATAACATTCTGTAAAATCAAAATCCCCATTTAAGGCTCCCACTTTATTGATCCATACTGGAGTCCCGCTTTACCGGTTCCCAAAGTACTAGATTTCTCGAGATTTGGAAATAAAATGTTGAAGCTTTTCAAGGATGTTTTAAATATTTGAAATGAAAATAATTTAACATCTAATTTACTGAGTGTCCAGCTAAAAAAATTTTGATTTTTTAGTGGGTCACGTGACCGGCTTCCTACCTTACCGACAATTTTTTTATTTGTAAACTTATTTTCACACGAATAGACACATTGAGTTGAAAATTTGGGATAATAAATAAGAAGCGCTAAGAAACGCGGCTCTGGTCCTAAATTTTTATAATTATGAAAAAAATTTTGAAAGTGCCCTAACTTTTTGAATTTCTATCCAAAATAGCTGGTTAACGAACTCGATCTTTCTTCTTCGTCGCTGAAACTGCGTGCCAAGGCACTTTCCAATCCGATTAGTCTTTCGAAAGTTATCCGATATACAGACGACGACGGCGACGACGACGACGACGACAACGACAGACGGACAGACATTAACGTAATAGCTGTTTTTTTCTGACACAGGAGGCCTCAGAACGTCGACATTTGATGGAATCCACGAAAGTCATTTTTCACATAAAACCAATACCTTCTCATTAAGATGAGAATTTAATAATTCATTATGTTTTGTGCCAATAAAATGTGAATTTTCGGTTTTTTAGAATATTAAAAAATACGTAATGAGAATCTTGTAGGAATATCAAAAAATAACACTTTTCTTTTATTGACTTTTTTTCATATCATGCTTTAATTGTCTTGAAATGTTAATTTTAGCTTTTTCGGGGAGATTTTGAAAATGCCATAACTCTGTCAATTTTTTTTGTATTCATAAAAGTCGTGCAAATAATTTGGTTCAATTTTCGAGTACTACGAGGTGCCGTCCATGGAATTCATGAATTTTGAAAAAAAAATAATTTGAAAAATTTTGAAAGCACCCTAACTTTTTGAATTTCTATCCAAAATAGCTGTTTATCGAACTCGATCTTTCTTTTTCGTCTCTAAAACTGCGTGCCAAGGCACGATCCAATTTGATTAGTCTTTCGAAAGTTATCCGATATACAGACGACGACAGCGACGACGACGACGACGACAACGACAGCCGGACAGACACCGACGTAAAAACTATTTTTTCTGACACAGGAGGCCTCAAAACGTCGACATTTTATGGAAGCCATGAAAGTCATTTTTCACATAAAACCAATACCTTCTCATTATGATGAGAATGTAATAATTCATTATGTTTTGTGCCATGGCCACCTTATTTTTCGATAAGTACCAGGATGACATTTTAAATAATATGTACATCCCATTAGCAACCTTATTTTTCCATTTGTTTCAATTTCTTTTTTTCGAAATTATTGTTAATTGAAAATTATTACCATTTCTTTGCTGGAATATTAACCAGCATTGGCTAATCAATTTTCATTTGTTTAAATAAAAAAATTCCAGTTGTTTAAACAATTTTTGTTTGAAAATTCGTTTTTTAATAAAAAATATTACTGTATTATCGTTAAGTGACATAAATTTATTTTCAAATATTTTCCAATCGTTGAAGTAATAAAGTATTATTTATGTTTGAAAACTTTTAGTTTGTTTAAACAATATTTTTTCACAAAATTTGTTAATTTTTTTTTCTGTCATTTACATTAAAACTACTGATTGTTGGCAACAATAATTATGGTTTATTTTTGAATTTTTTCTAACAAATAGAATTTGTTTACATAATTAAAAATTGATCAACCAATGTTGATAAATATTCCAGCAAAGAAATGGTAATAATTTTTGATTAAAAATAAATTTCGAAAAAAGTATGGAAACAAATTCTATTTGTTTAAATAATTGAAAATTAATGCACCAATGTTAATAAATATTCCACTAGACAAATAGAAATAATTTCAACTAAAAAAACGAGAATAAAGTGCTCGAAAGGTCGATTTTATTCAGAATTGACATTTTTGGTTTAAAGGGTAGCTTTCAGGGACCCGTGGGGGTGTATTGGGTCTGTCAAACCCGTATGTATGATGCATGCGATTATTCGTTGGGTAATTCTCAACAACAGTCAGTATTTATTTTTCGAAAAACAAGTGTATTGAAATACTTTATGGAATATTTGTAAATCGATAGGTGATCTGTCATAGAAAGAGAAATTCAAAACTCAACTCCGATCCAACCGTTTAATAAACTCGAGCAAAAGTTCAAAGATTCAGATTCAGTTAAAAATATATAAATCCACGTTATCATTTTCAAAGCTGTAAATTAAAGAATGAATCAATGAATTTGTAAATTTTCTAAATCACATCATTTAAAGCAATTTTAAGATAGAAACATTAAACAGTTGAACGATTAAAATTTCTTTTAACTTAACACTTTTTGAATTCGAGTTTAAATAAGAAGTAACATCGCATTCGTAGTAGTTTCGAATAAATATTAATTATTGATTTAATTTCTGTCTAATTGTTATCTATACATAAAAATTTGTTTTTGCTTTGGAATATTTTAAATATTCCCTTTAAATAATTTTTTCTGAATAAAAAATAATTTTGGGAGTAATATCAAGACCAATTTTGTATTATCTTGAAACCTTTCAAAGTCCTTGAAAAACTTCAACATTTTGTTTCAAAATTTTCATAAAAATCTACATTTCGCTCAAATTTTTTAAAAATCTTCTCCAATTTTAAATTATTTTGGAAATTTGTTCAAAAAATCTAAATATATTTTTAACGCATTCGAATTTTCCCTAAAATATTAAAAAAATTTTATAAATAAAAAAAAATTCCTTGAAATTCTAATTGCTGCGTATTGCTGCATGTTGTTATGGATAAAAGACGTATCTTATATACGGATATGTTTAAATATATTATAGAAAAATGTTGAGGGCAGCTTTATAATTTCAACATAATAATAATTACATTTACTTTGTATAGGATAAATTGATTAGAAGATAAATATTTTATTTAATTATTTGAAATCCAATATTTCATTTTTATTTACATATACATTTTGGTTCTAACCTGTCTAATGTCACTTCTTTTTTGTAAAGGTTTAGAAAAAAATCTACCTATTTTGATTATAAAATATGTGTTCATATGTTATTTGACCAATTTGGAAGTCTATAATATATCACTTTTCCGGAACTGATTAATATCACTGGTTCGTAACCTTAAAGCCATACCCGTGTGCCAAAAATATGCCACGGCACTTGCGAGATGGATGCAGAAAACTGTCATCCTTGGGTCGCTTTGTGTCCTCAAAACACACGAGAGTTTCACAGGCCTGTCGTTGTGATTTCTTCGTGTCCTCTGGCCACCCATTTCACGGTTGTGAGACGTGGCCATGAATAGGAGTTACTGCGGTCCTACTGGGAGCCGATGTCATTTTTTAGATGACCGCAGGGTCCCACTGGGAGCAACTGTGATCTAAAAATGACACCAGCTCCCAGTGGAACCGCGCGGGCAGTCTCACCCATGGCCACTTCTCACGACCATGAGATGGGTGGCCACACACGCACAAATTTCAATATATATATATATATATATATTCTTTAAATGTGTTTCTATGGTTTTTTTAATAGTTTATATCATGCGATTAATTTTTATCGAATATCAGGAGTGTAACCAGAAAATTTTCAGGGGAATTTCAACTAAAAAAAAATTAAGGTAGGGAGTCCGTCCGACTTCATTTAAAATAATCATAAATGGTTCTAAGACTGTATTGTATTCTTTGAGAACTGAATCATTGCAATTTGGGCAAATATTATTCGAATGGTTTCAAACTTCGATATGCACACGAAATTTACCTCAGCGATGCCTACAAACTGAAGAAAAAACTGAAAATCGTCTATTGTCAGTAAACATGAAAAAACGGGTAACCGAGCTGTCTCAATTTGCAATTAAATATTATTAAAAAATAGGCGATTTCCATTTTTTTCTTCGGTTTTTAAGCATCACTAGGGTATATTTTGGGCGTAAATCAAAGTTTCGAACAATTCCAATAATATTTGCCCAACTAACGATAATTTATTTATTAAAAAGTAATTGAATTTGGGGAAGTTTTTTTCAGTTTTTCATCCTTATTATTAAAAATAATGAAAACACAATAGAGGAAACACACATGAATTATCCGGAAGACTATTCGAAAAACAATTTTTTCCACTTTTCTCCTGACTCTCAGTAAAACAGATTATTTCACTCGGATTCAAATTAAAGTATAAATTCTAAGTGATTTTCATGTGAATCTAATCAAACCTAATCGGCCCTTTACTCTTAAATTTTTTTTGTGTTTACTAAATTATAACTTTTCTCCATTCAAAAAATATTTATAAAATTACTAATAATGTGACTACTACGTATGTTACTATTAAAGTTGACGACTGCTTGAATTTCGTAACTCACGATTCAAAAAGGTGCTAACAATTTTCACAGCAATCAATCGCTAAGAAAATAAATTATTTTATTTTCAATCGAATGGGAACATTAAGATAATTACAGTGCAGTATGTCAGTTTAAATGTTTGTAACGTTAATCAGTTTCAGAAGTTATTTTGTTTTTAAAAAACATCTAGCTCAGTTTTTAAAAAAATGTCTTAAAGGCTTATTATTATTTTTATGCAGGGACAAAGTTATGTCTCAACTTGTGAAAAGAAAGCGGAGGCTGAGGAGTTTTCTCCTCTCACATTTTGCTGCAAGAGTCAAGAGTGCTACAAAAAGGTAACTGTTGAAGATAAGAGAGCACAGCACAAAAGATTCTGGAGTTCAGGGAATTATACAAAAAAATATTTGATGCTACTGTTCATGATGGTCAGGAGGGCTCTGTCATCTGAAAATCAGCACCAGTTAAACACTTGGAGATTTGTTACGACTGATGCACATATTAATGAAATACAAGTCTGTACTACCCGGCTTTGTCACGTATTAAGCATTACAAAAAAAAAGATAAGGAACTGTGAAGGAAAAAATAGTCTTAGGAAATGTAGAAGATCTTAGAGGAAAGAATGCACATCGGGAAGTTGAATTAACGCCAGAAATGAAACGACTGAATTTTTTTTTCTTTCCTTGTGTCGTCTTCCAAAACATTGAATTTTTTTTAATGTCATTTTTCACGAATAAAACAAAAGCTACGCGTCCTATCAAAACGTGATTTGTAACAAATTTGTAGATCTTTATGAGTGCACGATTTTTGTATCGTCATCTTTTTTTGTTTCTTCCATAGTTTGACCGCAAAATGGAATTTTTCATTTTTCATTATTTTTTGTGCAATCAAAATTTGAATTTTCGAAAAAATTCAAAAAGCTGTTCTGATAATCTTGTAGGGCTCTAGAAAAAAAAAGTTTTTCTCTTCTCAACTTTTTTTCAGATCATGCGTTTTTCGTCTTAAAATATTAATTTTTGTTTGTTTTCTGAGATTTTGAAAATGCTGTAACTCTGACAATTTTGATTTTATCAAAAAATTTCACTGTGATAAATTGTTTGTCTCTTGGACTACTGCTAACAGCCGCACATAGAATTTTCTAATCTTGAAAAAAAGTGGTCTCAAACATTTTCAAAATGTGCTCAATTTTTGAATTTTGATCCAAAATAGCTGGTTGACGAACTTGTTCTTTCTTTTCAGACCTTCAAAAAGTGTGACAAAGCACAATCTAATCTGATCAATCTGTCGAAAGTAATCGTGCCTACACGATACTACATACTACAGACAGACAGACAGACGAACAGACAGATAGACAGACACCTTCGTAAGAACCGTATGAAAAATATGTGTGAAAAATATTGAAAGTATGAAAAATATGAAACATATACTCGCCCTTTCTGAAAACTAAAAATAACAAATTTTTACATCCTCTTTGAGTAAACAGGTTTGCCCATTATATATATAAAAACTAAAGGTTAACAACCACCGCAGGGTCCAACTGGGAGTAACTGTCATCTAAAAAAATGGCATCGGCTCCCAGTAGGACCGCGGTAAATCCCATTCATGGCCACGTCTTATTTACATTATTCACTCATCAAAAAAACTATAACATCAAATACTAAAAAAACTCTCATGTTTGAAATCTTGCAAGCACATTGAGTGACGTCGACATTCAACTTGTAGAAGTTGTGAGGTAAATTTTCTCGTCTCTACGTAGCGTAATTGGTTAAAGCATCAGACCGGAAATCTGAAAGATCTAACGTTCAAATCCCAGCGGAGTCAGAGAGATTTTTTTCACAACTTTAAAAATTAATAATCAATATTTACAAAATATTGATTATCGACCATGTAGACAATAAACATTAACATCATATTATTTACATTACTCACTCATCAAAAAAACTATAACATCAAAGACTGAAAAAACTATCATGTTTGAAATCTTGCAAGGACATTGAATGACGTCGACATTCAACTTGTAGAAGTTGTGAGGTAAATTTTCTCGTCTCTACGTAGCTTAATTGGCTAAAGAATCAGACCGGAAATCTGAAAGATCGTGTGTTAAAATCCCAGCGGAGACAGAGAGATTTTTTTCACAACTTAAAAAATTAATAATCAATATTTACAAAATATTGATTATCGACCACGTAGACAATAAACATTAACATCATATTATTTACATTATTCACTTATCAAAAAAACCATAACATCAAAGACTAAAAAAACTATCATGTTTGAAATCTTGCAAGTATATTGAATGACATCGACATTCAACTTGTAGAAGTTGAGAGGAAAATTTTCTCGTCTCTTCGTAGCTTAATTGGTTGAAGCATCAGGCCCGAAATCTGAAAGATTTGGTGGTCAAATCCCAGCGGAGCTAGAGAGATTTTTTTCACAACTTTAAAAATTGAAAATCAATATTCACAAATTATTGATTATCAAACATGTAGACAAAAAACATTAACATCATATTATTTACATTATTCACTCGTCAAAAAAACTATAACATCAAATAATAAAGAATCGAAATCATATGAAATCAAATGCAATCGTTGGCAAAGATTCGTCTGATTTCAGAGTGAATGGCCCCTCGCTAAAAACTCATTTTTGATACAAATGAAGTTGTATAGTTTCTTTATCAGGACGGCAATATACTAGTTCGTACTAACTTGTTTGTACATACATGTACCTACATAACCGGTAATCCACAGAGCATACAATGGCGATGCACGACGAGACAGTCGCAGGGGCTCCTATTTCACTGATATTCTATCATGAATTCCAGAATTAATGCCCCCTCCTGTCCTCCAGTTTATAAGCCAAGTTCGTCCCATTTCAAAAGAATAATTCAATAATTTGAAACGTCTCTGCTTCTATTATAATTTTGTTTTATTGCCCCCTCCCCCCCTCGTCCTTTTAAAACGCCAGCCCAACACCCATCGAGCTCATTTCCTGCTATGACTATGGTTACTACTACGCCCGACTTCACGGTTCGATGATACCGATCATTCTTGACTTGAAGCCTCGTTTAAAAAAATGTAAATTTCCATTTGCTGTTGTGTAATTACTGTTAATTTTTGCAAGTTCAATGCCGTGGAGAAAATTTTAAATTGCTTTTACAGGGCGGTCGAGCTGAATTGCAACTTAAAGCACTCAAAGATTAAAAGTCTGAATTTTAAACTTTTATAATTGAAGCTCAATAATTTACATGTATGAAATGGAATCATTTATTACTTTTCAACTCAACAATTTTCTTGATTGGAAATTTAACTAATCTTTATGGTTGATTATGAACCAATCTGTTTAGATTATTACATTTTCCAATTAGGAAAAGAAACAATGAAAAAAAAAATTATGTATTTCTAACATTGCTAATATTTAATGCATTGTTCTTTCAAAAAAATTTTTAATAAAAAATAGATTTCTTTCAATAAACTGAGGTAAAAATATTAAGACTCAGTTAAAATGAATTCTTTTGCACTCTGTGAATTCTTCTGCATTCTCTAAATTCTTCTTAATTGTTTGAATTCTTCTTAATTCTCTTAATTTTTCCGCTATTCTCTGAATTCTTCTCAATTGTATGAATTCTTTTAAATTCTCTGAAATATTTTGAATTCTTCTTAATTCTATGAATTCTTCCGCTATTCTTTGAATTGTTCCAGATTCTTCTTAATTCTTCTGAATTCTTCCAAATTCTTTGAATTCTCTGAATTGTTTAAAATTTTTCTGAACTCTCTCAACTGTTTTGAATTTCTTGAATTCACGGTATCACTGTCTTTTGTATTCTATGAACTCTCCTAAATTATTCTGAATTCTCTGATAATTTTTTAATTGTCTGACTGCTTTTGAATTCTGTGACATATTTTAACTTCTATGAATTCTTTTTTATTATCTAGATTTTTTTTAATTATCTAAATTTATTTTGTATTCTGTGAATTCTTTTGAAATCTGTGAATTCTATGGAATTATCTAAATTCTTCTAAGTTCTCTAAATTTATGAATTCTCTGAATTGTTTCAAAGTTTTATGAACTCTTTAAACTACTCTGAATTCGTACAATTCTCACGATGTCACTAAATGTTTAAAAATTTTTTTTATTTATCTTGACATTATTAGAATACACCTTGTGTTAGTTTGAAGTCCTTCTTTGTAATATTGTTAATTCACTTGAAATATTTAGAATACACGTTAAATTACTTAAACTTTCTTCGAATATTTTGAATCCTGTAGAATTCTACAAAATTCAAAACACTTGAAGGAATTCAAAATATTTCAACGCGTCTTCAAAAGATATCGAAAAAATTAAGAAAACTGAAAAATAATTCAGAAGACTAGCTGAATACAAAATATTTCAGAGAATTCAAAAGAATTCAGGAGAATTCAGATAATACGAAAGAATTGTAGAAATTCAAATTTATAATTCTTATTATATTTTATATGATACATGCATGAATACAACATTAGACAGGCCTCAAGCTCGCTCTAGAGATAAATAAAATAGTGTAAATAGTGTGAAAATATTTTTTAAATAGTGTCAAATTTTTTTTAGTAGTGTAAAAGTCGTGTCATAAAATTTTTCAAGCATAAAAAATGAACTTCAATGTTCATTTAAAAGGTTTTTCTTTAGTCTATAATTTATGAAATTTCCTATTCATTCATCGGAGGCTTCACAGTCGTTTCACTTCTTTCATTTTTCCACTCAAATTCGAATGGAATTATTAGAATCAAATGAGAAAATATAACTATTTTTCGTTAAAAGTTCATTCTTCTCTGTTGAATAGTACTATTAAATTTTTTGTTAAGAATTCATCTTTCTTTTTTGAAAATTTTATTGCTGGATTCAAAATTGAATTGTTTCAATGAAATCTCAACAATTTTGTTGAACAGTCATTCTTCTTCGTTGAAAATTTATGTGTGTTGTTAAAATGTCGTCTTTTTGGCTTGATAATAAAATAGTGTGATTGAAATTTTGTTGAAAATTCATCTTTTTAGAATAAGAATTCAACTCCTTGGTTGAAAGTTGAAGTACTTTTTGAAAATATAATTTTTTGTTTGGTTGGAGATTTATCATTTTCGTTGATAGTTCATTTTTTTTGTCAAACATTTTTTTTTACACCGAAAATTTAACTTTTTTATTGAAAATTTCACTGATTGGTTGTAAAATAATTATTTGTTTGAAAAATCATTTTTTGGGTTGAAGGTTGAACTGTTTTATAGAAAACTCGTCTTTTTGACTTAAAAATTTCGGAGCTTGGTTTAAAATTCAACTAGTTAGTACACAGTTAAACTGCTCTGTAAAAAATTTGGTTTTTTCATCGAAAATTAATTTTCCGCAATAAAAACACCGGCACACAAAAAATTGTTTATTTATAAAAAAATTGAAAGCCTAATTCAAAAATCAGGCTCGACAACTCTCTTAGAAATCTTATCAGCTTTTCAAAAAGAAAAAAAACATCCAAATCGGTCCACAGGTTCAGTCGGAATCGTATTTTGAACCAAAAAATGTACTTTATCCCCACTGTGGGCCGTAGCGACGGGCTAGGAGAATCGAGAGCGTCAGGCGAGCGTACGAATCCTAAAGAATCGCGTAAAATCTTCTACACAAAACTCAGTCGAGAGTCTGCGGTCGTAGAGTTCTCATCTTCAGACTTTTCGGAAAAGAAAGCCTCATTCTTAGTCGACACAGGAGCCGACATTAATATATTAATACTATAGTGACTTATTCAAACCCCACTAGACCCATCCCTTTTATCGATAGAGAATCAAAGATCGCACAAGATCAACTATTTGATTGTCAAGGGACGGGGCGAGAAAAATTCATATTAAAGCAAGAACTAAACAGGCAATTCCCGTGCGTGTTATAAACAGTAAATTAAAGGAGAGATATCTACCATAAGTAAAAACTATGGAAGGGTTAATGATAGGAGAAGCCGTAGTGTCAAATTCAAACGGGAATTGTCACGTTTACGCGATTAACACCGCCGATGAAGTCCTTGAAGTAGAAGTAGACCCACAAGTACTCATCCCTTTGAATATTATAATTTACCAGGAGATGAATTTGACAAGTACTCAACAAGAGAAGAATACATATCCCCAGAAAATAGAGTCAAAGCAATTCTTGAGATCCTAGAACTAGATCATCTAAACAAAGAAGAGAAAGAGCATATGAAAGAAATAGTTCAGGAATATCCCGATGTTTTTCATTTGACTGGAGAGTCGTTAACTCCAACAAAAGAACATGTTCTGTAACAGGATTAGAACATACTTAGACCATGGTCTAAGTAATGTCGTCCCCAAATGGACGTAGGGAATTCTCGATTGATTTCAATGGTTTGAAGGAAGTTTCAAAGCTTTTTTTTCCTCTCATAAAAATCATGGCATTCTTAGGACTTTTTTGAAGGTTCCAGGGAATAATTCAATTGTTCTCACTGAATTTTATAATAATGCTAGAATATTTTTCTAATCAATTTATAGTGATTTGAATTTGATATTATTCTTTTTTTTCAATTCGAGGAAATTCTCGATTGATTTTAATGGTTTGAATGAAGTTTCAAAGCTTTTTTTTCCTCTTATAAAAATCGTGCCATTCTTAGGACTTTTTGGTAGGTTCCAGGAATTAATTTAACGGTTTTCACTAAATTTTATAATAATTTTCGAATATTTTTCCAATTAATTTATAGTCATTTGAATTTGAAATTTTGATTCTGTTTCAATTTGAGGGAATTCTCGATTGGTTTAAATGGGTTGAAGGAAGTTTCGAAGCTTTTTTTCTTTTTGTAAAAATCATGGCATTTGTAGGACTTTTTGACAGGTTCCAGCGATTAATTTATTAGTGTTCACGGAATTTTATAATAATGTGCGGATATTTTTCTAATCAATTTATACTGATTTGAATTTGAAATGTTCATTCTTTTTGAATTCAAGGAAATTCTCGATTGATTTTAATGGTTTGAAGGAAGCTTCAAAGCTTTTTTTTCCTTTTATAAAAATCATGGCATTTTTAGGACCTTCTGACAGGTTCCAGGTATTAATATAATGAATTTCACTGAATTTTATAATAATTTTAGAATATTTTTCTAATCAGTTTATAGTGATTTGAATTTTAAATTTCATTCTTTTTGAATTCGAGGGAATTCTCGATTGATTTTAAAGGCTTGAAGGAAGTTTCAAAGCTTTTTTTTTCCTGTTACAAAAATCATGGCATTCTTAGGACTTTTTGACAGGTTCCAGGGAGTAATTTAACGGTTTTCATTGGAAATCCTTGCGAAGTCTTCTGATATATTCCGGACTTTTTTGAAATCTTTCGAAAGATTTTAAAATCTTTGAAACCTTTGTGAAATCTTTGAAATTTTTTGAAATCTTTGAATAATATTTTAGGAATCTGGGAAATCCTTGCGAAATCCTTGCGAAATCTTCTGAAGAATTCCGGACTTTTTGAAATCTTTGAAACTTTTGAGAAATCTTTCTGAGATACTTGCGAAATCCGAATTAAAAAAAAATCTTTGATATCTTTGTGAAATCATTGAAATATTTTGGAATCGTTCTGAAAATATTCAGAAATCTTCTGAAATATTTTAAACTCTGTTTTGAAATCTTCGAAATCTTTTAAAATATTTACGAAATCGTTGAAATCCTTATGAACTTTTTGTGAAATATTTTGAAATCGTTTGAAATCTTGAAATCTAGTATATTCCACTCAAAAATCGAGTGGTCGATCCGTCGGATCTTTATAAAACGTCCAAGCTTCATAATAATGAATACATAATTAATTTTACCTGTGGTTCCACCTCCTGGTGGATCACTGCTAATAACTCCCGGAAATCTGAGGCAACGAAAGTCCAAACCAAATCTATGATGATAATATTCGCCAAGAAGTTCTGCATGTACTTTGCTAACTCCATAAATGGTCCTTGGTCGTTGAATTGTAACATTTGGAGTTGGATTTCTGGGCGAGTCGGGACCAAAAGCCCCGATAGTGGAAGGTACAAAAATCCTCAGATTATACTGTTTAGCCAATTCGACTACGTTGTGCATTCCTTGAAATCAAAGACAAATTATAGAGAAATTCCCCTATTCAGTTCCCTTTTCCCCCTATTTTTCTCAAAATCCCCTGCGATCCCTCCCTCACAACAAAATGATATCCTTGGCATATCCCTAGGATATCTCGGCAGGATATGTGATATCCTGAAAAATGTCCTAACTCCATCTAGTCTGAAATACACGTTAAAAATTTTCTGTTATTCTCTAATGATAATACAGATTCCTTAAAAAAAATTTGATTTTTACCATCTAGCATAATAATGCGTATATTTTCTGAAATAAAGTTTCTTCTCTTGATCTCTCTAGTAGCTTAATGGAAAAAACACCTGGCCGGGAGTCAGAAGTTCTGTGGTTCGAATCCCAACCGCGCGAAAGGATAAGATCCTATTTTCCGAAAAAAAATTTCAAATGATTTGCAATTTATAGTTTCATCTAGTCTGAAAATAACGTAAACAATTTACTGTTATTCTCTAATGATAATACAGATTCCTCTAAAACTTTGATTTATATCTTCTAGCATAATAATGCGTATATTTTCTGAAATAAAGTTTTTTCTCTCGATCTCTCTAGTAGCCTAATGGAAAAAGCACCTGGCCGGAAATCAGAAGTTCTGTGGTTCGAATCTCAGCGGAGCGAAAGGAGAAGATATTTTTCTCAGAAGAAAAGTTAATTAAAAATAATTTTTAATTTATAACTCCATCTAGTCCGAAAATGACGTTAAAATTTGATGTTATTCTCTAATGATAATGTATATTTCTCTAAAAATTTGATTTGTACCATCTGACATAATAATGCGTATATTTTCTGAAAATAAAGTTTCTTCTCTTGATCTCTCTAGTATCTCAATGGGAAAAGCACCTGACTGGAAGTCAGAAGGTCTGTGGTTCGAATCCCAGCTAAGCGAAAGGAGAAGATCTTTTTCTCAGAAGAAAAATGATTTAAAAATGATTTTTAATTCATGACTCCATCCAGTCTGATAATAAAGTTAAAAATGTTCTGTTATTCTCTAATGATGATACAGATTCCTTAAAAAATTTGATTTGTACCATCTAGCATAATAATGCGTATATTTTCTGAAATAAAGTTTCTTCTCTCGATCTCTCATACGCCTTTTCCTCTTCAAAGTTTAAAAACTTGGTTAAAAATTGACGTATCTTGTTGAAAACTCGTCTTATTGGTAAAATATTGATCTTTCTGATTAAAAATTTAACTTCTTCTAACAAATTTGGTGAAACTTGAAGCATTACGTTTAAAATTCATTTTATTTTCATATTATTAAAAACTTTTTCTGTTGAAAATTCATTTTTTGTTTGTTAAAAAGTAATTTTTTAACTGAAAATTTGACTATTCTATTTTCGGTTGGAAATTTATACTTTATAAGTTGATAAAATATTCGACTTTTGGGTTAGAAAATAATGCTTCTTGTTGAAAATTCATCGTTTTGGTTGAGAATTCATCAGTTTTATTGAAAAATCATTTTAGTTTTCGTTTAATTGAAGTAGTTGAAAATTCGTCTTTCGGTTGATCTTTCTTGGTTAAAAATTCATCTTTCTGGTTGACAATTTATCTATTTTGTTGAAAATTAGTTTTTTCGTTTCATTCACCTTTGTAGATTTTTTTTTGAAAATTTGTCTTTTGGTAGAAACGTGATCTTTCAACTGCCTTCTAAAAAATTCGTCTTTTTGGCCTGGAAATTTAACTATTTTTAGTCGAATTTTTAACTTTTTTGTTGGAACAATTGACCATTTGGTTGAAAAAGCACCTTCATTGGTTGAATATTCAACTAATTTAATAAAGTTGTCTTTTTTGGTCGAAATTCAACTGTTTTGTTAAAAAGTTGTCTTTTTGAATTGAGAATTCATCCTTCATAGTAGTAAAGTCATCTTTCCACTGGCTTCTGAAAAATTCTTATTTCTGACTCAAAATTCATCTGATTTTGGTGAAATTTCAATCTTTTTTGCTTCCTCATAGAGGAAGCTTTGTAATTGTAACATTTTCCAAGAATTTTGAATTCATTCAATACAATATTCTAAGGAATTATCTGGATGTGGACCTAATGCGGAAAAAATCGGTTTTCATTTTCTTACGTCAATCGATAGTTTCTGAGTTACTCTATCATTTCCAATGATCGGAAATTTGTTTAGTTAATTACTTTTCTTGTTATAAAGCTACAAAGATAGACATGATAAGCGTACGCGGAGACCGAACGAGATGCCTTTGAAATCCAGCCCCACCACTTACCACAGCAGCTATGCGCGACGTGTCCGTGAGCTCTACTGGCACGTGCCTAAAAGTGTAGTGGTAAGTGGAGGGGGTGCTTTTCATAGACGCATCCCCACTACTTAAATGCGGGCTTGCGGCCTCTTCTACAATCGCCCGTAATGCAAAATTCAGCTTTGACGCATTAGGTCCCTTTCTTCGCGGACAGTCACATATAATTATTTTCTATAGTAAATTTTTGATATTTGCAAAAAAATTATTGAAAAAACTTCATATTAAAACTTCCTACCCAATCTATAAAAATCTATTTGAAATCTATAAAATCCGTTAGATCTTTGACAATCTCATGCAATATTTTTAATTCGCATATCTTCAATCTTTTGGAATCCCATGCAATATTGAAATTTTGCAATCAAGTTTGCATAAAAAACCCGAGTAATTAACAGCCTTAAAATATTTAATTTTAACTTTATGATTTTAAATTCGCGATATTCTCAATTAATAATTCTTTGAGTTTAAAATTGTCTAATTTTCGAAATTTAATGACGATTTCTTTCATTTCAAGTTTTTTCAAGTTCAAAGGTTAAAATTTCAAGTTGTGACATCTTATACACTAAAACCTTAAGTGATTCAAATTCAAAAATATTTTTAAAGCTTTTGAACTTTCATGTTTTTATTTTTTTCAAATTGCAAACTTTTTCTTTTCTTTCAAGGCGATCCAAGGTCTTTCAATCCTGACGAGTCGAAATGTTTCATCACTTATAAGGGCCTAGACAATGTTAATCAAGTTGTAACATTACATTTTTATTGGTACTAGCTTTTGCGAAACAATTTTTTTATATACCAAAATCTAAGGAAATCTTTCTGAACATAAGGACAATGAAAAAATTAATTGTACTGCGAATAATTTGACATGAGCAAAAAATACAAACTCGATTAAAAAAAACCCAGTGAGCAGAAAATTCTAAACATTGCAGATATTGACTATGCTAGATCAATACTTCAATAATATATGGTTCGCTTTCTTGGCTCCGCGAACCTTTTTTGTGTGTCTGTGGAATCAAAGACGAGCCGAGTCAGCATCTAGAACGATAGTGATGATTTTCACGTTTAAGCGACAGACGCTAACATCACACTTCTGTCAGCTGTCACTGAAACTTGGTGGCAAAGAGGTAGAAGAGTACTAGTCGTCTCTCAATGTTCTTTAATATTAATGAGTCCTACATATAATAAATTCAAACTCAGCCATATCCGTCACATTGCTGATTGTTGGATTTAGGTCCCATAACTCTACGCTGATTGGCGAATTCTAGTGCCAACGCCATGCTGAGAACTCTGGTGTTCATTTGGTGACAATGGAGATCCCTCTTGTCAGCGCCTTAAAATATGTGAAGAGGGGGAGAGAATTTAGTAGTTGTTTATTCCATGTGATTTTACCTTGAGCAACGTGTACTATCTTAATACTAGAGTAAACATGCGGATAAAAATATCTAGATATTATGAAATATTATTTAGATAAGAGTTTCAGTGACAAAATTATGAAAAAGTTTGACTTGCAGCGTAAATATATTAGCCATAATTTAAAAGGATGAAATATTCGCTACTATACATACAGGCTAACCGTCACCTGTGAGACTCCGCTCGAAATTCTTCAAGAATCAGGTTTATCTACTTGGTAACATGAGGATCCCTGCATGTGGTCTCTTTTTACATTTGTGGTTAAATTTTTTAACACCAAAAGAAGCGGAATAGGCCTTAATGAACATTATTTATTATATACCGCAAAAATACATTTAACAAATAAAATAAATTTTAAATCAAACGAATGAATTTTCAACCGAAAAGATGTAATAGCTATAAAATAAATTTGACGAAAAATTGAATAGATTTAAATTTTTAGTTAGACAAATGAATTTTTAAATTTTTAGGTAGAAAAATAAATTTTTAAATTTTTATTCAAAAAAATGAATTTGCAATTTAAAAAATAATTTCTGACTAAAGAAATGAAAATTTTAACCAAAAAGATTAATTTTCTACCAAAAAATAATAATTTTTCAGAATATACATGAATTTTCCATCAAATTGTTGTTATTTTTAATGGATTTTTCAACCCAATAGTTGCACCTTCAACCAAAAAGGTTGATTTTCTATTAAAAAAAGATAAATTTGCAACTAAATGGATGCATTTTCGACTAAAAACCATACATTTTCAACAAACTATAGAACAGTTTAATTTGCAATTAGAGAAATAAGTATATAAGTAAATAAAATGAATTTTTTACCAAAAAGATTAAATTTGTATGAACAAGAATCTTGATAAGAAATTGAGTTAAATTTTTAGTTTGGAAAATTTATTTTTAACAAGAAAAAACTATTTTTTAACCGAAGAAATTAAATATAATACATGAATTTTAACTAAAAAGGTTAATTTTCTATCCAGAAAAGACAAACTTTCAACAAAATAGATAAATTTATAACTAAAAAAGATAAATTTTCAATAAAAATTAGTCAGTCAAATTTTCAGATAGAGGAATAAGATTTTAAGCAAATAACTTACATTTTTGTAGAAGTATTAAAATTTTGGATAAATTTCCGAAAGCCGTAAACCGACGATTTCTTTCATACTATGTATATTTATGTATTTTGATGCGCTGATTACGAAAATGATGCTGCTGATGATGACGATTATTCTCAGCCTCTTCCTTTGTAACATCTCCTTGTTCATCAGACTCAAACTCGTACTCGTCTGATTCGATAATTTCTCTCTCTGTGTGAACCGTTGCCATCACTGTAATAGGAAAACTAGTTAAGAAATCATTTTCTTTGAGTCAGATTTATTTTTGCAAACATTTAACTTCTTACGTATAAACTCTCAGTCATTTCATAAATTTAATTTTGAGGCAGCAAAAATACACGGTTTCAACTTTTAAGTGCCGTTTGGCAGGGAAGTGTTTCTCGATGTGAGGAAGGGGGCTTACTCATTGGTATTCGAAAAAACTAATTTGTTTTGCTAAAATTGTAAAGTTTCGACTTACCTAACCTCATACCTAATTCTAGCCGAAACTTTTCCAAACAAATTAGTTTTTTTCGAAAAACAATGAGTAAGCCCCCTTCCTCACCACAAGCAATACTTTTCTATTAAATGGCACTTAACACCGTGTATTTTTGCGGCCCCTAAATCAAATTTATGAAATTACTTTTTATCCGGCGCTCAAATGTCAAATAAATCTTACGCATACATGTACATTGCGATCGCTAATTTAAAAAAAATTAAATGGAACTTACCAGCGGTTTGAAGTCAAGTCATGCCTTAACATATGCACATCAAAACGTCCAAAATAATCTACATTTGCAGCCTTCTGAAAAATAATTTTATTTCATATTTCATTAAAAAATAATTCGTGTAAATTAGTTAATAAATAAATTACTGATATTTTCTTATTTATAAAAGAAATTTAAGGTTAGGTACAATATATCTATCACACAACGGATTGTTAATACACAAATTATTATTTTTTATACATAACGCTAGGATCAAGAAAAGACTCGGTCGTTTTTTAAAGTTACAATCAACCAGTGATAATCATGCGATAATCGTAAAGAGAAATTGTAAAAAATCGGTGAAACTCGTAAGTTAAGGCTCTATTCATGTAAAATTAAGATAAAAAATGAAAGATTTGTTGACAATTTTGGCTGGCACAGACTATTGCATAGTTTCAAAAAATAAACTTGTTTAACTGGTCTAGTTTAAAAGGCTACTGTTAAAAAATCGCATAATGAATCAATTTTTTGAAATTTCATCAGCCATCATCTTGGATTTTTTGAAAATTTTGGCTGTCATTGACTATTGCATAGTCTTCATAAGGAACTTTACCGAGTTCGAAACATGGCCACTTTTAAATTAAAACTTATTTTTTCTTGGATCTTATGAACCAAACACTCCTTGCTACATGAAATATATAGGTCAAAACTGAAGAAATAAATTAACTATTGCATAGCTACTACACAAACAACATTGGTTGGCTTGCTTAGTTTAAAAGGCTTTCGTATAAAAATTGGAAAATCAAGTTTGAACACCCGCTATTTTCGATTTTATCAATATTTTGATTTTCTCATATCAGGGATTTTTTTATAGCCATCAGCAATATTTATTCATAAAATTTGGGCCCGCATTGTTGATGAATATAGAAAACACTTTTTGTGGCCGTCACGCAAGGGTCCGCTAATTTGAATATTTCACAACTTTTAATTCTTAGCTTACAATTATTTTTTGACATTAAAGGAAGGTTGCGGCCCTCCATGGAAGGGAGGAATAGAATTTTGACTCTAAAAAATAAGGGGCCCCTTATGTTATAACCTTGTCATTTAAACAGGTCGAATTGCTCAACATTCACAGTTATTAAGACCCGAAATTACGCCCTGGCGATAGTTTCAGATAGAAATTAATTCCGAAACAATCCGAATCATTCCGAAATCTGTATTCAATCCAATACGAAAATTTAGCCAGGACTTTTGTATTGTTGAACCATGCTTTGCATTCTTCAAGCCTTCAATTTATTACGTAAAGTTAGCTTGACCACAGGTTTTTTCTAAAAATTGCAGCGCATTAAATTTGGCAATATGGCATTGAGTGAGCTCGAAAGAGCACTAAATTATTGTGCAAAGAAATATTGTCTAAGTTGTTTTCTTCTATGTGGGGTCCTGCTAGCTGAACGTTAAGCTAGCATGTCCACAGGATTTTCTAAAAATTGCGAAATAATAAATTTGGCAATATGGCATTGAGCAAACTCTAAATGAGCTCTAAATTATTCTGCAAAGAAATATTGTCTAAGTCGTTTTTTCTATGTTTGGTCCTGCTATCTGAACGTTAGGCTAGCCTGACCGCAGATTTTTTCTAAAAATTGTGGAGCAATAAATTTGGCAATATGGCACTGAGTCATCCCTAAATAAGCCCTAAATTATTGTGGTAAGAAATATTGTCCAAGTTGTTTTTTTCTATGTGTGGTCCTGCTAGCAGAAAGTTAAGCTAGCATGACCACAGGTTTTTTCAAAAAATTGGGAAGCAATACATTTGGCAATATGGCATTGAGTGAGCTGTAAATAAGCACTAAATTATTGTGCAATGCAATATTGTCTAAGTCGTTTTTTTCTATGTGTGGCCCTTCTAGCTGAACGTTAGGCTAGCATGGCCGCAGGTTTTTTCTAGAAATTGTGGATCATTAAATTTGGCAATATGGCATTAAGTGAGCCCTAAATGAACCATACATTATTGTGGTAAGAAATATTGTCTAAGTTGTCTTTCTATGTGTGGTCCTGCTGGCTGAACGTAAACCTAGCATGACCACAGGTTTTTTCTAAAAATTGTGGAGCAATACATTTGGCAATATGGCATTGAGTGAGCTGTAAATGAGCACTAAATTATTGTGCAAAGAAATATTGTCTAAGTCGTTTTTTTCTATGTGTGGTCCTGCTAGCTGAACGTTAGGCTAGCATGACCGCAGGTTTGAAGGAAAGGTTGCAGTTGCAAAAAGAAAAGCATTTCCGCTATCAAGACTCTAAGATAGTGCTGCCGTAACCAATTTAAGAAGTAGGGCAAAACGATTAATTCATTAATCAAATCTCTTCCCATAAAATGTTGCCAAGTTGGAAAGGTTCTGCGATCCTGGAAAGTTTCAATAATAACCACCATATGATAGCCTACCATGGCAAACAAAGAAGGATACATACTAATCAGTTGATGCCTTATTTTTATATGCTGTTAACACTTCGTTTATGTCATCAAGATCTCCGTTATGGAATGCGAAGAAATTACCGCACTCAAAATTTAACCGATCCCCGAGGGAGTCCAAGATACCTACATATCCTTTATAATAATACCCCATCGCTTGGGATCTCCGGCTCTTTCAGTCAGCCACGTTGCATTGGGCTAACTCTACAATGGAACGAACCATGCGGTTACGTCAGCAGTATCGCACAGTGCCACCCACAATAGGCTTCTCTCGGATGGAGGCCATGGTTTAGTTGGGAGTGGCAATAGGACTGAACCAAGGCGACGACCAGGAAATGGCCCCGAACAAACGCGAGAACATCGATTTAAGTGGTCGGACCAACTCAGGAGGGACATCCTGACCTGTTGGCAAAGAAGCTCACCGGCGCTAAGAGAATTCGTGCAGAGGTTACATGAAGTTGGGTCAATATGCACCCGGAATATGCTAATAAAACGTCTTAGTATTCAAGAGATCAGGTATCCTTTTTGCGCAAGAACGGATATGAAGATCTTTATCGGCAAGAAGAAGAGCAAAATCCTACAGCGAAGATACTACTCGTTCCAGCAAGAACACCTTTACAGATAGCCGATAATGCCAACATGAGAAGTAGGAGATCTATCCACCAAAAAGTCTTTCTCAGCATGGACAAATTATCTGAAGCTAATAATGCTCTCCCCGATTTGGTTTGTCCCGAACTACGAATGCTTCAAGTGCGAATAAACATAGCTGCCTTTTCATTCTCCGGTGTATCATTTTTTTTGTTACCCAAAACAATACCAAATCGGTGTACTTTTGAGAATTGGTGTTTTTTTGTCCATAACAAAAATTAAATTTTTTATGTCATAGTATTGTATCTTTGTTAGCAGTGGGTAAAAACTGTGAAAAATTAAGAAATTTAGCTTTTTTAGATCACTATACGGAAATACTTTCTTTTAGTTCTATTATCTTGGAAGATGGCTGAAGATTTCAAAAATCAAATTTTCTGTTATAGTGATCCTTTTTTGTTGTCAGAGGTTGAAAAAAAAAGAAATCTGAAGAAATTTTGGTTTTCAAACCACTATTCTGGAAGCTTTTCTGTTAGTCGGCTTGTTTCGGAAATAGCTTAAATGTGCAATGGAAAATAAAATTTACAATGTTATGGTTTTGATGTTTTTTTTTCATCAGTGTATAAAAGAATAGGGAAAGAAGGGAATTTTGTTTTTTCAGATCACTATGCTGAAATATTTTCTTTTAGTATAGTTCTTGAAGATACCTAAAATAAAAGGTCTGAGTATGTAGATGTTTATTAGAAAATAAAATTTGCTAAGTCATAGTGATGTTATTTTCTGATCAAAGATTACAAAACAAAAAGATTTTATTTTTCATACCCCAATGCCAATGAAAACATTTTTACTAATGTATTTTTGATTGAAATCTGTACTGTTTTGGGAAAAATGTGCAAACTTTAACAAAAAAATACAGTTAAATACAAATTGCTATTTTTTGTTGTTGTATTTTCTTGTAGGAAAGTTAAAAGATTAACAGCAAACTATAAGTTTCTATAATTCCAAAATTTGTGTAACTTTTTATTAATATTTTTTTTACTTTGTTGTAAAAATCTACAAGGCATTACAGAAATCAACAAGATGCATCACGAAAAAGGGGAAAATAGGGCAAAGATTAAACATTTATTTTTACATCTCGAAAAGAAGAAACAACCTTTTTATCAGAAATGTTATATTTTAAAATAATTTTCAATGATTTGTCAATTATTGCTGCCATTCAAGAACATATTATACAGTGATATAAAAAAGTGAGGAAAAAAATAAAATTAGTTGAACGCACAATTTCAATATGTTTAACATCGTTCTCATAAATATTTCTCTCCATGATTTGTCATTTCTTGCTTACTATAATTAATACTTTCAATGTAAATTTGAAACTATACTCTTCAGTAGAGCGAAGTAAAAATGCTAAAATTAATTGAATCGTTTGTGCTGAAGAAGTAGCAATGTGTGGGTCGACATCCAAAACAAGTGAAGAAAGAAAATTTTGAAATTGGTTAATATCTTCTGTTCACTTTTTTTAATTTACCATCGAAAATTTTTTAAATTCCAAAATAAATGTTGCCTCAGTCAGAATTTTTTGAAAATGTACAAAAACATGTTTTTTGTATTGATTAGAACCTGAAATCTCTTCAGCTTGAACCAAAGAAACATGTTATTATTCATGGAAAACCTTTTTTTCTTGGTGTTTATAACGTTTCAAAATCGCAAACTAAATATGAAATCCCAAAAATCCTAAATCATGACAAACCCAGGCGGAAATATTATATATAGTTTACATATATTGTGTAGTATTATATACAATATTCATTTGTTTTTTACATTTTTTATATAAAGCAAATGAATATTATATATAATACTTCACACTACACATGAACAGTATATAATATTTCCACCTGGAAAAGCTTTTTCCGAAAAAGAAAAATGATAAAATGTTTCTTTGGTTCCAGCTGAATAAATTTCAGGTTCGACATATTCAACTTTTTTGAAAGTGTATGCATATGACTCAATAAAAAAAACATCCTTTTGCAAATAAAATATGAAAGAACATCAGATGAGAATATTGAACGAATAGAAGGTCCTATTACTTTGAGGACAATTTTTTTTTTATTTTCGAGCATTTCGAAAGTAATTTAAGTCTAATGCCAGCGTAGATTTGCACATTTCGACATTTTGACACAGCTTCGCCAGAAGTCTCAAGTAAAATTGATTTTTTCAGGACGTTTTAAAATTCTTGAAAATATCCTAATTTTGTCTTTCCAGATCTTTGAAACGAGGCCTTTTGCTTAAAATTTTTGAAAATCTTGGCAAATCGTAAATAATTTGTTGAACCTCTAGACCTCCTAAACCTTTTAAATATTTTTTCAAATTATTTCAATGTTTCCTAAATACTTTTCCGCATACGCATACAAGGCGCTAGACTTACATGTGTATACTATGTATATTTCTGTATACTTGCAGAGAAGAAGCTTACTTTTCTGAGATATTTGTATTTCATCAATTTGTTGTTTCTCTGTTTGAAGGCAAAGAAAGCAGTATAGATTTACAATGTATGTACAGCTTAGAGAATCTAAAATGACTTGAAGGTTACGTTGCGTAATATAATTCAATTTGTTTCACGTTTTGCAGATAATTAGGAATATTGATATAAGTTGGAGTCCAAGCTTTGGGAAAGGTCACTGACCAGTATCACATAATTTTCCGTAAAATTAACTGTTTAAGTATAGCTCTAGCATTAGTATTATACAATTATCCGCAACGTTAGACATAAACAAGTTGGAAAAGGGTTTAGCTTTACGGAAAATTCCGTGACAATAGAAAGACAATCAGATAAGAAATCGGCTTGAAAGAAAGTATTGGTACCTGATAGTTTTTTTTAAACCACTTTGATGTCATTTCTCACACAAGTATAGTTTGCGGTTTCTTTGTGTAAATCCTGTCCGAAAATGACCCGACGATTTCTTCCCGGATATTCACTCAAAAAATGTTCTTGATTTAGTTTGAAAATTTAAAAACCTTTCATAAAAAATTTTGTCATCCGTTAGAATTTAATTTGAAAATGCTTATAGTGAAATCTTCTTGTCAATTTTAATTCCTTAATATTTTACAATTTCTAGAAGTTTCAAATTCAACCATTTCTACATTATCAATTGTACATAATTATCTGAATAACACGCGTCTATTAGACAAGAATTATCTTCGACGTATCAGCAAATAAAGGAATGTACAATTTTATGGAGACAGATAAAATACTTTAAAAAATTGGCATTCATGAAAGTATTAAGATTATGAAAATAAGAACTTTTTCAAACATATTATGGTATATTATGTTAGAAAATAATAATTGTTATTAAGTTATATAATAATATTTTTACGTGCCATTTACTTAATAAACTGAATTTTATTAAAGCTATACTTAAATAGAAATTTTATTATTTTTAGGTGTGATAACAGAAACGATATATTGATAAAACATTTGGCGGCAAGGAAAGGCTGATGACGTTAAAGAAAGATTGCCCTGGGAAATTTACTCAAACCTAGACCAGTGTTATCTGAGTTATATGATTTGGTAAATATCCTGGACTAGTTTTTTTAGTATGGTTTTTTACAGAATGGAATGCTTTTCTATAGAATAATGCAGCGATATTACTAGAAAAAAGAAAAAATCTTGCGCTGCCGTGCGTAGGTGCCCAAACATAGAAAACATCTGCGGACGATTAGAAATCAGTTTAAGATCACTTGCTTGAAATTTTGGACAGAATGCGGAATCCGGAATCAACCCAAAATTACCCGTTTTGTCATCAGACATGTCACTGGATTTTCATCCGACGAATTCCGGAATATGTGCAACAAAAATCAAGCTGATGGGATAACATCCATGATTATGTCAGTCCGACAGAGACAGAATTAGAATCTGATTTAGCCTACTTTCATTCCCTACGCATCCAACCCTCTTACTTCCTCACTTCCTCCACTTCTCTTCCTTTTCCCTCCTCTATGTCCCAGCCCCTCGCATTCTTCCCATCCCTTACTTCTTCTACTTTTCACTACATCACTTTACTTACTTCTCCTTTCTCTACTTCCTTTTCCCTGACATCCGTCACTTACACTGACTTCTCCTTCTTTCCAGGCTCTCACATCCCACGCTTCCAATCTCAACACTTCCCTGATTTCTCCTTCCTCTACTTCCCCTGATTCTATTCCAATACTTCTTCTTACCCCCCTTCCTTTACTTCTCTTGCATCTACTTTCTCTTTTCCCAATTCCCCTACTTTCATTCCCTATTCACCCCCTTACTTCCTCGCCCCTCCACTTGTCTTCCTTCTCCCTCCTCTACATCCCAGCCCCTTACATTCTTTCCATCCCTTACTTTTCCTACTTCTTACTACCTCACTTTACTTCATTCTCCTCTCTCTACTTCATCTCCCCTCACATCCCTCACTCACACTTACTTCTTCTACTTTCCAACCCCTCATATCACTTACTTCCAATCCCATTACTTGCCTTATTTCTCTATTCTCTACTTCCCCTAATTCCTCTCCCATACTTCTTCTACTTCTCCTCTCCTCCCTTTCCTTACTTCTCCATCAACAATATAAATTCCATTTATAAAAATAATATAGATCAAAATGAGGCGTAAAAATGAATAAAAAAATTTATATATGTATACTTTGTCCTAACACCAGCTACTGCGAAATGGGCGTCTCCGACTTCAAATATGAGGTGAATATGAGGGACAGATGTTGTTGTATGGAAGTAAACTCCTTTCACAAGAACTTTTTGATACCATCTGGTTCTGCAGCGGAAAATCTCTTTGTGCCCCTGAGTGCTTTTTTCATCTCCTCAGCAGTGACTGGTGGACATTCCTTACATTGATGGCTGGAGTGACAATGGTGCCGGTCCATCTGTGCACGTCCAAGTCAACAGAAGCCTATCTGTGCATTTTGAAATTTCATCGTGCACAGTTGGTCAAGTGTCAACTGTGCACGTTGAACGACTATAATCGCAATTCCGCACCACGTAACTTAAGACAAAAGTTTGAGGAAACGATTTCTTACATCATTCATTTTCAGATGACGAAAAATTATGGTGGCCCTAAAATTCAAACATGAACGGAAATATCAGTTTTAAAATTTGATTGAAAAAATATATAAAATATCAATTTTATTTAAAATTTAAGCTTTACCTAGCAAAGGAAGATCGAACAGTATATTTAAAGACATAAATTCTTCCTGGTTTAATCTGGAAAAGAGCAGCATAGATATTCACAATTCCATTGACCATATCACTGATTGTACCATTATGGGTACCATTTATCAGGTATCCCCATGAAGTAGCGCGTCTAAGATAAATTCTATAAAAATAAATTAGATCATCATTATTGACTAATAGGTTGTTTTAGGTTTGTGTGCAAGACCCTTATAATATTTTGCCAGGGTCTGACCGTCTCTTACCTGGCCATAAAAACCATTGAAACTACGACCATAAGCTTTTGCATTCATCTCATAAAGGGACCACTGCAGAGCGTAGAAAAATACTGTGTTAAAGTTTTCTGTTTTTTTTGTATCAGTGGTCAAAATTGAGCCAAATCTGGAGAATTTCGAAACTTTATTTCTATGATGCAAACTTTCCTTTTAGTCAGATCTTCTTAGCGAATGGCTTAATGTAGACATTTTTGCATGTAGAATTGAGACAAAGAATCAATTTATCTATGTTATGGTTTTCTATTTTTAATATCAGCGGTTATAAACCGATTTTCTTCTGGGAGATTAAGATTGAAGCTTTTGAGATGCAGAATTCATATCAATAATCAAAGTCAAAAATCCTTTCCCTGCATAACCAGGGTTCTTGGATTAGGGCGAGCCCTGTCTGCACCACAGACATGCGTCTGGCCAGAACCGCAAAGGCGCCTTTGCTGTGGTGCAAATTAATCTGCATCATGGAGATTCCCGTCTCAGCGATTTGCAGGCTGATTCGGGGCACCTCTGAGTTCTTCTGGTCCAGCTGCGGAGCCCAGTTAGGTCATTCGGAAGGTAACCCTTCTCGCCCCTAGATGGGTGTTGTAATCGAAAGCCGCAAGGGCTCTGATTGAGGATTCAGAAAGACTGACGACTAGAATCCAGCCTCTCCCCTTCGACCTGGAACCTTGCCTGTCGAAATAAACTTTCCATGAATAAGTTCGCAGAGACGGTTCTGAAATCTCAGTCGCCCCGAAACGACCGCTGGACTCTCTGGGGTGACAAGAATCAATACGGTCGCTCTATGGTACCTCTGCAGACACTCCGTTTCTTTGAATTTCAAGTTTAAGCCCTCATTGAGCCTAAACGTTGGGGATTTTTCCACTATTCAGTCTCGCGAAAAGATATCCGCGGCCTCCGCTACGATGGCTCCCGACCTAATGAAAATGTCACTGAATCTGGGGGCGCGCCCCTCGCAAGCTAATGCGTCAATCCCTTCAGAGATTTCATTCCTCATCCTGTTCAACTCCTCGAGAGTTAGGCAGTTCTCAGGATAACCTGACGCAATGAAAACCATCACCAAGGTTATGTTAGCCATCTGCGCGAAAGTAAGGTCCTGTGTTTCCAAAGTCTTCTGCCGTTTCGATTCCCTTTTCAATAGGGTTTCTCTGGAGTCCTTCTTCCTTTTGCCAATAGGATTAGCCAGAGGAGTTGCTCCAGATAAGTTTACCGCAGCCACTGCCCCCTTTGGGGTGCCTTGGCTGTTGTTTGCGAGACGCGCTTTGCTTTCTCTCTTTTTTTGTTTCAATAGAATAATTTAATTTTCAAACAAATAATTACATTTTTACCCAAAAAAGATTAAATCTAAACCAAAAATATAATAGTAGACTTTCCTACCAAAAAGAGTTAACTTCAAAAAAAATAGTTAGATTTTCTTATTAGATCTATTATTTCAATTTGCATTTAGGGGGAAAAATAACAAAGAAGGAGAGAAATTTTCTTAAAAAGGAAGAAAGGAAGAGGAATTCATTAAAAAAGGGGAAAAGAGGATTAATTATATTTCATTTTCTATTATACAATATAAATTGGGATTTCCAAATACATCGATCAATTTATATTCTTAGAATGAACAAACTTGGTATTTATGATGTTGCTTTATTCGTAATATATAAAAAAATTTCACTCATGAATAAAAAAAAATTAAGAACTTTAAATGATCTTAAAGATTAAAATTTTTGTATGGATATAGCTATAAACATTTTAATGAAATATATCATTTTTTGTCTTTCTCACGATATTTAATTAATCAACATCAACCTTTTCTGTTAAAACGGATATATTTCATTCGAGTCTACGCATATATTTTTTATCTCTTTAATATAATCAAAATTGCAAAAAATTCAAATCCTTAACGATTTTTGAGCAAAAGACACAATCTAAAAACGAATATTTATTCTTACCTGATTAAACTTTAAACAATAATTTTATTTAATTCAGGTTATTTAGGGATAGTATTGTGGTTTAAATTTGGTAATGTAAATTACTTTTGATCTACAATCTTCATCTTAATATGAATTTTTTTAGTCGTAGCAAGAACAAATAAATAAAAAATTATTAGAACCATAATTTAGAACATGTATTTGATGATGCATTAAAAATTATTAGTTTTTTCTAATAGTTAGAGATTTCCATTCGGTATGATTCTTTTCCAGCATAATATTGCTAGCAGGCCATTTTCTTCGGTTCCTGATAAATCCTGATTAGAAGTGGATTAAACTGGATTGCAAACGGATTACTCTCAATTAAAACGAATTACAATTAGATTACTTGCGATTACAAGTTGATTGCTCTCACTTACATTGGATTACAAGTGGATTCCTTCGTTTAAAAGTGGAATAGTCCAGATTCGAACTGGATTTCTTTGGATTACAAGTTGATTACTTTCGATTACTAGGGAATAAAAGTGGATTACCTCAGATTAGAAGTGGATTTCTCTCGATTATGCCTGATTTCAAGTGGATTACATTGGATTATAACAGGATATCCAGATTAGAACTGGATTACACTGAATTGCAAGCGGATTACTCTTAATTAAGGCGGATTACAATTAGATGAGTCCCGATAACAAGTGGATTGCTTTTTGTTACATTGGATTACAAGTAGATTACTCCGTTTGAAAGTGGATTAGTCCAGATTCGAACTGGATGACTTTGGATTACAAGTTGATTACTCTCGATTACTAGGGAATAAAAGTGGAATACCTCGGATTACAAGTAGATTTCTCTCGATTATGTCTGATTTCAAGTGGATTACATTGGATTATAACAGGATATCCAGATTAGAACTGGATTAAACTAAATTACAAGCAGATTATTCTTAATTAAGGCGGATTACACTTAGATGAGTCCCGATAACAAGTGGATTGCTTTTGGTTACATTGGATTACAAGTAGAATACTCCGTTTGAAAGTGGATTAGTCCAGATTAGAACTGGATTACTTTGGATTACAAGTTGATTACTTTCGATTACTAGGGATTAAAAGTGGAATACCTCGGATTGAAAGTGGATTTCTCTGGATTATGCCTGATTTCAAGTGGATTTAATTGGATTATAGCAGGATAAATCCTGATTAGAAGTGGATTAAACTGGATTGCAAACGGATTACTCTCAATTAAAACGAATTACAATTAGATTAATTTTCGATATAGCTTATATTAAAATTTCAATAAAAAAAAATTTTGGGTGAGCTCAGTATTTATCATTTTCTTTTCCTTAAGCGGTTTGATCAAAATAAGTTCAATCGTATGATAGTTAAGTGGATCGCAAAAAAATATCTTTCCGTTAATTTCTTCGATGATGTATGACAAGAATATTTTAAATATTTTAAAAAATATGCAAAGTACCCTTTATGAAATGGCCTGCAATCTTTGATTTGGAAAACTTTTCTAGAAATGCAAGGAAACGTAATGCAAAAACTGCGAAGCAACTCGTCAAAGTTATCCATTGCTCTGGACGGATGGACTTCTATAACTACCACATGTTTCTATGGCATTACCGGTAAGTTTTCTTTTCACATTCTCATCAGAGAAGGTATGACATTTGTGTGAAATTTAACACTTTCCCGCGTCTTTGTCAAATGTTCACATTTTGAGACCTTCTGAACCAAAAAAACTGTGGAGGTGTAGTTTTAATACTGCAAATTCCATGTTTGTTACTGGTTGGTTTTTGAAATATAAGCAGCTCCTCTTCTTCTCGCGAAGGCCCCTCGAGAGGTACAAAGTCTGACCGCCCGTTTCTATAGGATTCCGACATTACTTACATAGTATTTTTATCTTTAGTTTTCTGGCTTGATTGTTAATTTAAAACTAAAGCTCCATTTTATTTCGTTATATGACAAGTCGACAAGTTACATGGATGGAGGCTGTAAGGAACACAAATCAGGAAGCACACTTGAAAGTCTGGATTCAACCTTCAAAAGTACGATGGTGGTCCGAGTGGCTGTGTCGTCCTGTTGATGGATGGTCGCAGGCACAAGTTTAATTGTACAACGTGGGTTAAGTGATAATGTGAGTCCCGCCTTCAAAACTCCCGCGACTACTGTCATTCAACATGGCGTCAGCAGCGCAGCGCATTGGTTCAGCCCCAAAAACATATGTAAAAGGTTTTTGAAGTTTGTGGAACGGCTTTTCCTGTGTTTGACCTTGAAATGACCTTGAACGTGAAGCGTTGGAGGTAAATGGACCTCGGATTCGTATTCAGCACGTCAAAATACATAAGGATAAAGTGGTCTTGTCAAATAGTCCTCAACTTTTTTTTTTTTTGTAAACCAGTGTTATCGATAGACCTTGTTACGCCTCACATGGAAGATTGATATGCAACATCCTATTTGGTGAAAGATGTGAGAATAGGTGTCGCTGCAATTCTCAAATTGGATAAAGAAAATCTAGGAGCATTAGAAAAAGTCAAATTTGACTAACGAAAGAGACGCGATTCATGCCCAAGGACGAGTGATCGAAAGACCAACGAAGGATTTTTATCGTTCCAAAGACCATCTTGCGAGATTCACCGCTTCTCTATATGCGTCGATTGTTCCAAGACTTAAGAAAAATGTGTCTTTTAATAAAATCTCTTTAAAAATTACTTTTTCCACTAGAATTGTGTGAATATCATGTAAAATATCACTTTTTCTTATGAATAATAGATTTTATTTTAAAAATAAGATACAATCTTCATTCACCTAAAATTTTCACTTTTATTTTTTAACATAAATATCCTTTTTTACGAGGCATAAAAAGTGCTGGGAAACAGGGGTGCCAGCGAAGGGTTAACTTATAATTCAACACTTTTTTCAGAAAAAAAATCGTTTTATTTCCAACCGTATTTCAATTAATATTCGACACTAGCACAATGAAGTAATTTCATTGTTAGTCAAGTCAAAATTTCATGTTCACAGTAAATGAAAAATAACCACTTTTTTATATTTTCATTGCAAGATTTGCATTTAATTAATAGTTTTGAACATCACACTAACCACAAACGGTTGATTTTGGCTAGTTCTATTAAAAATTTGAACATCTCTTCATACTCTCAATTTTCAACCAAAAATAGCATAGTTAAATTTTCAGTTGAAAAAATTAGTTTTCAACTTGAAAAAACGAATTTTCAACACAATAGTTAAATCTTTAACAAAATAGTAGAATTTTTAACCCAAAAAAAGAATTCTGAACCAAAAATATGGTCGTAGACTATTCAACCGAAAGAATGAACTTTTGAACAAGAATAGTTGGATTTTCTTATTGGGCTTCATTAATTCAGTTTGCTTTTCAGCAAAAAAAAACGAGAGAAGGGGAAGTTACTTGAAAATAGGGAAAAAGAAAAATTCTTTGCAAAATAAAAGTAAAACACTTTAGCATCCAAAAGACTTCAAAAATATAGATTAGATAAAAAAAATTATAAGCTTACTGCAAAATTATTTATTTTTCATTGCTTTTTTCACGCTTGAATGATAACTACAACACGTCAAAAAATGAGTTCATTTAATTTTTTAGGTTAAAAATTAAACAATTCCTTTAAAAATTTTATCCAGTCATCACTCAATAGCTAAATCCACTCCCCTACACTGCCGTACTTTTGAAGAAGGCTCTATCTATATTTTTTTATGAAAAATTAGTTTTTTATGTCTTTGGATTTTTAATAAAAAACGAATTCATCTGTACAAACGGTAATTAGAAACTCTTATTAAGTTCAGAGATAATTTGACCCTAATTATTCTATCTACACAGATTTTTGAGAAGCTGGAACAATACCGTTGAATAAAAGCTCTATCCACCGAAAAAACTGAAGGTACGAAATATTGCAGGTAATCGGTCAAGCAGGGTAAACTGCTTCCAAAAAACTATCTGGTAGATAGACTTTTGCTCGTAAGTAAATCAGTCACTCACGCCGAATTCGAATCGTGGTCGGTAGAGCCATGCACCTGGCATGAGAAGACCTGAACCTGGCACGAAGATATGTTGGAGGAGAATTCTGATATTACGTTCCGTTAAGCTTCATGGGGCTGGCTGAATATATAAATATCATTTTCTTTTAACAATAAACATCAAGGAGAATGAGGAAATCATGAAAAAGTCATAGGCTACAAAAGTAAAATAAAAATTTTCACCTAAAGCCGAAGTTCCAAATTTTTTGAAAAATTCCCTGTTGCGCCTACGCTCAATGAAAAATTTTCCAGACCTGAAATTTACTTTCCTATCATTTCCCTATTTTCGGAAAGAATCGGCATATTCACGGTCTTTTAAAAGCATTTTGAGCTGTTAAGTTTGCTAAAAGAATGTGTTTTTTTTTTATTGTAAGCTTTTTATTATATTATATTCTCATTTGAAAAATATATTCGCAGTATGTAAAAAGATTTCTGTCCAAGGATTCTATTTTCTATTTCATTAAAAAATAGATTTTTTTGATCCAACATGATTGCCAACAAGGCCTCATTTTACAAATATTTTAAGCGTAAACATGTTATAATTCATTTAATCTCTCCGAATACTTAAGACATTTTTTCTGATAAGAATTCCCCTTGTCGGTTTCCACAGTGGGCTTTGCGTATGCGCCATTGCCTTATCATGAGTATAATTTTTATTTTTCCATTTGTCATCATTTTCACTGTGCCAAAAAAAATTCGCTTCCGTTCGAAATTTTCCGAATTAATGTGTCCTACTTTGCATTTTCTCAAATCCCGATTAGTAATAATTTTTTTCCTTGAATTGCCATTTGTCGCATTATTACTATTTGGACTTGAAAAATATGAAGATCCCTTGAAGTACATAGAAATGAGTAGACGTGACAAAATGTGATTCTTTCAAGTTTTTTTATTGATTCTTTTTACAAAATTGAATCCGAAGATGTACACATTTTAATTTAATTTCGTAGAATTTCCACCTCAGAATTTGGGTTCTTTTTCTCTCCATCGCTTCAAGTTAGTCCGAAATGGAACGCATATACTGAGCATAGTACATGCGTATACTAAATTTCGTATGCATGTATACTGAGTTTAGTATACGCGTGTACTAAATTTCATGTACGTGCATACTAAGTTCAGTATATATGCATATACTAAATTTACGGTACACTGGTATACTAAATTTAACTTCATGTTGTGCATTCTTGCTTCCAATACATGTATACTAAATCTAGTACAGATTTTTCTAACAGTGAAGTGTTTTCGATGTCCTAATCTGGGAGAACACTTATTTCATAACAATTTATTGCTTTAGGGGGGGGGGTCTATCAAAATTTAAAATTGACACAAATAAATCGCAGTAGTTATACAGAAACGTAATACCTTGAGTGATAACTTTAAATAAATGACAAGCAAATTGAATTTTAAAATTCTTTATTTGACCTTGAATTTGTTATATTTCGTTTATAAAACATTTTGAGTTCAAACTAGTACAAGTCTGACTTTTTAATATGAAATCAAAATTAACTTTTCAGGTAACCTTGCTAAAATATTCTTCTTAGTTCTTCATTCGCCTTGTGATTCGATTAATATTTCTTTTTTTTCGCGATTGCTTTTTCCTATAGAAAAAATTGAATTTTTGTTTTAAGAATTCATCTTTTTTGTGGGAAATTCAACTATTTCGTAGAAAATTAATTTCCTGTTTCACATTATTATTTTGATGTTTAAAAGTCGACTGCAATCTTTGTCGGTTGCAAATTGAAGTTTTATTTTAAATGTGTGCTTTCAATTTAACAATTCATATACTGTCGGAGAAATCGCATTTATCGCTGACAACAATGCAAGTGTTTGGGTGAAAATGGTTAAAAAATTCATCCTTTATAGTTGCAAATTCAACTGTTTAGTGGAAAATTCAACTAGCTCGTGGAAAATTTACTTATTCTCAAATCACCTTGTCCTACTGAAAAGTCACTAAAAAGTCAACTCAATTTTGTTTTAAAATTTTTCTATAGACATTTAATCTTTTTGGTAGAGAATTCATTTGTTTCCTCGAAAATTTGAATACTTCTACGAAAATTAAAGTTATTTGCCTAAAAACTTATTTCTCCAGATTAAAATTTAACTAATATATTTTTTGTTGAAAATTTAGCTTTTTCAGTTAAAGATTTTATGCATCTTGTTGAAATTTTGTTTATTTTAGAAAATTCACATTTTTAGTTGAAATTCATGTATTTCATTTAATTTTTTTCGTTAAAAAGTATTTTTTTCTTATTAAAAATTGATTCTTCAAACTAAAAATTCAAATCAATTTCTCATCGAGATTCTTTTCCATGCAAATTTAATATTTTTGGTAAAAAATTCAGTTTTTCAGTTGAAAATTCAATTTATTTGCTTAAAAACTTAGTTTTCTAACTGAAATATAAACTATTCTACACTTTGTTAAAAATGTATGTTTTTTAGTTGAAAGTTCATCCATTTAGTTGAAAATCTATCTTTTTTTTCTGGTAGAAGATCAACCTTATTGGTTGAAGAGGCAACTATTGGGTTGAAAATTCCATTAAAAATAAAAAATGTTGATGAAAAATTCATGTATTTTCTTAAAAATTATTCTTTTTTGATAGAAAATTAATCTTTTTGATCGAAATTTTCATTCCTACATTTGAAAATTATTTTTTATATTGAAAATACATTTTTTTAAACAAAAATTTATAAATTAATTTTTTCAACTAAAAATTTAAGTATACTCCATTTTTCGAAATCTTGTTGAAATTTATTTTATTTATTCAGAAACTTATTTTTCTAATTGAAAATTAAACTTGTATCCTTTGTTTAAAATGATGTTTTTTGTTGAAAATTTGTCTTCTTTTGATAGAAAATTCATCTTTTTGGTTGAAAATTTATCTGTTTGGTGAATTGAAAAAATTAGAATTTTGACTTTGGGAAAGGGAAATTTCTAATAGAATTATAATTTTGAGACAAAACTGGAATTTTCCCGACAGAATTAAAATTTTAACTTCAAGATACGAAGTTTCCGCAAAGAATTAGAATTTTTTTCTTTGGAAAAGGGAATTTTTTTATAGAATTTTAATATCAACTTTGAGACACGAAGTTTCCGCAAGGAATTATAATTTTTCATTTGGGAAAGGGAAATGTCTAATAGAATTATAATTTTGAGACAAAACCGGCATATGCCTCGAAGAATTTTAATTTTAACTTTGAGGCACGAAGTTTGCGCAAAGAATTAAAATTCTGACTTTGGGAAAGGAAATTTTCTAATAAAATTATAATTCTGAGACAAACCTGGAATTTTCCATAATGAATTATAATTTCAACTTTGAGACACGAAGTTTCTGCAAAGAATTAGAATTTTGACTTTAGGAACGGAAATTTTCTAATAGATTTATAATCCTGATACATTACTGGGATTTTCCGTAAAGAATTATAATTTTAACTTTGAGACATGAAGTTGCGGCAAAGAATTAGAATTTTGACTTTGGGAAAGGGAAATGTCTAATAGAATTATAATTTTGAGACAAAACTGGGATTTGCCGTGAAGAATTAAAATTTCAACTTCAAGACACGAAGTTTCCGCAAAGAATTAGAATTTTGACTTTGGAAAAGGGAATTTTCTAATAGGATTATAATTTTAAGTTTCAGACACGAAGTTTCCGCAAAGAATTAGAATTTTGACTTTGAAAAAGGGAATTTTCTAATGCAATTATACTTCTGAGAAATTACTGGGGTTTTCCATAAAGAATTATAATTTTAACTTTGTCTTACGAGGATTCCGCAAAGAATTAGAATTTTGACTTTGGAAAAGGGAATTTTCTAATAGAATTATAATTTTAACTTTGAGACACGACCCATAAAACGAAGATTGCGGGCGAAAATAAACATTGGAAGCGGCCAGGTTACAGATTTGACCTCTGGAGAAATTAAGGAAGTTCCAGTTGGCCCTGCCTACCCAATAGATAGTAATTTTAGCATCGTAGTTACAAACAACGATACCCTACATCTAAACCTATAATTCATTTCGAAATAATGTAATATTTTTAGTCAATTGCGTATGATACAAACTGTTACCTAAACTATAATTTATGGAAACGACGACCTTTCTGCTGTCGCAAAGTTCTTACAATTTACATCATTAGGAAAAAGAAAACTTCTGAATTTAAATAAAAAAATTTAATGAAAATGAAAAAAATATTTTATTGACGTACATGAAAGGGAGCGTTCACATATTACGTAACATTATTTTCGACCTTTTAACCCCCTCCCCACTGTGATAGACCGTAACATTTCCACCCCCTCTCCTCGTGACGTACAATTTTTTGTATTATGTTTGAACACATGATAGATGTGTTCTAAATAGAAAAAGTTTTTTTTTTTAAGATGAAGTATTGTCTAAAAATGAATAAAACAAAATTTGGCGTAACACTAAATGTTCCTTCGATCTTTTTTCTATTCATACAAATATTGAAGAAACCTTATGTAAGTACTAATTGAAATTCACTAAGCCTAAACCTTTTTTATTGCCATGAAGAATATAAAATAATATTAATAATAATATAACATAACAATTTAAAATAACTATTTGTTAAAAGTTTTTAAAAACTTAAATTCGACTGGAAAGTAAATTCTGGGAATTGAGAACAAGAAAATATTTATCATCAGTTTGTCTTTAAATTTATATGAATATTGTTTTGATAAGATTTGTTCCGTCCTAGGATGGAAATTAGGAACAAAAGTACACAGTGGTTAGGGAAGATCCTGATTTATCTACAGAACGGTAATGTCTGTCTCTTATATCTGCTTCAAGGAATTTTGCGACAACCTCATAAAATCTGAGGAGGAATGTCCATCAATCACTGCCGAAGAGGTGAAAGAAGGCACGAAGGACTTCTCCGGTGCTGGACCAGATTGTATCAAGAACTTCTGGTGAAAGAATTTTACTTCTACACACCAACATTTGGCCCGCATATTCACCTTATATTTAAAGTCAGAGATGCCCATTCAGCAGTGGCTGTTGTTGGGACGCACTATACTCCTACCGAAAAAAGGCAGCCTATCTAACCTAAAGAATTACAGGCCAATAACTGGTTTAAACACACTGTATGAGATCCTTACAGCTATCCTGAACAACAGGATTGTCCGTACAATTGAGCCTGAGTGGCTCGAGAAAAGGTGTAGCAGGATGTCGACAGATCGTGACTCGTGATGTCACCGCACGTAAGATAATGCATATGTATAAAAGCTTGCATATCAATTCGTCAGTTCGTCGATTATACATTTCACGTCGTCAAGGCGGACGCGGACTTCTGAATTTCCAGTGTCTCCTATTTGACAAGAAAATGCATGGAAATTTTCACAGGTATGTAGAACAACAGTCCTTGCCAAAGGAGCAAACTTTTGCTTTTCTCACATCATCAGGACTTAATTTATGTACAGAGGGTTTTATTTTCGCATGCCAGGACGGTCTCATTTCCGCCTTAGCCTACCGTGACCGCGTTTTATGTTGAGATGTTCCAAGCGATAGATGCAGAGCGTATCATACACACGCTGAGTACCTAGAACACATACTATCGGGGTGTTTCCACTCACGCAGGAAAGACGTATATCTACGGACATAATGCGGCCCTAAGAGTGCTTCATTACCACCTTTGTCGCTCTTGTGGAATTGGCTGCGACCCTGCCCTGCCGAACGCTCCAAGGGAGATAGAGTCAATTGTCCAAAACGAGAAGTGCCAAATTTTCATTGATCAAAGAATTATGAATGTTGCTGAAATTGTTATGAAGTCTCCAACTGAAAGGACTAGCATAGAGGAAAACGAATTTTTATTTCGAAAAATGCCCGAATAATGCCCTGGTTTATTAATTTTGTTTACAAAAATCACAGGATTATTTAACAAATTATGAATTTTGCTAAGATTATCACGAAGTTCCTAATTACAAGAATTGACATAGAAAAAAAACGAATTTTTCTTTCGAAAAATTCCTGAATAATGCCTTTGTTCATTAAATTTGTTTATAATATTTAAAATTATAATCTCAAGAAGAAATTTCTTCATCATCATATTGTTTTTATCAAAATTTCTTGCAATATGATGTAAAAAAACGTAAAATCATGGAAAATCGAGGAAAACATTCTTTCAAGAAATTTTTTGTTTATTATATAATATTGGAATATCTTTAACTAATTTTACTTGATAAAAGTTAGGCGATTTCAACAATTTTCCTGCTATTGACGAACACCGGGAACGTCAAATAGAAAAAATGGCCATTTTTTTCGTCATATTTGTTTATCTATAAAAAAATTGAAAGCATAATTAAAAAATCAGGCTCGACAACTCTCTTAGAAGTCTCACCAGCTTTTTAAAAAGAAAAAAAACATCCAAATCCGTCCACAGGTTCAGTCGGAATCGTATTTTGAACCAAAAAATGTTCTTTTTCCCCACTGTGTGACGCCTACCTTGACTAATTTTTTATTTAATTGAAGACAAAAGTGTGAGGAAGTTGGAGGAAATTATTGGAAATAATAATGAGTAGAAGATTGGAAGTGTGGGATCAAGAACGGAATTAGGGGAAGGGGAGTGTTAGCTGGTGAAGTGAGGAAAGAGGAAGTTGGGAAGGAGTGGAGCGAAGAGCGAAGTAAGGGCAAATAAGGGGGGGGGAAGTAGGGGGAATGAAGGAAAATAGGGGGAACACATCAAGTACATTTGCAGCGAAATAATTAAATCTCCACCAAAAAATTAATATTCTACTAAAAAGATTAAATTTCTATGAAAAACAACTTTTCGATGAAAAATTAAGTTTAATTTTTAGTTTAAAAAATTGATTTTGAATGAAAAAGAATAATTTTCAGCCAAAGAAAAGTTAATTTTTAATTTAACAAAATAATGTTCCGCCAAAAAAGGATAATCTTGAACAAAATACATGAATCTTCAACCAAATATTTTAATTTTTAAAAGGAATTTTTAACCTGGTAGTTAAACTTTCAAACAAAAAGGTGAATTAGTCACCAAGTTTCAACAATAAACAGAAATCTAACAAATATGTAGTTGAATTTTCAATTGAAGAAGATATAGTTACATTTTTAATTTAAAAAATTAATTTTCAATAAAAAAAATATTTTGACCAAGAAAAATTAATTTTCTACGAATAAAGAATAATTTTTAAGAAAATACATAAATTTTCAATCAAATAGTTGAATTTTCAGCTGAGGATGATAAATATTCAACCAAACATGAAATATTTTCAACAACAATTGCACAATTTTATTTCTATAATGTACAATAATTGTGCTATTTCATCACTGTACAATAATCGTTTAATAATTGTACAATATTATTTGTTCAATGTAAAATAATTGTACACTGTAATTTCTCTATTGCAGAATAATTGTACAATATTATTTCTTCACTGTACAATAATTGTCCCATAATTGTACAATATTATTTATTCAATGTAAATTAATTGTAGAATAATTGTACAATTTAACTTCTTCACTGTGAAGTAATGCTATAATTTAATTTCTTTAATGCACAACAATTGTAAAATTCTCACTTCTTCATTGTGCAATAATTGTACAATATTATTTCTCTACTGTACCATAATTGTCCAATAATGGTGCAATATTATTTCTTCAAGCGAAATTAAATCTGATGATATTTCCTGAAATCCTGGAAATTTTATTGAAACACCTAGAGAGCTTTTAAAATGCCTTGAATCATTGAAATCCTGGAAAATCCTTTGGAATGTTTTTAATCTCTTGACAATGCCTTAGAATCGTTTAAAATACCGTTAAATAATTTAAATCCGTTGAAACCCTTTCAAATAATTGAAAAAAGTTAAAAATTCTTTGGAATCTTTTAAAATTCCTTGAAACCATTTAAAATACCCTAAAATATTTCAAATCCTTTCAAAATATTTTGAAATGCTTCCAAATATTGCCAGTGTCTACACGTACCGAAAAAGTCTAGCTAATTGTACTAAAATTTTGGCAACTCTATTTGTACCGACTCTATTTGTACCGGCCTAACATATTATAAAATCCCGTGAAATTACAAAAACTCTAATAAAATTTTTTGAAATCCTGGAAAATATATTGAAATCCCTTAAAATTATTGAAATCCTTGGAAATTTCTAGAAACTTTTTAGAGCTCTTAAAAGAGGCTTGGAATCTTTTAAAACCCCTAAATTATTTCAAATCCTTTGAAACCAATTAAAATCACTTAAAATCTTCTGAAATCATTTAAAACTTTTTGAAGCTCTTGAAAATTCTTTGGAATTTTTAAAAATACCCTAAAATCTTTCAAATTCTTTAAAACTATTTAAATCTATTAAAAGTTTCTTGGCATCTTTAAAAAACCCTAAAAGGTTTAAAAAGAATTCAAGGAAAATTAGAAATAGGTATCTGAATTAAATCGTGTTTAAGTCATGGCTAATTTATTGAATGAAAAGTGACTAAACTGATAATATCTTCTAAAAAGGGTGACTATAGAGACTTCATCTTAAAAAAGTGACTAAAAATTAAAAAAAAAATACTAAAAACTACTGTGTGTCAGCACTGATTATTAAGGGCAGTTACTGAAACATACATTCACGTTCCGTCCATTGTGGTAAGGTATTTCACTTTAAAAGTTTAAAACGTGCTTCGTCCCAATGCAAGCTTCGCCGATTTTCGACACGACCCTTGAAATAGAGTGACTAGTATCGGAAAGTCAGGTCGAAGTTCATTAAATATTGCACCAAATCTTTTTTGAAATGTTGCTACAATGTTTGTTCAAAATATTGCTACAATGTTGCTTTGCTATGCTGCTGCAATTTTGGTTCGCAATATTACTAAATTGTCGCTTTGCAATATTGCTACACTGTTGTTTTGAAATATTGCTACAATGTCGTTTTGAAGAATTGCTACATTGTTGTTTGTCAATATTGCTACAATGTTGTTAATAAATATTGCCACAGTGTTGTTTTTCAACATTGATATAACATTGTTATTCAATATTGCTACAATGTTGTTTTGAAGAATTGCTACATTGTTGTTTGTCAATATTGCTACAATGTTGTTAAGAAATATTGCCACAGTGTTGTTTTTCAACATTGATATAGCATTGTTATTCAATATGGCTACAATGTTGATATGCAATATTGCAACAAAGTTGATTTACACTATTTCTACAATGTTGATTTACATTATTTCTTCCATGCTGATACGCAATATTGCTACAATGTTGATTTGCAATATTGCTACAATGACAATTTGCAATATTGCAACGATGTTGATTTGCAATATTGCAACGATGTTGATTTGCAATATTGCTACAATGTTAATTTGCAACATTGCTACAATGTTAATTCACAATAGTGCTACATTATTGCTTTGCAATATTGCGACATTATTGCTTCACAATGTTGCTACAATGTTGTTTCGCAATATTGCTACAATATTTTCTTTGTAACATTGCTACAATATTGTTTTGAAGCATTTCTAAAAGTTTGTTTTACAATATTGCTACAACGTTGTTTTCCAATATTGATCAAAGATTGTGAAATAACTAGTAATTAATTCTTAATTAACAATCACTTAACAACATATTTTTAAACATCTTTTAACATTTCAGTATTTATTTCTTGTTAATTTAAATTAAATTTTAAAATCAAGAAATTTATTTCAATTGTAGTAAAAAATGAGAATTATATCAGTAAAATTTATGAAAAGCAATAAGTGAGTCCGCTTCTTGAATCATGAAGATGAAGTGAATGATCTGCATCACTGCAGGTACCCTATGCGTTAGTAGTGATTAGGTCATAAAAATAGAAATTTTTAAAAGGGCTTAACCTTCTCAACCGAAACTTACCTAGTCTTTTAGGTTGGGTTTATGCACGATTCTTCTATGCTCTGTTTCGTGGGGGGGGGGGAGGTACGTGGTCAACATTATTTTTTACGTAAGATATCTCTCCGTGTGTGAATCACTAAAAAACAAAAGTTCAGAAATTTCTTAGAAAAGTTAAATATTTAGTCGAAAGATGAACTTCAACGTTCATTTTTCTAGTTGATTCATCTGTGTTAGTGGAAATTTGACTACTTGCTTGAAACTTAGTTTTTCCCTTGCAGAAAGTTCATTCTCTTGGTTCAAAATTCAACAATCTGTTTCAGTTGAGACTTGACCTGTCTTGTTGAAAATGCGCCTTTTTTATTTAAATCTTCTGTTCTAAACTAAAAATTAGAACCATTTTAGTTTAAAGGTCAACTATCACATTGTCGCTAAAATTCATCTTTTTGGATGAAATTTTTTTTTTTAGCAACTGAAAAATCTTCTTGTGTTGAAAACTTAAGTTTCTTTCGTTGAACTATCAACTATGGTTTTTTTATGCATCTTTACGGTTTCGAATGAATTTTTTCAAGTGGAAATTTAAATATTCCATTTTTTCTAGAAGACTGATCTTTTTTCAGTTCAAACTTCAACCATTTGGTTGGAAATTTTACCAAAAAATATGATTATTCAATACAAAAAAGATGACGTTTTAAAAATATAGTTGAATTTTTAATAAAATGGTGGCATTTAATTAACTTGTTTAATTTCTAAACGAAATTATTAAACATCAACTAAAAACTGTTGCACTGTCATCCAAATAGTGGAATTTTTTAAGCCGAAAAGACAAATTTTTCAGAAGACAGTGCTATTTTCAATGCAGAAGGACGAATTTAGTATCCAAGAAGACGAATTTTAAAAAAATATTTCGATTTTAAACGAGATAGTACATTTCTTTTAAATATAGTTAAATTTCTAACACAATATTTAATATTTTAAAAAAATATGTCAATTTTCATCTGAAATGAAGAATTTTTTAGAAAAGAGATAAATTTTCAACTAGGAAAGACTTTTCAGTCAAGAGAGAAAAAAGTGTCTAGCAAATTGTTGAATTTTTAAACTAAAAAGGCGAATTCTGCAGAAAACAGATGAATTTGCAACACGAAAATATGAATATTTAACCAAATTTTCGAACAATGAAGATGATTTTTTAAAAAAATATTTGATTTTTCAACAAAATGATTGAATTTGTGATCAACTACTTGCATTTAAGATACAAAAAGATGAATTATCAATTAGATATTTGCATTTTCAGCAAAACAAATCAAATAAATTATTAACGAAACAGTTGCATTACAACAAATTAGTTAAAATCTCAAGCAAAAGCGACGAAATTTAACTAAATCATCGAATTTTCAAACAAAATGAATTAAATCAGTCCAGAAACAGTTGCACTTTATCCAAATAGTTGAATTTTTAATTCAAAAATACGAATTTTTTAGAACACAGTTCAATTTTCAATCCCGAAAGACGAATTCAATATCCAAAAAGACGAATTTGCAACGAAATAGTTTAATTTTAAACAAAATAATTAATTTTTCAAGAAAATATATTTAAGATACAGAAAGTACATCAAAATCAGCAGAACTAGAAATAAAAAAAATTGGAAATCAATTACTAAAATAATATTATCAAAAGGAAACAATCCTTCAAAAAAGCGCTAGATTTCAATCCACAATGATATAATATAATTTTTTTTTAAGTACTTGATACCTAAGAAATAATAAATTTACTTGGATCTTAGTAGAAAGAAAATTCATTACCCTACATTTATTTGAAAATATAAATATAAAAAAAAATAATTACAAAGAAGTGTTTCATTTTTTAGCATTACAAAAGAGAGAGAAACTTTATTCATACAATGAAAAATATAGTTTGAACATCGCATATATAGTAGAAATTATTGAAATCTTTCAGTTTACATAAGAAAATTCACTTTCATGATAATATAATGAACGAAAAATGTATATGATCAACGACTTCAAAGTAATAATTTTTCAAACATTTACATCATTCTTCAAATTACAATATTTTGTTTCAAATATTATATCTTGAGTGATAAATTTTATTTATATTACTACCAATAATTTTGTATGCCTGAATATAAAATACGTAAAAAAATAAATTTACATTTTTTTTAATGTTGTACATAAATATCTCTCAGGGATAAAAATAAAAAGATCTTGCATTCACGAAGTATTTCAAAGGGTATTTGAACTAATAAACATACCAATTTCACGTTAGTCCACAATTCCTTTTCTTAATTAACGACGTGAAAAAAAGTTTCAACTATATCTATTTTAAATTTTAATAGAAAAAAATTCATAATCAATTTGAGTTATCATATGTGACTGAAATCCTAATATTTCATTTTTGAAATGTTTTAATCAATGGATTCTATAAATTCTATATCATATTTCATTAAAAATATATGAGCTCTCACTAACAATTTACATACTTGCTATTAACTTCATTTTCATTGTTTTATATTTGTAAAAATAATTTTTAACCAAATGGTCGAATTTTCAAAAAAGAAAAAAGATCACACTTTAATTACTCAAAGCTGGGTTTTTATCCAAATTATTTTATTTTTTTAGAAAACATTTCAATTTTCAACAACAACAAAAAAAGAATTTTTAATCCCAAAGGACGAATTTTCTGTCCAAATAAACGAATGTTCAACAAAACAGTTGAATTTCCGACCAAAATACTTTAACTTTCAACAAAAGAATTAAATTTTCAACAAAATAGTTGACTTTTCTACCATAAAAACTGGAATTTCAATTCAAAAGGATGAATTTTCGACCAAAAAATATCAATTTTTAACAAAATAATTGAATTTTCAACCAAAATCTTGAATTTGCAATCTACAAAGATATGAAATTTCAACCAAATGGATTAATTTTCAAACAAAACAAGATTACACTTCAATTAATAAAAATTGTATTTTCAACCAAATAATTGCATTTTTTAGAAGGCAGTTGAATTTTCAACAACAAAAAAAGAATTTTCAATCCGAAAGGATGAATTTTCTGTCCAAATAAACAAATATTCAACAAAACAGTTGATTTTCGACCAAGAAAGATGACTTTTCAACAAAATACTTGAGCTTTCAAAAAAATAATTAAATTTTAAACAAAATAGTTGCATTTTTAACTAAAAAAAGATTAATTTTCTACAAAAAGATATGAATTTTAAATTAAAGTTTCCTTTTCTACCATGAAAGCTCAATTTTCAATTCAAAAGGATGAATTTTCAATAATAAAGTTGAATTTTCGACCAAAAAAAATGACTTTTTAACAAAATAGTTAAATTTTTGAACAAATTCTTGAATTTTCAATCTACAAAGATATGAAATTTCAACCAAATGGTCGAATTTTCAAACAAAACAAGATTATACTTCAATTAATAAAAATTTTATTTTCAACCAAATAATTGCATTTTTAGCATTTAGAACATGGCTTATCGAGGACATAGGCGGGTCGAAACCATGGGAAAGTGTAATAATTAAATACAATAATTCTAATGACCTTTACATGCCTCCAAGTTCATGGCATTGATACCTGGAACGTCCGAGGAACCATCAACTAACCACAGAAGCTTGGTAGTTCAGAACCCCACGTTAACAGTGGAGAAGTGGACAGCCACGGATGCCAAGAAAGAGGCCAGGGTAACCCAGTTAGTTTTGAATGCGGACCCTTTCGTAGTCCAAAGCATCAAGAAAGTCGATTTTAAGCCGCATCTGGAATTGAAAGGGATCCAGATGAAAATACTTTGTAAGCCGGAAGATCCTAAGCGGACAATGTAAAAGCAGCTGCCGTCGAAACAAATAATGGATAACACTGGTTCCTCAATGAACAGCGAAAAATCCTTCAATTTAAAGTTTATCCAAAATAATCTCTACCACTGTAAATCTGCTTCAACCTTCTCAAGCAGATTTATTACAGTGAAATATACGGCTTTTGCTCTGATTGGAAAATCTTGGGGTTAAAAGGTAGAAATAAAAGGTATAAGCCAAAAATATGGTTCTATGATCTAGCATAGATCTGACGAAACCCCTAGGACAGCAATTTACATGAGAAAATATATCGACTATATTTGCTTACCTAGGTTCTGTACTAAAGATCTATTAGCATTTGAAATCAAGCACCAAAGTGGAGGAAGACGTCAGCCCATGGTGATTAGCTCAATATGCCTGACATTGAATTTTCGGGACCTGCCACCATGAGAGAAATGGAGAGGTTTGATGGAGTACTGCAGTTCGAAATGATGGCCACTGATCACTGGATGTGATGTGATAGCGCATCATACAATACTGAATAGTAAGAACATCAGCAGTGAATTAAACAGTGATCAAAGTTGAGTACCTTTTAGATACTGATTTAACCATATCAAAATGATTATTTTTTGACCAAAATAGCCGAACTTTCAACAAAATAGATGAATATTAAACTAGAAGGTTATTAGGCAGGTTAATCTTGAAAATTTGTTTGAACAAGCTGGTTAAACGTTCAACCTAGTAGTTGAATCTTTCACTAAATAAAAATAATTTTTCACAAAATAGTTTAATGTTCCAAAAATATGAATTTTGCGATCTGACAAAAAAAAACTACTTTTAACAGTTTTGAGAGTTTCGACTTTCAAATTGGCAAGTTCGTTCAAATATATAATTTTTCTTAATTGGAAATTAACTAAAAAAGTAACTGTTCCATTTTTTTTTAATTTATATTTCCTATTTGAAAACTTACAGTAAGTTGTAATATCTTTGGACTTTTTATTGTTTTAGTCAAATTTTTAATTACCTTAGATTTTTCGGGACCACCCAAATTAAAAAATTTTATAAAAAAATGTAAAATTCAAATTCCATAGGTGATCACGAAAATATTCTCAAATTTGAAAGTCTTGGAGAATGTCATTGTGACGTTTTTATCAAAATAAGTACTGTATTCAGAAAATATTTGAGTTATTCTTAATTTTTCTTTTATCAAATTAAAATTAAATTTGATTGTAAGCATATTAAATCAGACAAATATTTACCAGGATCCTTGGCATTAGAAGTGAATAAAGCAACGTTAAATAGAAAAGGTAGTAGAATATTTTATTCATTTCCTAAAACTGAATTTTTTTGGGTACTAATTTTTTTAAATAAGAGTGGAAATTGAATCTTCATAGTGGAAAATAATTCATCTGGGTTGAAAATTAACTGAAAATAAAACTATTCAATTTTTGATGAAAATGTTGTTTGGAATGAAATCTCTATTTATTCTTCTCCATGCTTCTAAAACGTGAAAGACGACAAACAATTCAATAAAGTTTTAAGGGTCTCATATAATTTGAAAAAGATGAATTTTCAACGAAAAATGTAATAGTTGATATTAAAAAAAAAACAGATTTTAATTTAAAATAAAAAAACAGTCGGATTCAACAAAATACTTGAATCCTCATCTAAAACAGATTATTTTCAACTAAATAATTTGATTTCTAACCAAAAAATTGATGTTCTTCCAAAAAAGAAGAATTTTCGATAAAATACATCAATTTTCAACCAAATAGTTAAATCTTCTACCAAATTGTTTAATTTTCCAGCCGAAAATACGATTTTTTCACAAAGAAGTTTAATTTTTCACCCGAAAATGTGCATTTTCAACAAAATAGTTAAATTTTCAGATAAAAAAAAATCATTTTTAACTAACAAAAAAAGAGAGTTTTAAAAATAAAATTATAAATCATGAAGCAAAAAAAAAAAAAAGAATTTTCATGTAAGTAGTTGAACTTTCAACAAAGGAGTTGAATTTCTAATCTAAAACGATGAATTTTCAATGAAAAGTGTAATAGTTGACATTTAAAAAAAAAAAACAGATTTTAATTTGAAATAGAAAAACAGTTGTATTTAACCAACAAATATAAATTTTTAACGAAATACTTGAATCCTCATCTAAAACATATTATTATCAACAACATACATACATTTTCAACCAAATAGTTAAATTTTCTACCAAATTTTTTAATTTTCCAGCTGAAAATACGAATTTTTTACAAAATAGTTTAATTTTTAACCCGAAAATGTGAATTTTCAACAAAATAGTTAAGTTTTCAGATAAAAAAAATAATTTTTAACCAACAAAAAAAGAAAGTTTTTTAAATAAAATTATAAATCTTGAACCAAAAAAAAGAAAGTTTGAGCGCGCCTAGGGCGCGCGACTGTTGATTCTCGCGCTTCGCGCTCGATGATGTGTTTACCTCGCGCTACGCGCTCGGTCTTTGCATTCCCCCCACATTTGCGCCCAAGTGGATTATCCCAGCTTCCGAATGGATTGACAAGGCTCACAAGTGGATTACCCCTGAATTAAAGTGGATATATACAGCTCACAAGATTACGCCAGCTTCAAAATGGATTAATTCGGCTTACAAGTGGATTTCCCCGGAACTCAAGTGGATTAATTCGGCTCATAAGTGGATTACCCCGAAGTTCAAGTGGATTAATTCGGCTTCCAAGTGGAATAATTTTGTTCACAAGTGGATTACCTCAAATTCCAACTGAATTGATCCGGCTCACAAGTTGATTACCCCGGACTTCCAGTGGATTAATTTGGCTCATAAGTGGATTACTCCGCCTTCCAAGTGGATTAATTCGGCTGACAAGTGAACTACCCCGCCTTCCAAGTGAATTATTTCTGCTCACAAATGGACTACCCCGGCTTCTAAGTTGATTATTTCAACTTACAACTGGATTACCCCGGAATTCAACTGGATTGATTCGGCTCACAAGTGGATTACCCCGGCTTCCAAGTGGATTAATTCGGCTCACAATTGGATTACCCCGGAATTCAACTGGATTGATTCGGCTCACAAGTGGATTATCCCGGCTTCCAAATGGATTAATTTGGCTCACAATTGGATTACCCTGGAATTAAAGTGGATTTATTCGGCTTACAAGCAGATTACCACAGAATACAAGTGGATTTATACAGCTTATAAGTCGATTACCCCGACTTCTAAATATATTACACCGTCTTCTAAGAGTGATACTTGGGCTTGCCAGTAGATTACTCCTGAATACTGGGATTAGCCCAGATTACAAATGGATTTCACCGGATCACCAACGGAGAACCCGGCATTCAATTTGATAATTTCGGCTCACAATTTGAGTACCCTGGTTTCCAAGTGGATTAATTCGGCTCACAAGTGGATCACTCCGGAATTCAAGTGAATTTATTCAGTTCACAAGTAGGAAAAGATATGGTATTGTTGGTAGAGGATGAAGAAGGGATAGCGGGCTAAGTTACAGGATGCGAGAAAAGATGAGTTCAAGTTAAATTTAAATGTGGAAAAGACAAAGATAATGAGATTTAGAAAAGGAGGAGGAAGAAAGGAAGAATGGAGTGGGCTATACCTTCCAAACAAATGGGGATCATAGACCTCATATAAGAGAAAGGATAAAAAAGCGGCATGCGTAATGAAACAGATATTGGGAATAGGAAAAATAAGGTTAAAATAAGATTGAAAGTGATTGAGATTGATAGCTTACAAAAAAGGTATATAAGGTGGACGCTAGGGTAGACAGAATGACGCCTCGGTTTATGGTGCGAGAAGAAGTGCAAAGGGATAAATTAAGTGCTAAAACGGGAAAAAGGAAAAGGAAGTTTAAAACAAAGCTAAGGCAGGAAAAGAGAGGGGAGTTATCGAAAAAGTGTTTAAAGAAGGTAGAAGGAAGGAGAGCAAGGACGATGAAATTAACGAGATGGGAAGAAGAATGGAGGGAGTTCTTTAGTGCTAGAGGTATATGAGAGGACTGGAGTGAACTATAAAGAATTGGAAAAAAGAGAGGTAGGGGATGCTTGTGGAAGCATAATATAAGATGATAAGAAAGGAGGTTCAAAGTATTTAGAAAAGGGATGGGGAGAGAGAAGGTTGTCCAGAGTAGAACGGTTTGGATTGGGAAAGGAGGCAGGGGAAGGGATGTGTAGGGAAAAGAAAGAGAACAGAAAGTAAACAATATGTGAATAAGAAGAGGAGACATGGAAGCATGAATGGGAAGGATGTAGCAGAGGAAAGGAACACATTATCAAAATTATGATTAGAGAAGAGATAAATGAACTATTAATGATTTATCCAGTTTTGTTGTTAAAAACGCTTGGGATTATTTGCGGTGTTACAAAGATTTGCTAATTATAAACGTTTTATTTCACACTACATTTTTTCGAAAAAAACAGCAATTTGAAAAATTATCAATCTCGCAACCGCGGTAGAGATTATTGAAAGAAAAAAAACAATTTTATAAATATTTGATATTTTTGAAACTTTGTATATATGTCACATAAATGGAACATAATAAAAATATTACTGAAACTTACTTAAACTTTTCAAAAACACCGGAAAATAATAAAAATAAATAATTATCACGAATCATTAAACAGATAATTTCGGTAGAGATTAGGAATTTTATAATAACAAGTTCTGAAATTTTTAATATTTTTGAAACTTTGTATGTTGAACGTTATATATTTTTGTAATAAAAATATTACCAAAATAACAATTCATAATAATAATTATTATATAATAATGACAAACGTAGTTATTTAGTTAAAAATTCATGTGTCTTGTTGGAAATTCCTCTTCTTTCGGTTAAAATTTAATTTCTTTTGTTATGTAAATTCATATTTTGGGGTTAAAAATTCGAATAATTCCATGAAAATGAAATATATTACGACTTAAAATCTGCCAAATATCAAGTTAAAAATTCATCTCTCTAGTGGAAAATTTAACTATTTTACTAAATATTATTTTTCTGTTGAGAATTAATTTTCTTTGCTGAAAATGTTACTGTTCCATTCTTGGTTGAAAATTTATCTTTTTTGGTCGAAAATCAATACTTCCGAAATAATACGTTTTCATTAATAATGCAAATTACCTGGAAAAAAATTAAAATATTTGGTTTAAGGATAAACAATTTATATGAAAGTTTACCTTCTTTTTTCGCTTTTTTTTTTGTTAACAATTAATTTCTTATATGAAAATGTGGCTATTCTATTTTTGACTGAAAATCTTTCCTTTTGAAGTTTAAAATTTAACTACTTACATAATTAATCTTGTCGCTAGAAAATTAATTCGAACTATTTTTTGCTAAAACTGCAAGTATTGAAAAGCGCATTGTACTTTTCGATTTGTAACTGATACCTTTGGGATATGCGTTGGTCTTTTATACCAAATACCGTCCGTTACGATGTTCAACGAAGAAGAAAAATGACTTGTTTGTCAAAACAACTGGGGTAACGAGAAGAAAAAAAACTGAACTGATAAAATGCCACATGTGCTACATAGGATTAATGTTCATAGAATTTCTCTTACTCATATCTAATTTTCCCTTGAATCTGAATTTTAGACCTTGGATACTTATCCACTCTCTCAGATCACTCATAAATAGAGTTCGAGTTGGAATCCGTCGCACCCACGGGCCTGAAGTGGGCCAGAAATCCAAAAAGAACGGACTGGGACCAGTATTATACGGAACTAAGGAGTGCACTCTCGGTGGTGCCCAGGCCAATTAGAGACGTGGTCACCCTGGAGATAGCAGCCAAGAATTTGACGGAGGCCATAAAATCTATTTATGATAGTAACTGTCGAAACAGAAAAGTCCGAAAGGCTGGACACACACGCTGGTGGAACGGAAACTCGGCGATCTTCGCAGGGTAACCAAAGAGAAATTTAGGTGTGCCAGCACTGCCAAAACGGATGAAGTACGAACCTCATGTACGACGATTAGGGATTAATACAGGGTGTAATATGTAAGGTCTGGAGAAGAGGGGCGATACCTCTGAGAAAACTGAAGCCCCCTCCAGATTCAGGTCGGACCTGAAGCATTTCAGTCAGTACAAGTCTCCTGGTGAGGGTGGCACATACCCGCTCTTCTTACAGAAGGCTGGAGAGACCATCATGGGGCCGCTCGAGAGACTTGCTAGGGCTAGTCTCACACTGGGATGCGTCCCAAAGGCATCGAGAGGTACGAGAGTACTCTTTATTCATAAAGCAGGCAGGATCGGTTATACTTCAACCAAGGATTTCCGTTCCATTTTTAAACTCAAAATTCAACTAATTGGTAGAAAATGCAAGTACTTTGTTGAAAATTCGTCCTTTTGGGTAGAAAATTAATCTTTGTTTTATATTCATCTTTTTGGTTGAGGATTAAAGTATTTTGTTAAAAATGTATCAACTTTTTACTAAAACATTTGATTTTGTGTAGAAAATTAATCTTTTTTGTTGGAAATTCATCTTTTTGGTTGATAATTATAATATTTTCTAAAAAAATTCATCCTTTTTGGATGAATACAACTGGATGAAAATCATATATATTTTTTAATTTCAACTATTTGGTTGAAAATTCATCTTTTCCAGTTTAAAAGTCAACTGTTATCTAAATTATTCGACTTTTTAACGATAAAAACTAAACTATTTTGTTGAAAATTCTTTTTTTTTTGTAGAAAATTAATCTTCTTCTTTGAAAATTCATCTTTTTATGTTAACAATTCAATTATTTTGTTGAAAATTCAATAACTTTGTTAAAGTTATCTTTTTTGGTCGAAAATTCAACTATTTTGTTGAAAATGCGTTTTTTTTTGGTAGAAAATTAATCTTCTTCTTTGAAAATTAATCTTTGTATGTTAACAATTAAATTATTTTGTTAAAAATTCAATTACTTTGTCAAAGTGATCTTTATTGATCGAAAATTCAACTATTTTCTTGAAATATAATTTTTCTTGACTGAAAACTTGTCTTTTATGGTTGAAAATTAACTTGTTTGTTCAAAATTGAACTGTTTAAAAAAAACTCGTCTTTTTGGGTTGAAAATTTACCTCTTTTGTTTGAAAATTCAACTATTTTGTTGAACCTTTATTTTTTTAAAGATTCTTCCACTTAATTTAAACTTTAACTATTTTGTTGAAAATTAACTTTTAAACTCAAAATTCAACTATTTGGTAGAAAATGCATATACTTTGTTGAAAATTCGTCCTTTTGGGGACTTCAAAACAATTCAAGTTAAATTCAAGAAGATTCCAAAGAATTGGAAAACATTTTTAAAAATCCAAATAATTCCCTTAATTTCAGTAAAATGTAGTGAATTTAAAGGAATTGGAAGGAAATGAAGAGAATTCGATATTATTCATAAAAATTCAAGGTGAATTAAAAAAAATGCAAGTGAATTGAAAATAATTAAAAAATATGAAAAATGTATTGCATTCAAGTTTGAAATGATTTTAGAAAAATTCAAGTGAGTGAAAAAGAATTTAGAGAAATGCCTAAGAATTCAAAGTGAGTTTTATAAGGCTTCAGGATTGATTAAATAAAAACTCGAATAAATTTTTTTAGAAGAATTCAGGACAAATTAATAAGAATTCAGGCTGAATTCCAAATGAATTCAAATTCATTGCAATAAACTATTTAAACTCTCTTAATATCTCTTAAAATCAATAGAATCCTAAGAAAGTCGTCACTACTTGTGAATAAATTCTTTTAAATCCATTAAAATATTATAAAATCATATGAAATTCTATGAAATCCGATGATGTTTCATAAAATCCTGAAAAATTTATTAAAATAACTTGTAAACTTTTAAGATCCCATAAAATCATTGAATTCCTAGGAAATCTTAAAAAAATCCCTTAGAGTCTTTTAAAATATTTTAGAACCTTATAGGCGTGACATTTTTTTTAAATCCCTTAAAAACATTTAAAACGATGGAAAACCCTTGAAAATTTTTCAATCTCTTAAAAATATCTTGAAATTTTTACAAAATACCCTAAAATATTTAAAATCACTTAAAAATATTGAAATCTATTAAAAATGTCATCAATACTTTAAAATACCCTAAAATATTTCAAATACTTTCAAATCCTTGAAACTTTTCAAAGCTCTTGAAAATTCGTTTGAATTTTTTAAAATACCCTAAAATCTTAAAACACCTTTAGTCTTGCGAATGTATAACTCGTGACTTACACAGTTTCTTGACATCTACAATGCCCCTACCCCCTCTATGTCGTGGTGAAAATACCCTTTCAATCGCCGAATTACTGTGGCGCATTCGGTGCTTCGTCATTCCTATGCGGACGGTTCTGTTTAATCTTTCAACGTCGGCATTAGATTATTTGATGAACCCAAAGGAGTAAGTGAGGACAGGGATGGCATAGATGTTGATTGTCCTGATTTTGTTTGCTGAGTTAGGATAACTCTCTAGAATTCATCTAAGTCTTGTAGTCAAGGCAGTCGTTTGGCTTTTCTTAATCATCGTATGCTAAATACCCTCAGATTCAAGAATACCCAGCCCCTGAATCGATATAATTCTCAAAATCGTTCTCTATCTCTGCGATCCCTCATTCTCATCTGGTTAAGTGCACTGTTCTGCATTTATCTAACTTATGCTCCATGTGGATATCATTGGAAAACTGCTTTGGGACGTCGATCACTTCCTTCAGTTTCTTGCGCGAAATAGCGTAGAGCTTCAGGTCATCCATGTATACAAGATGGGTCGATTGATGACCATCCTCGTTATCATGTATTCGAAACCCATGAGATATGCTATTCAGTGTTTTGATCAATGGGTTCAACGCTAAACAGAACTGCAGTGCACTAGAGGAGTCTCCTTGAATGATACTTATTGTAATGCGTATTAATCTCGTGAACCTTGGTTGTCCATGATGAAAATACTTGATTCTTGTACCATAAAGCACCATTGCACGACTTAGAAATTCTCTAATGCGTGGGAAGATTTTGTATATTTTTAAGACTTCAAGCAAATAGTCATGTGGTACGGAAGGGAACACTTTTTTGTAGTCAATGCATGTCAGGTGCAAGTTTCTTTTATGTTTACGAGCTTGCGTCATGGTAACATCACCTATAGTGACTAGATCTTCACAAAAAATTTCAAATCTAAAACATGAATTCTTCTCAAAACAGTTAAATTTCTAACCAAATAATTGAATTTTTAACCAAAAAGATGAATTTTCGACCAAGGAGATTAATTTTCTGCTAAAAAGACAAATTAAAAAAAATACGTAAATTTTAAACCAAATAATTAAATTTTAAACCAAGAAGATTAATTTGCTATCAAAAAGTGGAAATTTTCAACAAAATAAATAAATTTTTCACCAAAAACTTGAATTTTTAACCCTGAAGATTAATTTTCTACCAAAAGAGATGAATTTTGAACCAAATAGTTAAATTTTTAAACTAAAAAATATCCATTTTTAACCAAAAATGGAATAGTTCAATTTAAATTTAAAAAATTAATTTTCTATACAAAAAATTGTTTTCTACAAAACTGTTGAATTATCAACCCAAAAATAATCATTTTCAACCGAAAAGTTTATTTTTAACCAAATAATTAAATTTTCAGTTAAAAAAATTATTTTTGAACTAAATGAGTGAATTTAAAAAAAAATAAGTTTAACTTTGAACCAAGGAGTTGGATTTTGAACTTAAAAAGAGGAATTTTCAACAAAATACATTAATTTTCAGAAAATAAATTAATTTTTAACTAAAATAATGAGTCATCAACTAAAGAAAAAAGATTTTTCTACAAAACAATTGAATTTTTAACCATAAAATGCGAATTTTCAACAAAAAAGTTAATTTGCTACCGGAACAGATTAATCAGAAAGTTTCAATTTGCACTAAAAAAATATATAATTTCTACAAAATGAAATGAATTTGCAATTCGAGAAAAATAGTTGAATCCACTACCAAGACAGAAGCAATTTTAACCAAAAAAGTTAAAATTTCTTTAAAAAATTTCAAATCTAAAACATGAATTCTTCTCAAAACAGTTAAATTTCTAACCAAATAATTGAATTTTTAACCAATGTTGGGAGAAGGTGCTCAGGCTGCTGCCTGCAAAGAAATAGCACATATCATTTTGAAGCAAATGAATTCTATCGGTGAGTGTTTGTCTTTTTGAGAAAATTTATATGTTCTAAAATTGTTTAACTTCAGGGAATTATATTAATTATAATTGAATTTAAAGATATAAATGTTGTAAATATAATAATTTAATTAAATATAATATATTGATAACATTTATATTTTTAAATTTAATTATAATTATATTATTTTATTGAATTTTTAACATTTTATGCTTAAGTGTTTAAGGACTGAAATTTTTGAAATTTTAAGTAATAAAAATATTTTTATTGGATATAAAAAAGAAAATCTTGTTTCTGTTATTAGATTATGAATCTAAAAGTTTTATTAACTTATTTTTAAAATGCCTGTATTAAAAATATATATAAAAATATTAAAATTTGTATAATAATTTTTTTTCTAACATTTTTTAACTTCAGGGATCGTCCATAAACTACGTTACCAATTAAAAAATTCCCTTTCTCCCCTTTTTCTAGGATTTTCGCTTGAATGAGAACTAAATTAATAGAACTCAACAAAAAAATCAAATACTTTTGAGTGAAAAGTCTACTATTATATTTTTGTTTCATAATTCATCTCATTGGGTAAAAATTCTAGTATTTGGTTGAAAATTTGATTATTTTATTGAAAATGAAACTATTTTGTAAAAACGTCGTCTTTTTTATGAAAAATTCAGCTACGTACGTGGTTAAAAGTTGAACTACTATGTTAAAAATTCATTTTTGGTCTGTAGATTCATCTCCTTGATTTAAAAATTAACTATTCCATTTTTAGAAAATTAATCTTATGGGTTAAAAAATCATATTTTGGGTCATCATTTTAATTTGTAAATTCATCTCTTTTGTTGAAAATGTAAATAGTTTGTTGAAAATTCGTTTTTTTTTTGGTCATAGAGACTGGGTGTTTGGAATTCTAGAGGGGTGAATGATTATAAGGAAGCTAGATATCTTCTGTATTCCTGAAACAAAGAAAAAATGAATGCGACAGCTGAATAATAGGGAATGGGAAGTTATAGAAAAAACTTTAACTATAGTCAGGAGTAGATAGCGAATCGCATGGTTATAAAGTAATTGGTCTGATTATGAATGAGAAAGCAACGCAGCATGTCGAGGGGCATGGAGTTGTATCCACAAGATTGTTGTGGTTAGAATGAAAGTGGGCAACAGAAGATTATTTAACATAGCGTGTTACGCCACAATCGATGGGGACAGGAGTAAGGTGAAAGACGCCTTCGAGAACACTTTAAACGATACTTTAGGAACTTGTGATTAGGGGAAAGAAATCAGTTTACTAGGATATATGAATGAATGGGTTGGAACTCAACACTAGGCTATGGAAGGTGTGCTTGGTAATTAAGGAGATCTGACACCAAAATGTAACGGGGACAGATTTATTAGCCACAGTATGATCGACTTTATTGCCGCGGATAAAAGACTGAGTTTGCTCAAGACATGCATGGGTTACAAGAGGTCCTAAATGTTAAACGAACCTTTTAGTCTTAAACATTAACATAGGCCAAGGATGGAGAGGAACTAGACAACCAACAAAACGGGAATTTTTTAAAAAAGTCGAAATCATCATTTAAAGATAAAAAAAGTCCCTCTCGAGCTGTGTTGGTGCGAGATTGAGACACATCTCAGAGTACTTAAGCATTTATATCATCAATTGTTCAGTTTATGTTGCAGTGAGAGCTTTGGCTGATTCAAATCAAAGGCTAATACCATGGATGGACTAAGTGACCAAAAGAGGCTTGCATCAATTGAACAAGGAGGTTAACTGGGCAAGACATACTAGGTCCCATTTTCAGTGTGTGATTGACTACATAACATGTGGTTTGAAAATTCCTTCTTTACGGTTGAGAATTAATTTTTTAACTGAAAATATAGAACTATTTCGATTTTGTTTAAAAAATGAATATTTTTAATTCAAAATTTACTTTTTCTAGTTGAAAATTCAACTATATGATTAAATATTGAACTCTTTGATTGAAGATTCTTTTTTTTTTTTTATCATTTCAGTTGGAAATTCATTTCTTTGGTTTAAAATTTAAATATTTTATTAAAAATTCGTTCTGTATGGTTGAGAATTAATTTTTGAAACTGAAAATATATAAATATTCCATTTTGGGTGGAAAATTGATATTATCAATTCAAAATTGATCTTTTCCAGCTAAAAATGCAACTATCTGGATGAAGATTTATGTATTTTGTTACAAAATTGGACTTTTTTGTAGAAAATTAATCTTTCTGCTTGAAAATTGGCCCTTTTTGGTTAAAAATGCAATTATCCAGTTGAAAATTAATCTGCTTTGATTGAGGATTCAACTATTTTGTAGAAAATTCGTCTTTTTTGTTTGAGTTCAACTATTTTCATTTCAAATTTAAATTTTTTTGGTTGAAAATTCATAATTAAATTTAAAAATTCAACTATTTGGTTATAAATTAAATTTTCGTTGAAAATTTATACTTTTGGGTTGGAAATTTAACTGTTTTTTACCAAATTTGCCTTTTTGACTTTAAAATTCAAGAATTAATTTTCTTGAAAATGGATGTATTTTTTTTTAATGGAAAATTAACCTTCTTGACGAAAAATTAATCTTTTTAATTGAAAATTCAACTATTTGTTTGAATATTGAACTTTTTTTATTGAAAATTCCTTTTTTTTTCAAGATTGATTATTTTAGTTGAAAATTTTAATATTTTGTTGAAAATTCCTTCTTTACGGTTGAGAATTAATTTTTTAACTGAAAATATAGAACTATTTCGATTTTGTTTAAAAAATTATTATTTCAATTCATTAAAATAATTGAAATCATTGTGGAATCTTCAAAAAAATTTTGAAATCGTTTTAAATCTTTGAAATGTTTCGAAATTTTAGAAATCTGGTTAACTATAAGCCTTTTTTAAATCTTCAAAATTTTTGGAATCTTTTGAAAGTTTTGAAATCTTTGTGAAATATTCGAAATCTTTGTGAAATCTTTGAAACCTGGTGTACACGCCTTCTTCAAATATTGTAATTTTCATTAAATCTTTATGAAGTGTTCGCAAACTTTGTACAAAATTTCTGAAATCTTTGTTTATGAAACCTTTTGTATTCGTAAACATAATTTAATTATTTCAAATCTTACAATTCTCCTGAAAATTCAATTTGTTGTATTTTTAATGTTACTTTTCACGATTAAAACAAAAACTACGCATCCTATCAGACAATAATTTCCAACAAATTTGTAGCTCTGTTTTGGTTAAATGAATTTTGTCAATTAATTTTATTCGTATCTTGTGTCGTTTGTCTAAAAATTCAATTTTTCTATTGTTAATGCAGTTTTTTACAAATCAAAGAAAAAAATACGCATCCTATCAAAAAAGTTATTTCCGAAAAATTTGTAGATATTTTTTAAATACATAATTTTTGTCCAATCATCTTGTTTCGTATCTTGTATAGTTTGACCGCAAAATGGAATATTTTACTTTTTGTCATTTTTTGTGCGGTTAAAATTTGAATTTTCGATTTGTCAAGAAAATTCAAAAAGTTGTGATAATCTCGAAGGGTGTCCAAAATGCAACGTTTTCCTTTCCCCGAAATTTTTTCATGTCGTGCATTGTTTGGCTTAAAATGTTCGTTTTCGTTTGTTTTTTGGAATTTCGTAAATGCTATTCCGGTAATTTTTCTGTTATCAAAAATAAAGTCATCAGGATAAATTGTTTAAATTTTTGAGTACTACTAATAATCTTAATTTTTATGCAAAACAGTCAAATTTAACGAAAAAGATTCATTCTAAACAAAAAATGTAATAGTTGATATTTCAATCAAAAAATATGTAAAGGCCATTTAATAAATTCAATAGATAGACCAATAGCCAAAACATTTCAAATTTCTACCAAAAGAGATCAATATTCAATTTCAAGGGGCAAATTTTCAACAAGGCAATTTCCATAAAGTAATTGATATTCAACCAATTATTTTCTGAATGTCTTTCCGACTTTCTTTTTAAAAAGTCATCTTTCAGTCAAAAATTCAACTACTTGATTGAAAGTTGAACTATGCTGTGAAAAAATATTTTTTTTGTAGCAGATTCATCTCTTTGATTAAAAATTTAACTTTTCTATTTTTAGAAAATTGCTCTTCTTGGTTGAAAAATGATCTTTTTGATTGCATGTTGCATTTTTACTTTTGAAAATCAATTTTTTGGTGAAGATTCATCTTTTCAGTTTAAATCTCACATCTTTCGTTGAAAATTTAACTATTTTGCTGACAATTCGTTTATCTTTTTGGCTGAAGGAAGCTGTTTTTGATTTCAAATGAACACCTGTTTTGTTTGAAATAACAACTATTACATATTTTGTTGGAATTTTTTTTTCATACAAAAATCAACTACTTGGTTTATAGTGCAATTAATTTAAAAAAATGTATTAATTGCTTTCGTTGAAAATTCATATTTTTGGATCGAAAATTTTTTTTGGCCCTGGCTTGAATTTTTTTTGTCTTTTTGGCTTGAAACTACTTAATTTGAAATAAAGTTGAACTATTTGGTTGCAAATTGAATTTTTTGTTGAAATTCACCATTTTTTGTTAAAGATTCTACTTTTTTTATGACCATTTTATTATTTGGCAGAAAATTAACTTTTCTGGTGGAAAATCGTATTTTCTATTTGAAGATTCAACTGTTTTGTAGTTTTTTTTAATGATTCCTGAAAAAATTAAAATGATTTTTTATTTAGAAAAATTAATTTTAAGATAAGATTGAAAATTATTTCAAAATATTTATAACGAAACAAAATAAATTATTTTCCAGCAAAAAAAAAATATATATATATTATTATAATTTCGTTCAATTAAGCGTTAATTTCACTTTTCAATAATCATTATTAATGTCAATAAAAATAAAATTAATCGAAATTTACTATTTTCACAGTTTACAATATTAACATATGCCAATGCTAAAAATTTAATGTTCACTTTGTAGAATTATTATTGTTACTCTGGGAAAAGTGTATTCGTATTTAATCATTAAAATAATGCTTTCTTAATTTTTCATTAGTACTTATTAATTTATTGGATATTTAATATGCTACAAAATATTTTTTCGAAATAAATATATGCAAAAAACGTATTTTAACAATTAAAATAAATTAAATTTGTATTTTCTCCATGCCGTCTTCAAATCTCATGACACACTTATTCTACAGGCCTTAATAGGTGAGCCATCCCAGTGCTCCCAATTTGGCTCTCCAGCTGCAGTGCGCATGCGTTGCATCGGCAGTCTCATTGGCTGTAAATGGCGCCAGTTTTTGAAACTGTTACATGTGTAAATCAATTTTTTATAATAAATCGTCATTGTGGAAATAATGATAATTTATTTTCAGGTCACAAAATAGTATTTTAGAGTAGAAGGTGAAATAATTATTATATTCTACCCTTTGCAAATAAATTACTGATTTTAAATTCAAAGGAAGAAATACATATTTTCACCAATGTAAATTTTGAATCATGCAAAATATTTGTTTGTACTTTACGATTATTATATATTGTGAAAAATCGATTTGCATATTTATTTATCAATTTATTTCAAATAAGCGCGCGATCAACATCCAATGAGGCTGCTGGTGTGACGCATGCGCGGTGTCCTGATAAAAATTAAAAAAAAAAAAAAAAATCCAACGCATTTTTGGATAACCCTAGCCAACTCAAGATAAAGTATTTGTAAATAAATCTCGGTAAAAGTAAATTATTTAATATTTAAAAATATAAAAAACTGTATTACATTAAAAAATGTTTAAAAAATATCTGTGATTTTTTTTAGATTTTTCCAAACGTCGACCGCTTCCTGAGATTAGTTGAAATGATTGACGCTTGAAAAAAGAGGCCGAAAAACCCTGTTTTTTAATAATGTTTTGCTCACTAACTATTGACAACAATTTTTTAGGTTGGAAGTGATCATATCGTTGGATTCGGAAGACCTCAAGCTTTCAGATACTTTTTATTAAAACAGTCAGAGATTTTTTTTGAGTGAGTTGCAATTAAAAGAAGTGAGGGTCCTCGACGCAAAGTTTAAATAGGAACACTTAATTAACTTGAGGGAGTATAAGAAAAAAATACGTTTTATAAATTTTATTCCAAATCGTCAATATTAGGTGAATCAAGTTGAAACTTTACGTTACTCTTCACTGTTAGCTATAAAACAGAAATGAATAATTACTTTTTGAATATCACCCCCATAAGTCTGTTTTATAGGGTCCCATGGAAACCCCATAAGTGAAAAATCTGGTTTGGCAAGTTTTTGCCGCCAATTATGATTTTTTTGCAGTTTGCAAAATAAAAATGGTTCCTAATATATAAAATACTACTTTCAAATGATAACTGCGTGCTCACATAAAATTTTTAAACAATTTATAATTGTTTTCAGCCCTTTTCTCCTAGAATAGAGTTAGAAAGTCTCGGTTTTCCCGAAGTTTTTAATTTCTTTTTAACATTTCAGTTAAAACTAGTTAATAATCAATTAAGTTACACAGAAATAATTGATTACAAAGTTTATTATTATTAATAATAATAGTCTCTTAGAATAATATATATATATATATATTTCTTTGTAAAATAATATTTAAATAAATTATTAATTATTGTTTTAAATAAGTTTTTAAATTTTATTTAAAAATTTAAAAAAAAAACATTGAAGTGATTTAAAACGAGAAAATAATTTACTTTTTTATAATGGTAAATTTATAATTATAAAAAAAAGCTTCAAATATATATATTTTTTTTGTAAAATAATATTTAAATAAATTATTAATTATTGTTTTAAATAAGTTTTTAAATTGTATTTAAAATTTAAAAAAAACACTGAAGTGATTTAAATCGAGAAAATAATTTACTTTTTTATTATGATAAATTTATAATTATTCAAAAAAAAAGCTTTAAATATTTTTTTCGTAAAATAATTTTCAAATGTTTTGAAATTTGTTTGAAAAACCCTTAACTCTTAATTACAATAATTTTTAATTTTAATAAAATGCCGCGTCCTTCAGTCAAAATAAAAAATAATTTACTTTGTTATAATGGAAAATTTATTATTATAAAAAAAATGCTGTAAATATTTTTTTTTGTAAAATAATATTTAAATAAATTATTAATTATTGTTCTAAATAAGTTTTTAATTTATTTTTTTTAATTAAAAAAAAACATTCAAGTCATTTAAAAAGAAAAAATAATTTACTTTTTTATTATGGTAAATTTATAATTATAAAAAAAAGGCCTTAAATATTTTTTTTTCGTAAAATTATTTTCAAATGTAAAATAATTTTCCAATGTTTTGAAATTTGTTTGAAAAATCCTTAACTCTTGATTACAATAATTTTTTATTTTAATAAAATGCCGCATCCTTCAATCAAAATAAAAAATATTTGACTTTTTTATAATGGTAAATTTATTATTATAAAAAAAAGCTTCAAATATATATATTTTTTTTTGTAAAATAATATTTGAATAAATTATTGTTTTAAATAAGTTTTTAAATGTCATATTTCAATAATTTTGAAGGATTTTATGATATTTTTAAAAATTCCAAGAAATTTTCAAGATATTTCAAACGTTTCAAGTGATTTAAATTACTTCAAAAATGATTGCAAAGGATTTTAAATACTTCAAGGTATTTTAAAAGATTCCAACGAATTTTAGTCAAATTTCAATAATTTTGAGGGATTTTTTTCTTTTTCTTTTTTGATTCCAAGAAATTTTCAAGAGATTTCAAAAGTTTCAAGGCACTGTCAATGATTTCGCTTTTTTTAAACACTTTGAAGTATTTTAGAAGATTTCAAGAAGTTTTAGTCATATTTCAATAATTTTTTGGGACTCCAAAAGATTTTATCCAGGATTTCATGATAGTTTTAAAAATTCCAAAGAATTTTCAAGAAATTTCAAAAGTTTCAAGGGATCTTAAATGATTTCAAAGATTTCAAAAATGATTTCAAAAGATTTGAAACACCTTAAGGTATTTTAGAAATTCCAAGGAATTTGAATTATATTTCAATAACTTTGAAGGATTCAAAAGAATTTTTTGATATTTTGAAAAATTCCACAAAATTTTGAAGAGATTTCAAAAGTTTCAAAGGATTTTAAATGGTTTCAAATGATCTTAAACACTTGAGAGTATTTTAAAAGATTCCAAGGAATATTTAAAATTTCAGAGTGTTTTTAAATATTTTTGAGTTTCAAAGGATTTCAAAAATAGTTTCCAAGGATTTGAAACACTTTAAATTATTTTAAAATATTACATGGAATTTTCAAGAGATTTCAAAAGTTTTAAGGGATTTTCAATGATTTCAAAGGATTTAAAACACTTTTGGGTATTTTAAAAAATTCCAAAAAAATTGTAGTCATATTTAAAAGATTCCAAGGAATTTTAGTCATATTTCAATAATTTCAAAGGATTCCAAAGGATTTTTTGATATTTTCAAGAGTTTGTGTTAAGATTTACCCACCATATGGGACAAAACTTTTGATTTTTTCTGTGCTGAATTTTTAACCCATAAATAGAAATTTTCAACAAACAACCAAACAGCTACGCTTTCAGATAAAAAACGAATTGAAAGCACAATAGTTAAATTTTCTGAAACAAAAACAGATCATTTTCAACCAAATTGTTAAAAAAATGTATGCCAGAAAGACAGATCTTCTACAAAACATTTGAATTATCAATCAAAAACATGAATTTTAAACTAAAATTATAAATCTTCAACTAACAAAATTAGTTTTTAAGAATATTGCTCAGCTTTTAGGGAGGGAGTTGATTCTTGAACAAACGAAAATTTCTACAAAAAATGTAGCAAGTAAATTACAAAAAAAATATTTCAATTTTATTTGAAAACGGTTGAATTCAACGAAAAAGGATAATTTTCAACAAAAGGTATACATTTTGAAACCAGAACTTGAATTTTTAATTAAGAGGATTAATTTTCTAAGCGGGAGAACAAATTTTGAACAGAGTACATGCGTTTTCAACTGAACTGTTGAATTTTGAACTGAGAAAAAATCTTCAACCACAAATGGGATAGTTAAAAATTCAATTGAAAAATTCAATTTTCTACCAAAAATCAGAACGAATTTCTAATAAAATAGATCAATTTCCAGCTAATGAAATGAGCTTCAGCACAAATTATGAATCTGCAATAAAAAAAATTAATTTTGAACAAAATTGTTCAACTTTTGAACAAATACTTGAATTTTCTGTTATATTATTGAAGTTTTCAATCGGAAATACAAACTTCCTATAAAATAGGCAAATTTTAAAACAAAAAGTATATTTTCAACCAAAACAGATCAATTTTCAACCAGAAAATTGCATTTTTAACCGAAAAATATGAAAATTCTATGAAAAGAGATGCATTTTAAACAATAAAGACGAATGCCATAAAATTCCTAATTAATAAAATTCCCAAATAATAAAATTCCCGAATTGGAAAATTCCCGAATAATAAAATTCTCGAATAATGAAATTGCCGCGTAATAAAATTCCTGAATTGGAAAATTCCTGAATAATGAAATTAACGACTAATAAAATTTCCGAACAATGAAATTCCTAAGTGGGAAAATTCCCGGAAAATAAAATTCCCGAATTGCAAAATTTACGAATAATAAAATTTCCAAATAATAAAATTGACGAATAATAAAATTCTTGAATTATGAAATTCCCAAATTGGAAAATTCCCGAATAATAAAATTGACGAATAATAAAATTCCCGAACGGGGAAATTGTCGAAAAATAAAATTCCTGAATTGTAAAATTTCCAAATGATAAAATTCCCGATTTTAAACAATTTAACATTTTTTTAAAATATTGTTTATTCATTCAAAATACAATAATCAAATATTTTTCTTCAAAAAATATTATTTGTAATGTTTAAATTTCGTAAAATTATTGCTTGAATTTTAAATAACAATAATTGAAAAAAATATATTTCAGAATGAAATTTGTTTAGGATTTTTCAAATTCAGTAATATCATAAACAGTCGGCAATTTTATTATTCGTAAATTTTATTGTTCGCGAATTTTATTTTTCGGGAATTTTATTTTTCGGGAATTTCGCGATTCGGGAATTTTATTGTTCTGGAATTTTCAAACTCGGGAATTTTATTATTCAGAAATTTTTTCATTCTGGAATTTTATTATTCAGCAATTTTAGTGTCGGGAATTTTATTTAGGTCGAGTATTCTGTTGCGGCAAAATATGCCGGATTTTCATTTTCTCGTCCTGCATATTTTGTCGGATTTCAATTTTCTCTTCCGGCATATTTTTAATAACGTCATAATTTTCCGTAAATTGTCATAAATTTCTACAACTTTCGTAAATTTTAAAGGAAAGGTTTACATGCAAATGTTTGGCGTTGAGAACCCTGTGTTGGGGAGAGAGAGAGGCGGAAGGAAGCGTCACTGGCGTACGTGACTAAACGGGCCTTCTCTCGTTTGCCCACGGCGTTATCGAGACATTTATTATTTACTTTTTGATTCTAATAGCGATCATCGTCTTCTCTCAAAATCTGCCAGAAAATTTAAAAAAAAGTTTTGATTCAACAAAATAGCAGATACGAGAAGAAGTTAAAATAAAAGTTTGCATGCCTAAAAATGTTCTATGAAAAATGTATCTCGTTCTTTTGCGATATCTTTCATCGTTGACTAGTAACATTTAAAAATTACATTATTAGAAAAAAATATTCTCCCGGCCTCAAAAATGGTTTTGCTCACATGATGCTGATAACATGCCTTTCTTCTACCATTAAAACTTATTAAACATTATTTGATAGAGCGAAAAAGTTGTGGTTTTCCTGAAAATCTTTCTTTTTTTTCATCAGATTCTGGAAATATGAAAAAAAAAGTTTCTCAAAAAACCCGCCGTTTTCATTTTTTTTTAAATCTTCTCGAAAAGTTTCTTCTTATAATAAGAAGACATATTGTCAGCCTCATGCGTGCTGAACCATTCTTGAAGCGGGAAAAACTTTTTCTCTCCTGAATATGTAATTTTTGATTTTTTTTAAATTTCAAGCCAAAAGGACAAATTATTATTTACATAATGAATAAATTTTCAAACCCAAAGCTATGATTTTTTCAAGAAAAAAATTTGATTTCCTATCAAAAAGTTAAGTTTTCATAAAGATATGGAAGATATCGCAAAAGAACAGAAAATATTTTTGTATCTGTAATTGTTTCGAAGAGAAAGTAGAAAATTCGATTGTAAGAAAAAAGAATTCTTCTGCTTACAAAATTCATATAGCAAGAATCAAACATATAAAATATATTCATTATCATTTTGATTTGTTTAAATGTTTAATTTATTTCTCGTTTTGTAAAATTTGAATTAGTTTATCTAGTAACTGGGACTTTCAAAAAGTTAAATATTTCTTCAGATATCTACTTAAAATTTAATAAAGTCTCTTCGGTCTCTAAAAATTATTATCAAAATTTGCTCAAATATTTAAGTTTCGAGATTTAAACCATTTCCATAAATAACATATATATGTGTAGTGTAGTATATACTTCACATCGGTTAATTTGAATATTTAAAATGAAGTATTAAATTATAATCTAGTCCATGAAAAACATATTTTCATGGCTACAATAATTATTATTATTGAATTATAAATATATTATTTAGATAATATAAATTACATTTCAACCAAAAAAGATTTTGATTTTTAATGAAAGAAGAGTTGAAGTCATGCCAAAAAAGACATATTTAAAAAAAAATAGCTGAATCCTCAACCAAAAAAAATCGTGTTTACCAGTTGCATTTTTATCCAAAAAAGATGACATTTTTTAAAAAAGAAAGGAATTTTCTTCAAAACAGTTCAATTTTTTAACACAAAAATATGAATTTTTAACGAAATAGATGAATTTTCTACCAAAAAGCACTAATTTTCAACAAAACAGAGACATTCTCAACCAAAAAGATTAATTTTTAACTAAAATTATGAATCTTTAAGGATAAACAATGAATTTTTAATAAATTAGTTTAATCCTCGACAAAAAAATATTAATTTTCATTCAGTTTCATTTTTACGTGAAAAAGACGATTTTTCAATAAAATACTGAAATTCTGAAACGACCCAGAATAATTTCCAAACCAGAAAGACGAATTTTTAACCTAATAGTTCAACTTTTAACCCAAAAATTTTTTCAGCCAATGAAGAAAAAGAAATTTTACTCAAATTATAATATGAGGGGATAAATGGTTTTTAATACAAAATAAAAATTAAATGTTACAATATACATGTTAACCAAATATTTGAATTTTCAAGACAAGAAACAAATTTTTTAGCAAGCAGTTGAATTTTCTTAAAAAAAGATTATTTTCAACCAAAGAAACTGGCTTTTCTACCATGTAAGATGAATTTTTAACAAAAGAGTGAAGTTTCTGAGCTAAAAAATCGAACGTTTTAGATAGCAGTTACTTTTAAATAATGAAAAATAAATTTTTAGCAAAAAAGATCATTTTTGATAAAAAAAAGATTACTTTTAAACAAAATATGTAAATTTTCTACCAAATCTTTGAGTTTTCAACGAATAAGTTGAAATTTCAACTAACAGCATTAATTTTTCTACATGATAAAGTTTCAGCTGAAAATGGAATCATTAAATTTTCAGTTATAAACTCTGATAAAAAATTAACTTTGACCAAAAAAGAAAGAATTTTCAACAATATTGTTAAATTTTTAACCAAAAAGGATAAATTTTCGAACAATAAGATTAATGTTCTATCAAAAAAGATGAATTTTCAACAAAACACATGAATTTTCAAACAAAAATTTAAACCATCTGCTAACCATATAAATTTTCGACAAAGTAGCTGAAGTTTTGATAAAAAAGATTACTTTTTAACAACATAGTTGCATTTTCGATTTTGAAAAGGGTCAGTTTGAATTTCAATCTAATAAATAGACTTGTTTTAATTATGGTGCTTTTCGATATTGGAATTTTTTACCAATTAGACCATTATTAAAGCGATCTACTTTTTCTCGCAGATCATGATCCAAATTAAAACGATCAAGTTTTTAACCAATTTGAACGATCGAACGAATCCGATCACTCTTTGGAAGATTTGCTTGAAGAAAAAGGGAATTAACAAATTATGGCAAAACTCAGGAGGAAAGCCCGCGGAAAGAAAAGAAAAAGGCAGTCCAGCAGTGACCGTAAGTTTTTCCGGATCATATGAAGACAACTTTCCCTTGAATAAGTTACTGAGAGACTTCAGTGAGGTGTCAGAAATGCAGCAATTGTTATTGCAATTCTATTATTCATTTTTGTCTTTTGTGTAAAATAGCTTTTTTTTCTTTGAATTATTTTTTTAGCATTGGGAAAAGAGCAGAAATCATTAACTTAAAACAACAATATTAGTCGAAAAATTAGTTTTGTTGTGGTTGACTTATTATTTGTTTATAAATAAAAAGGCAACGCAAAGTCAACGATTTTACAGAAAATCGTCACTTTCTAGCACTTATCTGAGAAAAGATAGTTATGAACAATATTAAATTGTTTAAACAACTTTTCAGTCAACTTTGATTAATCATTACCTCACTAAGTGAAAAAAGGACAGATGGATAAAAATTGCCAATAAACCGCAAATATCAGGCGCAATCGATATAGATGAAGATAGTCATAAACAATGAGAATTTGTTTGAACAATTATTTTTGCTAAATCTAATTGATTATCAAGTCACGCCTGATAAAAAAGAGACGAGCATTTGAAAATTTCAGAAAAAAACGTAATATTTTACCAATTAAGCGAAGAGATTTTTATCAACAATGATAATAAATTGTTTAAACAATTTTTTTGTTAACTTCAGTTCATTATTACTTCACTCCAAATGAAAATTAAACAAAAAGCTAGAAATTTAGAAAAAAAACGCATCTTTCTAGCATTATTCCATTATAATATTATTAATAATTATAATTTATTGTTCATACAATTATTTTGTTAATTTGAATTATTTATTACTTCACTCCAAATTAAAATTGGACAAAAAGCCAGAACTTGAAAAAACCCCACATCTTTGTAGCATTATTCAAATATAATATTATTAATAATTATGATAAATTGTTAAATAATGATGTTGTTAACTTGAATTTATTATTACTTCACTCCAAATACGATAAAAAAAAGTAGTTGAATTTACAACCAAAAAATAAATTATCAACCAGGAAGATTAATTTTCTACCGAAAAAGAAGAATTTTCAACAAAAAACAAAGATTTTCAATCAAAGAGTTAAATTTCCAACGAAAATGATGAATCTTCAACTGAAATAGTTACATTTTGAGTTAAAAACAAAAATTTAAACCAAAAACTAAGATTTTTCAAAAAATAGGTAAATTTTAAACCAAAGAGACAAATATTTTACATTTTCTTATTTCCAAAAAAATTCAAACAAAAATTTCAATGAAAAGGTGCGATTTAAAAAAAAATACATAGGTAAATTTTTAATCAAAGAGATGTTAAAATTCTTTAACAAACATTTTTCTTCTAACAAACATTTTGAACAAAAATTGCGATTTAGAAAAAATAGTTAAATTTTTAAACAAAGAGATTAATCTTATAATATTCTAAGACATTTTTTATTTTTTTATTTCTACAAAAAAAATAGTTAAATTTTCAACCAAAGAGATAAATGTTAAATATCCTAAAATATTTTACATTTTTTCATTTCTAAACAAATTTCAACCAAAAACTGCGATTTAAAAAAAATAGTTAAATTTCCAACCAAAGAGATGTATGTTAAAATATTCTAAAATATTTATTATTATTTTTTATTTCTAAAAAAAATTTAACCAAAAACTGCGATTTAAAAAAAAAATCGTTAAATTTTCAACCAGAGATAAATCTTAAAATATTCCGAAATATTATTTATTTTTTATTTCTAAAAAAAATTCTAACAAAATTTTAAAATAAAAACTTCGATTTAAAAAAAAATAGTTGAATTTTCCACCAGAGATAAATCTTAAAATATTCCGAAATATTCTGTATTTTTCAATTTCTAAAAAAAATTCTAAAAAAATGTCAACCAAAAACTTCGACTTATAAAAAAAAATAGTTAAATATTCTAAATTGATTGAAATATCAACTATTACGTATTTTATCGAAAACTCATATTTTTTATTTGAAAATTCAATCGCTTACTTAAACTCCATTGTCAAAAATTCAATTATTTGTCAAAGGTTTATAATTTTAGTTGAAAATTCACCTCTTTGTATGAAAATGTGTTATTTTTCTGGTAAAACATTAAATTGTCAACTGGAAATAATCGAACTATACCATTTTTTGTCAAAAATTTATCCTTTTCGGCTGAAAATTCAACTATTTAGTTTAAAATTCGTCTTTTTGTTCAAAATTTGTTTTGTTTTTTTGGTAAACGTTGATTTTTTAGAATTATAATTGAATTATTTTATTTGTAGTAAAAAATGTATCTTTTCGAGTTTAAATTCATATTATATTATGTAATAAATTATTGTTCGCTTCATCACTGAAGCATCTTTCTTCTACAAAAATTCAACTCTTTTGATGAAAATTGGTCTTTTTCGCTTCGCAGTTCACCTCTTTCCGCAGATATTTTATTTTTAGTTTAAAAATTCAAACTTTTTGTTAAAAATTGAACTATTAGTTCGAAAATTTCGTTTTTTTTGGTTGAAAATTAAATTTTTCAAGTGCATATTGAACTACTCAATTCTTGGTAAAAAATTGATCTTTCTTAGTAAAAATATTAACCATTACTTGAAAAGTTATGTATTTTGTTGCAAGTTCATTTCTTTATTGAAAATTCAATCAATTTTATAAACATTCGTTTTTTTAGTACAAGGTTCAAGATTTTGGGTTGAAAATTCAATCATTTTTATAAAAATTCGTTCCATGTTTGGTTAAATATAAATTTTTTGAACTGACAATTAAACTATTGCATTTTTGGTTTGAAAAATATATTTTTCAGTTAAAATTCAACTATTTTGTTAGAATTTCATGCATTTAGTTGAAAATTGATATCTTAAATGGTAACTGAGTTATTTATTTTTAAGCTAATTTAAATTTAATTTCCAATAAAACAATTAAATTTTTAACCAAATTGTTGAATTTTCAACTAAATGATCGAATTTTAAACAAAAAAGATTAATCTCAACCAAAAACAGTTGTATTTTCAACGAAATAATTGAATTGTTAGAAGACAGCTTAATTCTTAACAAAAAAGGTGAATTTTACATCTAAAAGGACGAATTTTTTGTCCAAATAGACAAATGCTCAAAAAAACAGTTGAATTTTCAACCAAACAATACGAATTTTTAAGCAGAGAGATAAATTTTCAATTAAAATGATGAAACTTGAAAAAAAAGAATTTTTAACAAAGTAGTTCAACTTTTAACCCAAATTTCGACTTTTTTAATCAAACAGACGAATTCAATAAATAAAGCTTTTTCAGAAAAGACAGAACAGCAAATTTCATCCAAATTGTTAAATAAAGACGAATTTTTAACTAAAAAGATCAATTTTCAATAAAAAATGGAAGTTACATTTTCAGGTAAAAAATTAATTCTACATGAAAGAATAACGAGTTTTCAATAAAATAATTCAATTTTCAACCTAAGATCTGAATCTTGAAACAAAAAATTAATTTTCAACAAATTGGTTCAACTTTTACGCAAGCAACTGAATTTTCGATTTCAAAAATAAATTTTCAACCAAAAATGGAGACGTTACATTTTTTGTATATAAAATTAATTTTCAACAAAAAAAAATCAGTTTCAACGAAGTAGTTCAATTGGAATAGTTAAACTTTTAATTTAAAAAATTAATTTTCTACAAAAAAAAACAACAAATTTTTAATCAAATAGTTCCATTTTTAACCCAAGAGATTAGTTTTCGAACAAAAAAATTAATTTTTAAACAAAAAAATGAATTTTTAACAGAACGGTTCAACTTTTACCAGAGTACATAGTGGTATTTTCAAACTAAAAATTTAAATATATTCCATTTTTCGTCAAAATTCATTTTATAGCCATTACATCTTTTCTGTTGAAAATTCATTCGTTTGGTTGAAAATTTATTTTATTTGTTTAAAAACTCATTTCTCTAACTGAAAATTAAACTATTCTATTATTTGTTTTAAGTGTATGTTTTCAATTGAAAATTTGTCTTTTCTGTAATAGAAAATTCAATTTTTTGTTTGAAAATTCACCTTTTTTTATTGACAATAATTTTTTTCAACTAAATTTTGTTTTGAATTTTTTTATAGACATTTAGTCCTTTTGGTGAAAAATTCACTTGCTTCTTTAAAAATCTTGCTACTTCTACAAAAATTTAAGTTATTTGCTTAAAAACTTATTTCTCTACCTGAAAATTTAACTTATCTACTTTTTGGTAAAAATTTATGTTTTTTGTTATAGATTTATCTATTTTGTTGGAAGTTCGTCTTTTTTGGTAGAAAATTAACCTTTCCAGTTAAAATTCATGTATTTTATTTAATTTCTTTGCTTAAAAAATATTTGTTCTTATTAAAAATTAATTTTTCAAACTAAAACTTTAACTCAATTTATTATCAAGATACTTTTTTATACAAATTCAATCTTTTTGGTAAACAATTAATTTGTTTAGTTGGAAGTTTATTTTATTTGCTTGCAAACTTATTTCTCTAAATGAAAATTAAACTAGTCGATACGTTGTTGAAAATTCATGGGTTTTAGTTAGAAATTCATCCATTTAGTTGAAAATTCATCTTTCTTCATAGAAAATCAACCTTTTTGGTTAAAGATGCAACTACTTAGTTGAAAATTCCAATAAAAATAAAAAATGTTGATGGAAAATTCATGTATTTTCTTTAAAATTATTCTTTTTTGGCAGAAAATTAAGCTTTTTGGTTTAAATTCTTATTTATTTAGTTGAAAATTATTTTGATATAAATTCTTTGAATCCTTAGAAATACCCTGAAGCTTTTAAAAGCTTTTGAATTTTTTTGTTAAAAATACCCTAAAATATTGAAAATTCTTTGAAAAACTCCCTTCAAATTATTGAAATCTATTAAAAATTTATTGGAATCTTTTAAAACACCCCAAAATATTTTTAATCCTTTCCAATATTTTGAAATCCCTTGCAATTTTTTAAACATCTCGAAAATTCGATGGGAATTTCAAAATTACCTTTCAATATTTTGAATTCTTTGAAATCCCTTCAAATTATTGAAAGCAATTGAAAATTCCTTGGAATCTCCTTAAATACACTAAAATATTTGAAATATTTTCAAATCCGTTGAAATCAATTAAAAATGCCTTGGAATCTTTCAAAATTCCTAAAATATTACAAATCTTTTGAATCCTTAGAAATCTCTTGAAGGTTCTAAAAGCTCTTGAAAATTCGCTAAAATTTTAAAAACACCCTAAAATATTTCAATATTTCCAACCTTTTGAAATCTTTTGAAATTTTTTAGAGGTCTTGAAAATTCATTTGAATTTTTAAAAAACACCCTAAAATCATTAAAATTCTTCGAAATCAATTGCAAATTCCTTGGAATCTTTTAAAATATCCTAAAATGTAAAAAATTCTTTAAAATTTTTAGAAATGCCTTAAAATATTTGAAAATCATTAAAATCCGTATACTCTTAAATTATTTGAAATCCACTAAAATATTACAAAAACGCGTGAAATTATATAAAATCTGATTTTAGTTCCTGAAATTTGGAAAATTTATTAAAATTCCTTAAGAGCTTTTAATATCCGTTAAAATCATTGAAATCCTCGGAAATCTGATAAAATCCTTTGGAATCTTTAAAAATATCCTAAAGCTATTTATTTTATTTTATTTATCTATTTATTCTAAGTCTTATAAAATCGTTCCACCCGTCGAATTTTATTTCTTTGGTTCAAAATTAAACTATTTGGTTAAAAAATTAAAGTATTTTGTTAAAAATTTATCTTTTTGTTGAAAAATTCATCTTTTTGGTTGAAAATTTATATTTTTGTTTAAAAATTTCTTTTTTTGTTGTTGTTAAAAATCTAACTATTTTGTTGAAAATTCATTTCTTTGGTTGAAAATTTATTTCTTTGGTTCAAAATTCATTTTTTTGGTGAAAAGTTAATCTTCTGGATTGAAAATTTATCTTTTTGTTTGAACATTTATTTTTTTTATTGAAAATTCAACTATTTTGTTGGAAAATCCTTTCTTCAGTTGAAAATTAATTTATTTCTTTAAAAATTCATCTTTTTTGTGGAAAATTAATTTCATTGTTTAAAAATTTAATTATTTTGTTAGAAATTCATTTCTTTGATTGAAATTTTATTTCTGAGGTTCAAAATTCAACTATTTGGTTGGAAAATCAAAGTAATTTGTGAAAAATTAATCTTCTTAGCTGAAAATTTATCTTTTGATTTGAAAATTTATTTCCTTGTTGTTAAAAATTCAACTATTTTGTTGAAAATTCATTTCTTTGGTTGAAAATTAATTTTGTTTGTGAAAATTCATCTTTTTTGGTCGAAAATTAATCTTCTTGGTTCAAAATTTATTTTTTTGATTTAAAATTCAAGTATTTTATTAAAAATTTATGTATTTTGTTAAAAATTCATCATTTTAGTTGGAAAATTCATCTTCTTGGTTGAAAAATTATATTTGTTTTAGAGAAATAACTTTTTTGGTTAAAAATTTAATTATTTTGTTGAAAATTCATTTCTTTGGTTCAAAATTTAATTAATTGGTTGAAAATTCAAGTATTTCGTTAAAAAATCATTTTTTTATTTTTTGTTTTAGTTTTGTTGGGTTATTTTTGTTTGTTTGTTTTACTTTTGTTTGAAAATACCACCTAATAGTTACAGTTCTACCCAAAGAAATAACTTTTCAAACAAAAGGTGAATTGGTCATCTAGCATATTAATATTCTACCACAAAAGAAAAAGTTTCAAAAAAATACAGAAATTTTCAATTGAAGATAATAAATGTTATACCAAACATGGAGTAAAGAAATTTTTAGTTACAAATTTATTTTGACAAAAAAAAAACAATTTTTAACAAAATAGTTACATCTTTGATCAGATAATATTAATTTTTAACGAAAGCAACCAAAAAAACGAGAGAATTTTCAATCCAACTGTTGAAATTTCTACAAAAAAATAACAAATTTTCAACAAAAGGCAAAAAAATTAATTTTCAAACAAGTCGATTGAATCTCTAATTAATTAGAGATTAGATATTATTATATTTATTCAAAAATATTTTATTTATTATTATTCATTATTATTATATCAGTTTTATTATCATTATTTATTTATATAAATTTTTATATTCAATTGGAATTAAATTTAACTAGATTAAACAATTTTTGAACAATTAAAATTTTTACATTTATTTTTATTTTATTATTATTATATTTATTATTATTATTTATTATCTATTATAAATATATATTATTATATTAGAGATTGGACTTATTAGAATTCTATTGAATAATTTTCTTTGACAAAAAATGCAATAGTTATATTCTAGGTTTTAAAAAAAATAATTTCCAATAAAAAAGCTAATTTCCAATCAAGGAAATGTAATTTCAACAAGAAGATTAATTTTATACAAAAAAATTTTATCAAACAAAATACATGATTTTTTAAATAAAACTTGAATTTTTTAAGAAAGTTTCAACCTAACTACTTTTTTTCAAACTCAAAATATTATAGAAATTAATTTCCAACCAAAGAAATTAATTTTTAACCATAAAAGAAATTTTCAACTGGAGAATATAAATGTTATACCAAACGTCGCAAAATCAACTTTTTGGTTCACATTTTTTTTCTAATTAAAAATTCATTATTTTAGTTGGAAATTTTTTTTTTTTCGTAAAAATGTAACTATTTTGTTGAAAATTATTTTTTTTTTGTAAAAATTTAATTTTTTTCTCCTGAAAATCTAAATGTTTCGTGTTTAGTTAAAAATGTATCTCCTTTAGTTGAAAATTTAACTATTTGGTTGTAAATTCATTTATTTTTTTGAAAATTTGCTGTTTTGGGAAAAAATTAATTATTCTGATTGAAAATTAATTTTCTCATAGAAAAATTATTATCATAGTTCGAAATTTACCAATTTTTCTGAAAATTGTTTTTATTTTGTAAAAATTTAACATTTATGGTTGAAAATTCATATTTTTGGTCGCAAATTCAGCTAGTTGGTTCAAAACTTATTAATTTTTTTTATTGAAGATTCATCATTATAGTTGCCAATAATTTTTTGATTTCCTAAAAAAAATTACATTTTTTGTTCAATATTTTTTTTGTCGAAAATTAATTCTTTTGAATGAAAATTTATCTACTCCGTGTTTTGTTGAAAATCTATCTTCTTTAATCAAAAAATCATTCATTTTGTTAAAAATTCGTCTTCTTTGTAGAAAATTAATATTTATAGTTGAAGAATCATGCTTTTGGTCGAAAAATCAATTATTTGTTTCATATTTTTTGAAATTAAAAATTCATCATTATAGTTGAAAACTTGAGCTTCTTCCTTAAAAAATTGAACTATTTTGTTGAAGATTCTATTTTTTTTTCTCGAAATTTAATTTTTTTACTCAAAATTTTACTGTTTCGTGTTTAGTTAAAAATGTATCTTGTTTAGTTTAAAGTTCAACTATTTGCTTAAAAATGTATTCAATTTGTTAAAAATTCGTCTTTTTTGGCCAAAAAATAATTTTCATAGTAAAAAAATCAACCAAAAGATATCGGAATGGGGGCTTCAAAGGCCTTACTGTTTAAATGGTTAAATCTAGTAGTCTGGGTGTGTAAATAACCTCCTCCTCGGGGAAGTAGGGTTACGAACTGAAATGTGAGATATCGGAATTGGAGTTTCAAAGGTCTCACTGTTTCAATAGTTAAATCTAGTAGTCTAGGTGTTTAAATCACATCTTCCTCGGGGAAGTAGTGATAAGAACTGAAGTGTGAGATATCGGAATGGGGGTTTCAAAGGTCTTACTGTTTCAATGAATGAATCTAGTAGTCTAGGTGTTTAAATCACGTCTTCCTCAGGGAAGCACGGTTAAGAACTGAAATTTAAGATATCGGAATGTGTTTTCCAAAAGTCTTACTGTTACAATAGTTAAATTTTGTAGTCTAGTTGTTTAAACCAAATCTTCCTCGGGAAGGTAGGGTTGAGAACTGAAATGTGAGATATCGGAATGGTTATTTCAAAGGTCTTACTGTTTCGATGGTTAAATCTAGTAGTCTAGGTGTTTAAATCACGTCTTCCTCGGGGAAGCACGGCTAAGAACTGATATTTAAGATATCAGAATGGGTTTTTCAAATTTCTTACTGTTTCAATGGTCAAATATAGTAGTCTAGGTGTTTAAGACACATCTTCCTTGGGGATGTAGGGTTGAGAACTGTAATGTGAGATATCAGGATGAGGTTTTCGAAGGTCTTACTGTTTCAATGGTTGAATATAGTAGTCTATGTGTTTAAATCACATCTTCCTCGGAGAAGTAGGGTTGAGAACTGAAATGTAAGATATCGGAATGGGGTTTTCAAAGGTCTTACTGTTTCAATGGTTAAATCAAGTAGTCTAGGTGTTTAAATCACATCTTCCTATGGGAAGTAGGGTTAAGAACTGAAATGTGAGATATCGAAATGGGGTTTCCAAAGGTCTTACTGTTTCAATGTTTAAATACCAGATGAGAATGTTCGGCAATACCCCTAGAAACCACCCTTATGGTATGCAGCCCTAAAATGTTAAAAATGACAAGTTTGATGGTCGATATTTGAAAAAAGAAATTGGCCAAAAATCTTCCTTTTTTATCCTACCAATTAGAGACCAGATGAGAATGTTCAGCAGTACCCTTAAAAACCACCCTTATGGTATGCAGCCCTAAAATGTTAAAAATGACAGGTTTTATTGTCGATATTTGATAAAATAAAAACGCCTAAAATCTTCTTGTTTTATCCTACCAATTTAGAACAGATGAGGATGTTCGGCAATACCTCTAAAAACCACCCTTATAGTATGCAGCCTTAAAATGTTAAAAATGACAAGTTTGATTGTCGATATTCGAAAACAGAAGAACGCCAAAAATCTTCTTTGTTTATCCTACCAACTACAGACCAGATGAGAATGTTCGGCAATACTCCTAAAAACCACCCTTATCTTATGCAGACCTAAAATGTTAAAAATTACAAGTTTGATGGTCGATATTTGAAAAGAGAAAGACGCCAAATATCTTCCTTTTTTATCCTACCAATTATAGACCAGATGAGAATGTTCGGCAATACCCCTACAAAGCAGACTTATGGTAGGCAGAGCTAAGATGTTAAAAATCACAAGTTTCATTGGCGATATTTGAAAAAAGAAAAACGCCCAAAAGCTTCCTTTTTCATCCTCCCAATTACAGACCAGATAGAAAAATTCGGCAATACCCCAAAAAACACCCTTCTTATGCAGACCCAAAATGTTAAAAATTAAAAGTTTGATGGTCGATATTTGGTAAAAGAAAGACGCCAAAAATCTTCCTTTTTAATCCTCCCAATTACAGACCCGATGAGAATGTTCGGCGATACCCCAAAAAACCATCCTTATGGTATGCAGCCCTAAAATGTTAAAAATGTCAAGTTTGATTGTTCAAACTGCCATAAATATCGTCAAGAAGTACACAGGAGAGATTGGGATGGACTTTGGATTGGATAAATGTGCCAAAGTTCATCTGAAGAAAGGAAAGATTGTTGGCGTTCCCAAGGACCCTGAGCTTCTGAATATAAGTGTTATCAGACACCTTTACACTGGAGAGACCTATACATACCTGGGCGTGCCTCAAAGCCGTATTCAGGAGGTAACATTCGTTCAAGAGTCTCTCCGAAGCAGATACATGCATCTTCTTCGACAGATTTGGTCCTAAAATCTATCGGCGTTGAAGAAGGTATCTGCGACTAACATGCTTGCCGTCCCGGTTCTACTCTACTCGTTTGGGGTGGTTCACTGGACGAAGAACGAGCTTACGGCCCTTGTTATCACCACACGTATGATCATGCATATGCGTACAAGCTTGCATATCAATTCGTCTGTTCCGCGATTATACATCTCACACCGTCAAGGCGAACGCGGACTTCTGAATCTCTAATGTCTTCATAACCGAATTGTTCTAAGTACAGCTTACATCGCTGCAAATGGGAAAGAACGTCTTCTAAAAATGGTCAGAAATTACGAGATGATTGACAAAGGAGCGTTCCTTTACAAAGCTGCGGAGCAGGTGGCTGAGACCCTTGGCCTGAATTTTAACATCAGAAGTGAGGAAACTGCATTGCTCTATTTAGATGCTTCACTTCTGAAATCCGACGTGAAGAAAGCAGAAGTTAAAAAATTTCACCAAGAGCTACTCCACAAGAAAATGCACGGAAATTGTCAAAGGAATGCAGAAAAACAGTCCTTGTCGAAGGACAAATCTTTTGCTTTTCTCAGATCATCAGGGCTTAATTTAGGTACAGATGGTTCTATTTTCGCATGCCAGGACGGTGTCATTTCCACCTTAGCATACCGTGACCGCATTTTAGGTCAAGAAGTTCCAAGCGTGATTCCGTGAATTCTGTGAATTTGATGAATTCCACGAATTGCATAAATTCTGTGAATTGCATGAATTCTGTGAATTGCATGAATTCTGTGAATTGCATGAATGCTGTGAATTCTGTGGATTGAATGAATTCTGTGAATTCCATGAATTTTGTGAATTCCATGTATTCTGTGAATTCCATGAATTCCGTGAATTCTATAAATTCCGTGAATTCCATGAAATCTGTGAATTTCGTGAATTCCGTGAATTCCATGAATTTCATGAATTATGTGAATTTCGTGTATTCCGCGAATTCCGTGAATGCTGTGAATTCCGTAAATCCCATGAATTCCGTGAACTCCATGATTCGGTGAATTCTGTGAATTTGATGAATTCCACGAATTGCATAAATTCTGTGAATTGCGCGAATTCTGTGAATTGCATGAATTCTGTGACTTGCATGAATATTGTGAATTCTGTGAATTGATTGAATTCTGTGAACTCCATGAATTCTGTGAATTCCATGAATTCCGTGAATTCCATGAATTCCGTGAATTCTGTGATTTCCATGAATTACGCGAATTTCATGAATTCCGTGAATTCCATGAAACCTGTGAATTCTATGAATTCCGTGAATTCCACGAATTCTGTGAATTCCGTGAATTCCATCAATTCCGTGAATTCCATCAGTTCCGTGAATTCCATGAATTCTGTGAATTCCTATAATTCTGGGAATTTCATAAATTCTTTGAATTCCTGTTATTATGTGAATTCCATGAATTTTGTGAATTCTGGGAATTTCATGAATTTCATGAATTTCGTGAATTCCGTGAATTCCGTGAATTCCCTGAATTCCGTAAATCCCATGAATTCCGTGAACTCCATGATTTCGTGAATTCTGTGAATTTGATGAATTCCACGAATTGCATAAATTCTGTGAATTGCATGAATTCTGTGAATTGCATGAATAAAGTTCGAATATTTTTCCAATCAATTTACAGTGATTTGAATTTGAAATTGTTATTCTTTTTGAATTCGAGAAATACTTGATTGATATTAATGGTTTGAAGGAAGTTCAAAGCTTTTGTTTCCTCTTATAAGAATCCCGGCATTTTTGGGACTTTTTCACAGGTTCCAGGGATTAATTGAATGGTTTCCACTGAAATTTGGAATAATGTTCGAATATCTTTCTGATTAACTTATAGTGATTTGAATTTGAAATTGTTATTTAATTTGAATTCGAGGAAATTCTCGATTGATTTTAATGGTTGGAAGGAAGTTTCAAATCTTTTTTTCCTCTTGTAAACATCATGGCATTTTTAGGACTTTCTAACAAGCTCCAGGTAGTAATTTAATGGTTTTCACTTAATTTTATAATAATGTTCGAATATCTTCCGAATCAATTTATAGTGATTTGAATTTGAAATTGTTATTCTTCTTAAATTAGAGGGAATACTTGATTCATTTTAATGGTTTGAAGGAAGTTTCAAAGCTTTTCTTTCCTCTTATAAAAATCATGGCATTTTTAGGACTTTTTAAACGGTTCCAGAGATTAATTTAATGGTTTTCACTGAATTTTATCATAATGTAAGAACATTTTTCTAATTAATTCATAGTGATTTGAATTTTAAATTGATATCCTTTTTGAATTCGAGGGAAATCTCGATTGCTTCTAATGGTTTGAAGGAAGTTTCGAAGCTTTTTTTTCCTTTTATAAAAATCATAGCATTTTTAGGACTTTTTAACAGGTTCCAGGGATTAATTTAATGGTTTTCACTGAATAATACTTATAATATAATTATATTTAATTATATTATATAATATAATCACTTATGATAAAGTTCGAATATTTTTCCAATCAATTTACAGTGATTTGAATTTGAAATTGTTATTCTTTTTGAATTCGAGAAATCAGAAAATTTTTCCTCAGAAAATTTAATATCGAAATTTTTAATGTTATTGTTGTTATTGAAGCCGATAGTGCTTTTGGTATTTTTGGGAAAACATTTTTTCTTAAGAAAATTTTTCCTCAGATAATTTGCTATCGAAATTGTTAATGTTATTATTGTTATTGAAGCCGATAGTGATTTTGTCATTTTTGGGAAAAAAATTTTCTTCAGAAAATTTACCATCGAATTTTTCAACATTATTGTCGTTATTGAGGCCTATAGCGCAGAAAATTTTTCCTCAGAAAATTTACTATCGACATTTTTAATTTTATTGTTGTTATTGAAGCCGATAGAGCTTTTGACATTTTTGGGAAAAAATTTTTTCTTCAGAAAATTTTTCCTCAGAAAATTTACCATCGAAATTTTGAATGTTATTGTTATTATTCAAGCCGATAGTGCTTTTGACATTTTTCGGAAAAAAATTTTTCTTCAGAAAACTTTTCCTCAGAAAATTTACTACCGAAATTTTTAATATTAATGTTGTTATTGAAGCCGATAGCGCTTTTGACATTTTTGGGAAAAAATTTTTCTCCAGAAAGTTTTTCCTCAGAAAATTTACCATCGAAATTTGCAATGTTATTGTGCTTAGTAAAGCCGATAGTACTTTTGACATTTTTGGGAACAAATTTTGTATTCAAAAAATTTTTCCATAGAAAATTTGCCATCCAAATTTTGGATGTTATTGTTGTTATTCAAGCCATAGTGCTTTTGACATTTTTCGGAAAACATTTTGTCTCCAGAAAATTTTTCCTCCGAAAATTTGCTAACGAAATTTTTAATGTTATTGTTGTTATTGAAGCCATAGTGCTTTAGAGATTTTTGGGAAAAAAATTTTTCTTCAGAAAATTTTTCCTCAGAATTTACTATCGCATTTTTCGACGTTATTGTTGTTATTGAAGCCGATAGTGTCTTTACAGACACATCTATCGATGAGCAGGTTCTCCCGACATCCTGCTACGCCTTTCTTTGATCCGCGTTGTTCGTATATCTCTCTCCACACAGGTCCAATTGTCCAAACAATCCTATCATTCAGGATAGCTGTGAAGATCTTTCACAGTGTGTTCAGACATCTTGTTGGCCTGTAATTTTTAGGGTCAGCTAAGTTGCCCGTCTTCGGCAGGAGCACTGTGCGCCCTTCAACTAACAACTCAGGAATAGGCTCTTCCGACTTTAGATATGAGCTGAAAATTCGGGCCAGATGATGGTGGGTTGAATGAAACTTCTTCCGCCAGTAGATCTTGATACCATCTGGTCTCGAAGCGGAATAGTTCTTCATGCCTCTTAATACGGTTTTCACCTCCTCGGTAGTGATAGGTGGGTATTCCTCCTCAGGTGTTAGGAGGGCACTCCACAGCTCCTTGAAGCTATTTATATTCTTCAACTGTTCTTTCAGTTGATGCTGGACTTCGCAGACTTCTCCCCAAAATGCCTCGACCGCCTCTGGTGTGGGCGTGTGGACGACAGTAACTGGAGGGTCTTGGAAGAGTCGAGATTGGTCAGACAAAAGCTGTTCATTTTCTCTGACACACCTGTATCTCCGCTCTAGACTTCTCCTTGCGTTAGATAGTACTCGTATTCTGTCAACAATATGCTGCCTGATGGGCAGTAGCTTTGACTTGTGGAGTGTGTGACGACAGATCCGCAGTTCGCTCGTGAACTGTCGAACCTTGGCAGTGAAAGTCCTACCAGATGTTATGTAGTCAATCACACACTGAATGCGGGAACCGTGCTGCCTTGCCCAGCCTATCTTTGTGCTGAGTTGATGCATTCGTCTTCTGGTCTTATGATCAACCGTTGGTTTTGTTTTTCGGTTTGCATCTGCCAAAGCTCTCGCTGCATTATACACACCACAAGCTAAATCTTTTAATTCTTTTACAAACCATTCAATGCAGTCTTTTTCACGATATACTTTTGGTTCTGAAGTTGAATCATCAAAACTGCACTGTGTGTAATACGCAACACTCGTAGGGATATGCTTTTGATACGCCGCTTGATCTATTTGTGAATTTGTAACCGGCTCTAGCAAACATTCAATGTATGCGTACACGGCAAATGGTACATTTTCTTTGTATCTATAACTTATGCATTTTAATATGTTCCCACCTTCCTCCTCTGTTGGGAGTATGACTCTACAGTTATTTAAATTTTCACAATCAATTGAAAATTATAAGTATATAATTGATGAGCAATTATTTCTTGAATGTAATCATATGAAAATGATGCAAAATATGTGATGAATCCAATAAGTATTACAACTCAATTTCGATAAAAATGTCACTTACTAGGTTTATACTTTTGTACAGCAGATTTGATTTTTTTGTACCTTTGTATGGTGAATTTCTCAGATAGGGCCCATAAAGTCATTAAAGGTCTTTACAAGAAGAAATTAAAAAAGTGATAACTAACCGAAGCATTATACGCCAGCAAGTTTGAGCGCGACTAGGGCGCGCGTATGTCGGTTGTCGCGCTACGAGCTCGGTCTTAGTACTTCCCCCACATTTCTGCATGGACATTTTAAAATTAAAGGTCAAACCGTGGATAACTGTAATTTGGTGATTGTGAACTCTCTTTTTTTGAAGCTCCTCCGGCTTGAATAAACACATTCTCGTCACCTGTCTCGTTCTCCGCACTAGTTTAAAATAAGTCAAAAACCAGAATTTTTCTATATTATATTCACAGAGACGTCCACTTAAAGCCTTCAATATTTCCCACAGTTAACTCGAAAAAAGACGTTATTGTAAACTGACACTTGACACGTGACCACTCTTTATTCTCGAAATCAGTCGCGGGCGTGCTTACAATAAATTTTTATTTATACAGAAAGCATAAGTCTATGGGTCATTAGTCTGACCACTGTCCACAAAAATCGAAACTTTTTGCCTGGTATTGAGCATATATAATACTCATAAAAATAAATACCATAAAATACCACAAATACCATATGAAATGCCAAGAACTTTATTATTTTGAAACAGAGAAATTCGAGATTAATGTATTTTCAAGTAAATAATTATCTTGCAAAATATTTTGAATTAAGTACGCCACTGTATTACTTAATATCAAATCATTGTTTGAAATTTAAAAATTTATGCTTTTCTAAACAAACCAGGCACCTGGAACCCAAGCTTCGGCTTTTGAGCGCATCATGCACAAACTACATTTCGGTATATCAGGAGTAAATATTAACGATAAAACTTCAAAATTTTCCGGAAAAAATGTGCGCTATTTTCAGACAACCTATGCAATATTTATTTACATTTGCATCATCGTCATTCTTATGAAACACACAAAAATAAATAACATTTTCTCTGACTTCAAAACTCTGATAATAATCAATAAGTGAAAACGAAATTTTGTTGAATAAGGGTGGCAAGCAAGTTTAAAAACGAGTGAATGACAAAAAAACTTACACTTTGAAGTTGACATTTTTAGAACAAATTGAACATTGTCTATAATAGTAGGAATAGTTTTTTTCGCAGAAACCCTCTCCATCTTCTCTGAAGAATCTGTAAGATACACATTGCTATACAACAGTTGTGCATACAGCACCGAGATGCAAAAAAATACCTAGAATAATATAAAATTCCGTACAAAACATTTATCAGAATCGTTGCACAAAAAGTTGAGAATTTGAAGTCACGGTAGTTTTTTACACTTGTAGTAAATAAACTACGTTTACGAGTGGACTGAGTGAGTTAGAAGAAAATAATTTCCATAAAAAAAGATAAATATTTTGAAGTTGAAAATATGCCACGGCACTTGCGAGATGGATGCAGAAAGCTGACATCCTTGGGTCGCTTCGTGTCCTCAAAACACACGAGGGTTTCGCCGGCCTTTCGTTGTGATTTCGTCGTGTCCTGGGACCACCCATCTCACGGTTGTGAGACGTGGCCATGAATGGGATTTACCGCGGTCCTACTTGGAGCTAATGCCATTCTTTAGATGACGGTTGCTCCCAGTGGGACCCTGCGGTGCTTGTTAACCTTTATTTTTTAACAATATATAAGGTTAACAACTAGCGCAGGGTCCCACTTGGACCAATGGCCATCTAAAAAATGACACTAGCTCCCGGTAGGACCGCTGTAAATCCTACTCATGGCCACCTACAAGCCAAAATTGGTTTGGTCTAATAAGGGTCTATAGGTGGTCAATCGAAAGGTCTCAAAGGCTACTTTGAAAATCTGAGTGGAGTTTTTATCGAAACATCATGGCTGATCAAATATGGCCGCCAAAACCACGTGACCTGCACATTTTTTTTACTAAATTGATTATAAAACAAGCATCATCAACCCTATCGAGATCTGCAACATTCCAAATCGAAGGTCTTGAACTCTAATTTCAAAGACCATATAGTACAAATTTTTTCGTTCCGGGTAAATTCTAATATGGCGGCCAAGCCACGTGGCATGTGGTGACTTCTGAAAAATCAATCATTTTCACCAAATTTGGTACCCGGGGGTTTTCTGGCTCACTGATTGCGAACCTAAGGTCGGATTTACAAAATGCAAGACGACGGATCCAAAATCGCGGACAAACTTTTTTAAGAAAAAAGCGATTTCCACCAAATTTGGTATACAAGGCTTTTCGAGGTCGCTGACTGCGAATACGAGTCACCTTCTGCGAGATGATCACGATTTCAGGACAAGAAGGAACATTAACATGCAAGTTCCTCCTAAGCCCCAAGATCTACTGGAAAACAGAGGTGAATTCAATAGGAATTATCTCTCACAAAATAATTGATGAAAATCCGCGAAAATTGCGAGGACTTTTTTTACTGCACTTTTCTAATTGCTTAAAGTTAAACGTTAAAAATGTGAACATATACTGCTTTCAATATTTATTGTAAGTCAGCAATTAACCTTCTTACTTTTAGTCGCTCTTTTTGAAAGTCGATTACTGGTTTCAGTTTTCTTTTCAAAATATATCTTTCATTCAAAGTATTTTAAGTTCGATACTTCAAGTTCAATACTTCATTTCTTAAAATATTCTACTTCTTATTCACAACGGTTATTTATAACATTTATAATTGAATAATTGTACGTAAAAAAATGAAAAAGTAGACTAATTTCAAATCTACAGCTTTTGTATTATGAATTAAACCATTTAAACCCCTGAAAAATTGTTTTAGATTTTCTTAACTTTTTAAAATACTTTTTTGTGTGTAAGAAACGACTTTCTTGCACCTAATAACTGTTTTAGAGTAGAAAGATGTAAAAAGAAGCAAAATTATAAGATCTGATTTTTTTCATTTTGGTTTTGATTTCGGGAGAAAATAAAGAGCTGTTTATACGATATAAAAAAAAATATTTACACCAGAAATTGTAAAAAAAGGTGTTTCTCACGTTAAGATGTTCTTCAGAGAGTTAATCGGAATTTCAAAAATATTTAAAGCCTTAAGATTTGAGACAATTTAAATTTTTAGTGTTCAGTATATTGCATGTTACGTACGGTTAATAATTAATAAAGATTAATTAATAAAAGGGTCTATCTCTCTAGTACCTCGAGTGAAGCTCTTATTCAATCCTGGAAAATTATCTTTCGACGGCGGAGGCAAAAACAAACTGTGAAGACAGGCAAGCTGTCTCCTTATTAATTTTGTGGATTAGGTATCTTTTCTTCTCGGACTGAGAAGTGTGGTACAGGGGAGACACTAGTTGATATATGGGAAAGAAATCAGTTAAGGTGGTTCGGACATCTTGAAAGAATGAAACATGAACGACTGACCAAACAGGTGTATAAAGGTAAAGTAAATGGCAGAATGCCCGGAGGTAGAACGCCGAAAGAATGGTTAGAATCTGTGGATAAGACATTAATCTGGAGAGGCATAAGAAGCCATAGAAACACGAGAGCTTGCATGAAAAAATTCGTGGACGTGAAAGAAGCTAAAGTAATATTCCAGGACAGAAAAGTTTGGCGGCTAATAGTTTATAAGAAGAATGTGAGTAGAGTCAATGACGCCTGAAAGAAAGTCCTTGGATACTAATGGGCCCAAGTAGGGAACCACACATAACAATTTTGTGAGGCTCTCCACGTGTGGTGATCGCTGGATAGATTGATCAGCAACCTGGGTCAAAGCAGTTTTGAGGAATGAACGTGTTATTTAAATAAATAACACGAGAATTCTAGATCAATCTAAAATATCTATACCTTACACATACCTACACATACATACATACATACCTACATATATACATACATACATACCTACACATACCTATCTTCCCTATACCTATATACTCATCCACACACTACCGCTTTCCAACCGAGCAATTCACGCCTACCCCGAAAGGAACTCGGCTTAATGGTATGGTGTTAATGTAATGATATGGTACCAAGGAGGCTCTCTAAGTCCGATACTTTTCTGCATCTCCCTCTTGCCTCTATGTATTGTGCTCCGATGCAAAAGCTCTGGATACCTATGTGACAAGCCGAATAGAAGAGAATATAAGGTCAACCACCTTTTATATATGGACGACCTTAAACTCTTTGCTTCCTCGAAATAGGATCTTGAAATCCTTGTGGAGGCGGTAAATAGGTACTCTGAAGCGATTGGCATGAGCTTCGGACTGGACAAGTGTCCATGAATTGGGCTACGAACTGCTACCTCATCCAGCATATTCTCCAGATTTAGCCCCCTGCGACTATTTCCTGTTTCGAAACCTGAAGAAATGGCCGGGCGGTAAGAGATTTGGGTCGAATGAAGAGGTCTTTACCGAAACAAACGCCTTTTTTGACCCCCCTTAAGAAAACCTATTATTTGAAAGGATTACAAAAATTGGAAAAACGCTGGACTGAATGTATCGAGCTAAAAAGAGATTATATTGAAAAGTAAAACGCTCATTTGCCGAAAAAAAATCTTTTATTCGAAAAGTCACTGACTTATCAAACAGCCCACGTAATAATAATAATAATCTGAGGATACATCTTGCAAAGTTATTTGATATATGTTAACATTATTGGAAGAGTTCGCTCAATTGACACTACATCAGTCCAATACGATGATGATATGGTATATAGTGGAAAATTATGTTTAATGGCTACAAATGCATATATTGCTTCCAACGAAAGAAAGAATGAGAAGTTTTTCTTTTTAAACTAACATTTAAGACACTTTCTCAATGGTCTAAGCAGCAACGCCTATGGTTTGAATAAAGATAAAGAAAAAAGAAGAAGCAGTAACAAAAATTTAATCAAGTGTAACAGTTTTAAAAAAATCTCATCAATATACCTTCTTATTGTTCAGAAAACAACGGATAAATAATAATAATAACATGAGTGATGAAGAAGTTGCCAATCAAAATATCATCTATCATTTCACATCGATCAAAAGCTTACCTCCGCATAAAAAAAAAACAGTGGGTTATCGGTATAGTCTGAATTGCTCGGTTTCAAAGTAGTGATGTCTGGATGGGTATATAGGGGAAGGGTAGATAGGTATATAGGTTTAAGTTATAGATATTTTAGATTGATCTAGAATTCTCGTGTTACTCATTTAAATAACACGTTCATTCCGCAACACTGCTAACACAAAAAATTCGTATTTTGCGATTGCAGAAAAAAGTAACATTTTCTTGATTATTTCGAAAACTAATAAAGTTATTATATTTATTTATGGGCCAGGGGTTCAATTATCTTGTAATCATTGGAATACACGTTGAATATTTTTGATTCTATAGAATTCACACGAATTCTACAGAAATTGTTAATTTTTTTTCATAATTCTCTTGAAATCTTTACAAAACACCATGAATTGATCTGAATTTCTGCAAGTCTTTTGCATTCTATGAACTCTCCTGAATTATTCTGAATTCTCTGATAATTTTTGAATTGTCTGAATTATTTTGAATTCTGTGACATATTTCAAATTCTATGAACTCTTTTGTATTATCTCAATTTTTTAAATCATCTAAATTTATTTTAAATTCTGTGAATTCTTTTGAAATCTGTGAATTCTTCGGAATCCTCTGAATTCTTCTACGTTCTTTAAATTCTTCTGAATTCTCTGAATTGTTTCGAAATTTTGTGAACTCTTTAAACTACTCTGAATTAGTCCAATTCTCAAGATATTTGTATTTATTTGTATTTATTCAAAAAAAGTTTCTAGGGCTAAATAGCCCTCTAAGGAACAGGATAATACAGGGTCATTACAAATTTGTGCAAGAACTGATCGGCAGAATGCTTGATTAATCTTATAATCTAATCTTTAAACTAAATAAATAAATAAATAGAGTCGACCTCAGAATACGTATCAAATGAAGTATTAGATTAATGTGTAGTAATTAACATTAGGTGATTAAGTAGTAGCTCTTGTGCATGTTAAGGTAGAAATAAAGAGGGAAAAACTGTGTGTAAAAGAAATATATTACAAAAGTCAATGATAACAAAAGGAAGTTCGAAGATGAAATGTTCAAGAACTAAATATGACAGTTTACCAGTGAGTAATTTGAAGAGTTGGGTTAGGAGTATTGTATTTATTATTTGAAAATATTTAGTATTTGAAAATATTCAGTATTTGCATTTATAAAATAATTTTTGTTCCATATTTTTTCAGCCATCAAATTTGTACATATGTGAACACCAATAATTTCGCATTCAAACGCACAAACGTTTCTCCTCCTTACGCATCAGCTCGCGTGAGGCTCGTTGAAGCTGCCTGACGGTGAATATCTATCTGTGAGCAGAAGTAGGCGACCGCCAGTGGTGAACACGAACACGATTGCTCACATCTGTTCTGATCTGCTGGCTTAACCGTTTTCGACGCGTTCACGTGGTCCGCTCGAATGCAGAATGCCTACTTTTCGGGTAGCCACGACCATTCACTTTCCGTTCACGACACGACTCTTCCTACTTCGGGTAGCGCAAACGAACCTCTTAGTTCGTAACACTCGGAAAATCTGAACAGGGGAGGAGCACGTTTGGAACGCATCGAGCGTTCACCCATCATTTCGCTCCCAATCCCTGCTCTAAAGTGCCAAATTTACTGGAAAATTTTAACATTTTTCACAAATTTTTAAATAATACGATTAATGAATTAATTCATTTAGTTATTTTCGGGCAAAAAATGTATCCAAAAGCAATCTTTTCATAGAAGAAGTAACTGTTTTTTCAAATAAGCGCGCCAACTGTCCGAGTGCCAGTGGTTCGGAAGTGGTGGGAGGTAGGCTCCACCCATGTGCCGTCCTGTCTGAATTCACTCGTCTCTCAACCCGTAGATCGGGCCAACCAACTGCTTTCCCCCTACACTCTTTACCCCTCGGACTAGACCAACGAATAGCCGATACTCAGTCGGTACATACCTAAAAATATAAATTAAAAATTTGATATAAAATATTTTTAAAATTATTATTTTCAATTTTTCGAATAAATTTCGCATTAAGGAAATGTATAATATCTCTGTCGAGGCGCACTGCTGGAAAATAAAATTACATATAATTTCCTTTTCAAAAATGTACATCATTTGTTCAAATTCATATGTTAAATAGTGTCAGTAGTATGATGAGTCCGAGGCCTGCAATCAGTCTGTTTTTTATTAAGATTATTCTGATAAAGCCATGATTAAGACTGCAAATACGTAATATTTATAATGATTTTTATTACCTAATGTTATGATATTTGTTATATTACCTGCAATTTTCTTTCTATATGTGAGGAATTAACTTTCAAAATTCATAATTATTCAGAAATACTTTTTATTTCATATCTCTTAGTTTATTTATAGGAAATAAATATGTCAAACAGAACATAATATGAGAATAAATTTAAACATGAATATGAGCATAAATATATAAACAAATGCAACATGGAACATATAAACAACATTTTAGTATTTCTATGAACTATTGATTTTTGAAAAGAATGGTTTTTGTTAAATGGTGCCTTATATTATTCTATTTCTTCGTCGTTTTTAGTAGTCGATAATTTCTTCAAATGGAGAGCTAGGTACTTGACAATTATAAGCTTGATCAGCTGCGTTCGGTGATCGCTAATAAAACCTTGATCAAACATGTGATCAGTGTTCGAGTCTAGGATATGAGAAGGGATATTGCGAAATGTCATTGTCGTCAGGTTATTTAGAACATCCTTTTTTTGGAGGAAATTTATCATTCTAAACTGCTTTTCTGCTATTTCGCATATCTTTATGACGTCGAAAGAAGCTGACTTCAAACCTCCTCTACACTTTTCTTTTTGCAAAAGAGACAGAGTGGTTGTAGCAGTGATATGATTTAAACATTTTTTACAAGTTATAATGCGTTTCAGTTTACGCACAATAAATCCAGCAATGTAGCCTATAATATCTTTTATATACTGCATATTAGCAGTCTTAAATACGTCTTCAGTGTAGTAGTCGTGTTCAGCAAAATATTCGGTAAAAGTAATTGTCCTTGTGATAGGTGCTCTCGGAGGTGCGAAACTATCACTGGTTCGTAACCTTAAAGCCATACCGCGTGCCAAACATGTGTCACGGAACTTGCGAGATGGATTCATAAAGCTGTCATCTTGGGTCGCTTCCTGTCCTCAAAACACACGAGGGTTTCGCCGGCACACATACAGGCTATTGGCGCTACGCTTACCGGAAACACTTCGCACTTTGTAACTTTGACATTTTGTAGATCATGACCCCGCGAACAAAAAATCCTTGTGACAAAACCTCGAAAAATGAACATACTTTCGACTTCACTGCACCAAAGGGCCCCTTTTAGAGCAACATTCACGCTACATAGAAGCTATTGGCGCGAAGCTCACTGAAAACACTTAGCACTCTGCAACTGTGTCATTTTATAGTTCATGGCCCCGCGAACAAAAAATCCATCTTACAAAACCCCGAAAAATTGACAGATTTTCGTCTGCACCGCGCGAAAGGTACCCTTTTAGACCAGCATTCACGCTACATGGAGGCTACTGGCGCTACCCTCACTGGAAACACTAAGCACTTTGTAACTTTGACATTTTCTGGACCATGGCCCCGCGAACGAAAAATCCTTGTGACAAAACCCCGAAAAGTAGACGGATTTGCGTTTGCACTGCGCCAAAGGGAACCTTTTAGACCAACATTCACGGTACATAGAAGCTGTTGGTGTGACACAAGAAATCATCGGTAAGTCCTTGTCGCAGCTTGCACGTGAACATTAAGAAGGTCCTGATTTTGTTACGAACCTACATATGACTACCTTGACAAGGTACTGGATCGCAAAACGTTAAAACCTCAAGAAACTGTTGCTTTGTGACAGAAGAAATAGAGTGTTCATCTGTAAAACTGTGTTCATTATCAAATCTCGTTGAATTCATTGCCACTCTGCGAAGTCACCGAGCAATTCACGCCTACCCCGAAAGGGAAACGGCTTAATGATATAATAATAATAATAATAATAATAATATAACTCTGATAATTTTCTTTTGATCAAAAAAAGTCATGACGATAAATTGTTAGAGATTCTAAGTACTACAAATAGCCGTCAATATAGTTTTTGAATCTTCAAAAAAATTATCTTAACAATTTTGAAAATGCTCTCAATTTTCAAATTTTCATCAAAAATAGCTGGTTATAACGAACACAATCGTTTTTTGGACCCTGAAGCTGTGTGTTAGAGCACAATTTAATCGAATTAATCTTTCAAAAGTTATCCGGTATACAGAAGACGACAACGACGATAACAACAGACAGACAGACACCGACATTTGATCAAATCCGCGAAAGTCATTTTTCACAAACAACGAATACCTTCTCATTGAAATGAGAACATAAAAATGTATTTAATCAAAGAAACTTAATTTTAAAAATCTGCCCGCTTCGCGGGCACATTCTCTCGCGCGCTTCACTCGCAAGTTTGAGCGCGCCTAGGGCGTGCACCTGTTGGCTCTCGCGCTTCGCACTCGATAATGTATTCATCTCGCGCTCGGACTCATTTGCCTGACGCTTTAAGCTCGGTTCCTCTAGGTTTTCGCACTTCGTATACACGCTATTGCGCGCTTAGCCGGTAAATACTCTCTTAGTAAGCTTCATCGTTATGACGTGCTTTTGTTTTAATCATGACAATTTTACATAAAAAGAAGAACTAATTTACTTAAGGTTCTATCGAACTTGAGCAACACATTCTCATCAAGACACTCGCGCTTCGCGCTCGATATTTGCTTAAAAAATCATGTAAACCTCGCGCTCCACGCTCGTTTCTTTTCATCGTATAATAGAAATCCAAAAGTTTGAGCGCGCTTACGCAACGAACATATGTTATGTTCTATGTACTTCAGATTGGGGGTTTATGGCTTCTTGGAATTATACTCCCCTACAGCCCCGAAAACGGCATTGCTCGGAGTTTGGACTGTACTTGAAAATATACAACAACCCCATTCAAGCAATTTAGAAGAATTCAAGGCGTTTAGAAGAATTTAGAGGAATTTAAGAAATTTAGGTGAATTCTATGAATTCAGGTAATTCCACGAATTCAAAGAATTTATAAGAATTCAAGGAATTTACAAGAATTCAAGGAATTTACAAGAATTCAAGGAAGTTGAAAAAACGTGAGATTGTAATAGTACATTGTGTATGAAGAGTGGAAAGAAGGCGATTTACGCATCGAAAGTTGCCTTTGAGGGCATGTGAAGCCGGCCAAAAATAGCTTTTCCGGCACGAAAAGAAATTTTCGGTGCAGGCAGGATAAAAAAGCTTTCCAAGCCATTCAAACAAATTTAAAGGTTTTCAATGTGAACTCAAAATACAGTGAAGTCTCGCCTATTTCCCTGACCTTGAAACGAAACTATTCTTTTATTTCCATGAGTGGGCAGGATATTTGGGTCAAGCGACGTTCATTGGCTGCCCCGTTCTTGTATTGATGCGCCGCCTGTACGCAACTTTTTCAACCGAAAAGCGTGGGTGATTTGTAATCAATAATAAATACTATCAATAATAATACAAATAAATACATCCGACATTCCTAGAACTGCTGGCCCACGCAGTTTCTCAGCTCAAGGGGTGAGAGATGGTTGCGACTCTCGCCACGAAAGGGTCGCCGTGTGCGAGTACTCAGTCGAGTATATTGCGCAATATTATGGAAACGGTTCAGGCGAGTATATCCGGCTTATTGCGCAGTTGAAAAAGTTGCGGACCGTTAGTCTGCATGTATGCATCAGTGTTTTTCAAGTGTCTTTCAAGTGTTTTTGTTGGCGTACGACAATTTTCCAACTAAAAATCAATATTATACGACGAAACCCTTATAAAAACATCCAGGTATGTTCAATTTCAATTCTCAATCAAACTTCCTCGGGGAAGATGTATTTTTAATACCTGGACAAATAGGTTTTATTTTAGGTACGACAAAACCCTTATAAAAACATACAGCTATGTTCAATTTCAATTCTCAACCAAACTTCCTCGGGAAAGATGTATTTTTAATACTTGGACAACTAGGTTTAATTTTTAGTATGACGAAACCCTGATGAAAACATCCAGGTATGTACAATTTCAATTCTCAACCAAACTTCCTTGGGGAAGATGTATTCTTAATACCTGGACAACCGGGATTAATTTTCAGTACGACAAGACCCTTATAAATACATCCAGGTATGTTGAATTTCAATTCTCAACCAAACTTCTTCGGGGAAGATGTATTTTCAATACCTGTACAACTAGGTTCAATTTTTATTACGACGAAACACTTATAAAAACATCCAGGTATGTTCAATTTCAATTCTCAACCAAACTTCCTTGGGGAAAATGTATTCCTAATACCTGGACAACCAGGATTAATTTTCAGTACGACGAGACCCTTATAAATACATCCAGGTATGTTCAATTTCGATTCTCAACCAAACTTCTTTGGAGAAGATGTATTTTTAATACCTGAACAACCAGGATTAATTTTCAGTACGATGAGACCCTTATAAAAACATCCAGGTATGTTCAATTTCATTTCTCAACCAAACCATCTTCCTGGGAAGACTTATTTTTAATACCTGGACAACTAGGCTTAATTTTTAGTTCGACGAAACCATTATAAAAACAACCAGGTATGTTCAATTTCGGTTCTCAACTAAACTTCCTTGGGGAAGATGTATTCTTAATACCTGTTATAAAAACATCCAGGTATGTTCAATTTCAATTCTCAACCAAACTTCCTCGGGGAAGATGTATTTTTAATACCTGGACATTAACGAATTCTTGGACGTCGCTCGTCCCACCTCTGCTCACCAAACACATAGGGTGATACCACTCCTTACTATTTCTTCGTGATTTTTGCTTTACATAACAATGCAAAAACAGACCTACCTGATCAGAGCGCCATCTGTTGGATTTATTTGAACTACTATGCCCCTCCGGATGCTAAGAGAACAGAAAGAATGGGGGCGATGCATAGGGCTGGTTAGCGGTCAGGGTGAATTGTCGAAAATTAGGACCCCTGTATCTTGACAACCCATTATACTAGGTGTACCCCCTTTACAGAATTCAAAGAGGTCTACCAGCACTACCATCTGGCGATAAGATAAGATAAGATAGGCGACAACAAAATTTTTGACAGGGACACATGGTAAAGAAACACAAAGTAAAGTAAAGACATTGGTAAAGTAGAAGCAGGGATTCTGAATTCTGACATGATTTGCAAAATAACAAATTAATATAAACTGATAATACTTTTGCAATTCTAATCATTATTTTATTTGTACAGAAAGTAAATTAGTGAAAATAATAAAGTTTTGCCACATAAATTAATTCTAATGCTAATTTTTAAATTAGGCAAATATTTATTTTTCCAATTGCTATTTCACATTCCGGTGTATTTAGTAAAGATAATATAAATGTTTCTTTAAAATGGGTAAAGAAACATGTATTATATTTGCATTTCCTTAAAGCAATTTTTTATTAAATAATTTGACACAAATGAATCAATATTGATCCTAGGCTAGAAGTAAACGGCACCAATCAATTCTATGTAAAAAAAATAACTTCAGAAACTTGTACAAGTACTAAATTTTCACTTCCATTAAAAATTTTTTTTTATTTTCAAATGTATAACTTTCAAGGTTGCAGGATTATAAATAAAAGCATTGCTATTATTTCACAACGATAAAAATCAAATAATTTCAGAATTTAAACATTGACTGCTTGCAAAATATTAAAACGCAGAATAGGACACAGTATGTAATTAGATCGCGATTACACAACGTCGAATCTTTACAACAATGTGAAATAGCACTAAGCCCTTTCGACGACAAGAGGTTCCTATTGCCAAGCAGTACCGATACTCTGGCATGGGGACACTACAGAATTGAGGAATTAGAAGATAAGAGTATGGATGTGAATAGTGAATAAATTGTAAATAGGAAATGAATATTTGTGTGTGTAGATTGTAGTTATATGGATGGTATTGAAATAAATAACAACATAATATGTATATATAGTCTTCTTCATTTTTCAAAAACCTTACATCTAGTTGATACATAAGTATAATATTAGTTTGAACTTATTTAACGTTAGTTTAATGTTTAATTAACAATAGCTCAACTATAGCTTGAATATAGTTTAATGTTAAATTAACTATAACTCATCTCTACTTGAACTATACATTAACAATACTTCAACTATAACTTAACTATAAGTTAACTATACTTTGACTTTACTTTACCTATACTTTAAGTATAACTTAACTATACTTCAACTATAACTTAACTATACTTTAACTATAACTTATCTATACTTTAACTATACTTTAACTATAACTAAACTATACTTTAACTATAACTCAACTATACGCTAACTATAATTTAACTATAGTTTAACGTTAATTTACACGTTTGACTTATCTATCCAACTATTGTGTGAAGAATCAAAACGAAACCATTTTATATAGACTTTGTTATCTCGTTTCTTGAGAACCTCCTCTATGAGATAAATGTTGGGGTACTTAACCTTGAGGAGCTCTTCTTGATAGAAGGCACCAGCAATTGGTCGATTGCGATAGACCTTGAGCTTATACGTAACTGGTTTAGTTGACATGACTTGGTCTACAGTGTATATTTCTGTGGACCAGTTCGCAGTGGTTGCACACTCGAGGCCTGACATTGCTCTCCAAGACTTCGAGAAACGAACTATATTCGTGATCGAATTCTCGGCTCCATCCGAATTCAACACCACTGCCAAGGAGAAAGAAAAGGAGGAGAGGTATCAAGACCTTAAAAGGGAGCTGCAAAGTCTATACCCAATATATTCGGTACAAGTAATTGTCCTTGTGATAGGTGCTCCCGGAGGTGCGAAGCGATCACTGGTTCGTAACCTTAAAGTCATACCCGCGTAGCAAAAATATGCCAAGGCTCTTGCGAGATGGATGCTGAAAGCTGTCATCATTGAGTCGCTTCGTGTCCTTATAACACACGAGGGTTTCGCCGGCCTGTCGTTATGATTTCGTCTTGTCCTGTGACCACCCATCTCACTGTTGTGAGACGTGGCCATGAGTGTGATTTACCGGGGTCCTACTGGGAGCCGGTATCATTTTTAGATGGCAGTTGCTCCCAGTGGGACCCTGCGGTGGTTGTTTAACCTAATTTTTCAATTATATATATCGTTGGCGCACATGTTACTACTCATATAGTGATCCGCGTGTATCTAGCCTATCGCAAAGAAAACGGAGTGATTGTCACAACCATAATTGTACTTGAGATCTGTAAGGTTATAAAATATGACATTTTATTATGAACATTTTAATTATACAGGGTTTCGCAAAGTTTTTATTATATCGCAAAGGAAAGAATATCGTAGAATTTCGCGAGGAATCTCTCATTTCTTTTTGTATGGCGGACTTTGCGACACCCTGTATATTCAACCTCACTTGCTCTGAGATCACGTATTATTTAAATAAAGCTATTACCATTGTATCACAACTGTTTTATATTTGAGGCACCTAGAGGAAAAGTCGAAAAATTATCAATGTCCAGGAAAAGTACGATCGAAAAGCAGTTGGAGCAAGAAAAAGACAAGTTTCGTTCCGTTTCAAGAATGACTAATATCTATAATTGTAGTTTCTTCATTAAATTTTTCCCAGTGCAATATTATTTAATTCGAATTCCAAAGTAAAATGTACACCATAAACTTGTAAAATCTCCGTAGTGACTCAAGGCTGAAGTGAAAAAGGGCTCTATTGGAACCGTTTCAACCCATACTTTGGGTTCATTTAGAAACCATTATCATTTTTGGTTCCCTTTCAGCAAGAGAGGTAGGTTCCTTTTTGTTGCAGCTCCTTTGGAATCAAAAATTGGTTCCAATAGAAACCCCAGTTTTTTCTGTGTGCATTTTAGGGACAGGGGGTGTGAAGGATATGGGAGTATGGAGGGTATAGGACAATTCCTGATACTGCGGCCTAACAAGGAAAAGTAAACAATAAATTAAAATTGCTCGCACAGCTACATCGTTAGGATGTGGGGACCACATCGCGTCTCTTCGTCTCAATACCCCATTTTAACTGGAGAAAGAGTAAAAAGGAGTAGTAGGTACAAGGTATTATATCCGGGGGGTGGGGGTAATATGAGGAAAAAGGGATATATGGGCAGGGGTTGGAAGCAAACAGCTGTTATCTCAATGCCCTTTGCACGTTTCGTGCGCCAAGCCCCCGATAATTTTTCTCATATTCATAACATTCAGCATTGAATAGTTATATTCAACCAAATCAAGAATCTGCATTATCTTGTAGAATTAATATACATGTATAGTAAAACACAGTGCGTGAATGTTGCAAGTTCTTTGATGCACCCAAATCTGGTCAAATATTCCAAACTAAAGTAATGACCTAAAATTCATCGATTAAATTCCTATTTATAATCAAAGTGCAAAGTACGGGTGGAATTCTCTTCAAAATTCAATGTAAATGTCAAAATTTTAACGTGAGTACCGCTGCTTTTAGGTTAGGTGTCTTAATAATTCGCTTAATTGAACTTTTTGGGAGCAAGTGCAATTTTTAAGATTAGCACCTGCTCCCGGCGAAATCCTGCGGTTGTCCTTATGACAAACTTTTAGTTATATATATTGGGGCTGCTGATTATGAATTTGAAGGAAAAAAATTCAAAATGGCGGACCAAAAATTGTTATCATTTTTAAACTTAAAAAAAAAAATGATTAATATTCGGCATGCATATTCCTTAAGGCATAAGAAGTTAATAAAAAATCATTTTGACCCGGGGTGAAGGGTGAAAACACCCTTAAATCGTGGAAAACACCCCCAAAAAATGGTTTTTGGGGATTATTTCGAAAAGGGTGCATCGGTGAAAGATGGATTTGTGCAGACAACTTGTACATCAAATATGCGTAAGACATTATGGTATTCACGTTTCCTTTGTCGGTCATATTTCCCGAGATATTCACCCTGGGAGTAGGGGGTGAGTTTTACCGCGCGGGTCGTAAGCTTCTTTTTAGCTCATATCTCGAAATGGGGTCGTTTCTGGACAAAAGAGCGCGTCACGGAAATTATGCAGAATTTTCCGCTCTATAACTTAAGTTTAATACATTTTTATCGCAAAACCATCTCATTTGGAGATATGAGCTACGACAGGAGCGTGAGACCCACGCTGTCAATCTCACCCCCTGCTCTAGGGTGGATATCTCGGAAAGTATCGCCGACAAAAAAAAGTAAATACTATAGTTTTTTATGTATATTGTATGTACAAGTTGTTTGCAAAAATTAATTTTTCACCGATGCACCCTTTTCTAAATAATACTCAAGAACCATTTTTTCGGGGTGTTTTCCACGATTTAAGGATGTTTTCACTGTTCACCCAGGATCAAAATTATTTTTTATTAACTTCTTATGCCTTAAGGAGGTACGGTCGCGCATACTATCTGCAAAAAGTTAATCCTAAGTCTATGTCGGAAAATAATACTGTTTGAGACTCTCCATTATGGGTAGTTCCTAAAAAAGGTAACAAATTAAGATTGGTAGTAGATTACAGACAAATCAATAAAGACGCCGACCAAGACGCGTACCCTCTCCCAGTGATAGATAATATACTAGATCATTTAGGTCAAGCTAAATTCTTCTCCGCATTTGACATGAGTGTTGGTTTCCACCAGATTCCGATGGAAGAAAGATACAAAAATATATACAGCTTTTTCTACTTCACAAGGACACTTTGAATATAATAGAATGCTCTTTGGATTGAAGAACGCCCCAGACACCTTCCAACGTATGATGGATAATGCGTTTAGAGGACTTGTAGGCGAGAAATGCTTCATTTACATTAACGATATAGTAGTATTCGCAAAAACACTAGACGAACATAACAAGAATTGAATTGAAGTTTGTGAAAGAATTAAAAAATTACTATTACGATTGGAACCATCTAAATATGAATACCTCAGACCGGAATTAGAATATTCAGGTCATGTAATAACAAAAGAGGAAGTTAAATCTAACGCAGCAAAAACAGAAGGTATACAAAATTTTAAAACTCCAACTACAGTCAAAACAATACAATCATTTTTAGGACTCGCTGGATACTATGGAAAGTTTATAAAAAACTTCTCCACCATAGCTAAACCTTTGACCAACTTAATACGAAAAGGATTAATATTCGATTGGACACCTAGATGCCAAGAAAGCTTTGAAAAATTAAAAGATCTTTTATGCAATGTCCCAGTATTACGATTTCCAAATTTCAAAGAAGAATTTACTTTAACAACAGACGCATCTAATCTTGGTTTAGGAGCTGTATTGTAACAAAAAGGACACCCATGCCTTTTCAAATCTAGAGCACTTAACAAAGCAGAAGAAAATTATAGCACTAGCGAAAAAGAGCTTTTAGCAATTGTTTGGGCAGTGAAAAGATTGAGACAGATCTCTTCTCTAAGTTATCTAAGTTTCCTAGGTTATGTTGCATATCGTAAGTTTCGTCGAAGAGGATCGTTTTCGTTATATGTAAGTTTTTTGATAGTTCAAGTTTATCATGTTTGTTATATATTTCACAATTTTCTCCGGTGATCAATGTGGGAACTTTAATTGGGATTGACTTGATTTTATCTCCGCATGTTAAGTCTAAGTTGATGCCGGTTGTCGGAATTACAATATATCCTCCTATTACTGGTATGTATGTTTCTTTATGAAGCAAGTAAGGTGATTGAAAACATGCTGTTTTTGCAAATCTTCGCAGTAAGCTTGCTTCGCAAGTATTTGTTTCGTAAATCCTTAGATTAGGCTGATTCCTTTTATGTATTAAATGTCTATTCATTTTTTTACATTTGTTAATAGTTTGCTTGTCCGTTGGTACGTGACTTTCATAGAATTCAATTATTAAGGCATGATCGGGAATTTTCTGGTAGTCTTCCTCGAAATGGCATTTTGTTCTATGTTTCATTTTAAATTCTTCTAGTGTATTTTTCAAAATTTCATGTGTTAAAATCTGTGGATGTATGATTCCATATCTACCATTATTGATAGCATCTATTGGTGTATTAATATTTTTGTTTATTTCTTCAATCGGAATAGTTGTAGAAATTAACTTCGTATTAATGAAATTATCTTTAGTATTGGAATGTAGTTTTTCAATTTTTTGAGATTCCAATGCAATTTTATCCTTTACTTGGTGGTCCGTATCTAGTACTATTTGGATGATTTTCGTTTGGTTATTTAAGACGGAAACTATATTCTCATTGTCAGTATATAATTTATCAAATTCTGAATTTATTTGATTCAAATCTGATTCAGCCAGGGTTCCAAAAAGGGTTTTAGAAATATCACCTATAAAATTAGCCAGTCCTCTTTTATGTCTTTGTTTTCCAAGTACCTCTTTTTTCATTTGGTTATTTTTGTCTCTAATGAGCCGAAAAGTGAGATAGTTTGGAATTCTGTTTTTTTTTTAAATTGTGAATCTTTTTCATGCTCATTTTGCATAAAATTACTCATTATAAAATGGATTTCTTTTCGATCTTAATTTGAAAATAACATTAAAGTTAACAAACATAATTGTTTAAACGATTTGGTATTGTTTGTAATAATATTCTCTTTGAATAATGTTCGAAAGTCGCTGTTTTTTCTAAAATTTTCAACTTTTATCTACGTTTACCTTATAGTGTGGTAATAATTGATGATATTCAAGAAACATGATTGCTAAAAAACAAATTATTATTGTTTATAACTATCCTCTCCTATAGTAATGCTAGGTAGTTGCAGTTTTTTCTGAAGTTTTTCACTTATTGTCCACTTTTCACTTATTGTCCACTTTTTACTTAGTTAGTGAGATAATAATTAATACAAGCTAACAAACAATCGCTTAAACACTTATTATGGTTTATAACTATCTTCTCAGAATTTTTAGGTTTTTCTTTAACTTTTTAGTTACGAAAAAATGTGGGCGTCCACAAGAAAAGGGCCCTTATGGCCTGTATGGAGTTACATACAGAATCATGTAGCCAGATAAGTTCCCGGCATTTTAAGCCTACGACAAACCGTTTAGGTTGAACAACGAGTCGCCGGGGCATGTTTGAAGATTGGAAATGAAATATTACCATTGCCGCTTGCTTTCAGGACACAAATATAGTGTCAAAGTAAGTAGATAATATAAGCGGGTTCTGGACCATTTAGTATTAGTGCGTGCCTGTGTGCGGTAAGCCTGTGTCCGTGTGAGGTTGACATCGAGACCGTTCTAGAAAACTCCTTGATGACGTCACAGAGTAATATCGCAAAATTCTGCCAGCCAAATGCATGTAACAACAGGTTCAAGGTTATTTCTCCGCCTTTGTCTTTAAAGTTGATTCTCAATTTTTGATTGGGAATTTATAAAAGAAAGAAAGGAATTTAAACAGTGCCTTTACGGAAAAATATTGGAAAAAAATAAATAATAATAATAATCGCGCAAACAAAATAGACCGGTTAAATGACTGGGCGGTTAGTGCTTCATTTTCCGAAAGCACGCCATTCGATTGATTAGAAAAATATTCGGACAATGTTATAAAATTCAGTGAAAACCATTAAAGTAATCCCTTTCTAAATTAATTAATTAATTCCATTCCAAGTACAAAAATCAATTGACAAATGTAAACTGGTATAATCTACTCATCTGGCAAAGTAGACTCCAACATTTTCTATTTTCTTTCCGATTTCCAGGTCACACTGTTACAAATAATCAAACTTTAGCATTTTATATTTTCTTTCTTTCCCAAATCCTGGGAGACCCGACCTTCCTCTTCTGAGGGGATAATCTGATATCAGGGTGTCTAGTGTTTCTGCTAAAAAAAGAATCCATGACTTTTCCTGGACAAGAAATTCATTTTTCAAGGTACTAGTCTAGTGGAAATAAAAAAGTTGAATTTTCGAAATTTCTCATACGCCCCCAAAATCTGATTTAATGGTGAAAAAACTTTTTTGGTGTTTGTTCTTTTTATCACGGAGAGAAATCGCGACGCTACAATCGAAAATATTTCGAAGTTTCACATTTTTTCAACTTTAACAACAGTTTTATAACATTTTTTTGATCCAATAGTTTTCTGCTGTTGATATCATCAGAGTTCAATTCCTTGTAAAATGAGCTTTTTTCATTAGAATTGGTTGAAATTTGACTGAGTAATCGAATTTTAAGATAACTTAAGTTTAACCCTCTGTTTACACACAGGGGATTTTAAGGCACAAACGATTTTTCAAACTGGAATGTCTCGTCTTTGGAAAAATATGGAAGTTTCTTATAACAGTCAGACTGGTCATAAAAAGAGAGCCTCTCCAACTATGTCAAAAAAATTCTGGATGGTTCTTTAGACAATCTAAAACAACGGACTGGCTCTCTAAATTTTGACCTTCTAACTTTGACCATCTATTTTTCTCCGTGTAATAGAACATGTCATTAGTCGAATAAAGGAAATATACACCATTCATTTGAAAAAATATTTTTGTAAAATTCTTTATTTGTACCGAGTAGTTCAGACCCATGCCGCCAGGTGCATGGAGTTTATGGTCTCACAATTGAAATAGATTCTCCAGTCTTTAAGTTAGCCATACATTTCCACCATAGACATAATCTGAAAAAATGTGGTGATTGGTATTCACCGGTCTTCCTAAGCATTAGTCAGTTGATCTTGCTTAAAATTCTGTTTTCTACTTCGCGAAATTGAAAATAAATGTATTATTATAAATTACAATCATCATAATTGCATTAAATACTTTTTCAAGAAATGGGCCTGCTTAATTTTCGTACTTTAACAATTCAAAATTGTTAAACGATAGAAGAACTTTTTTCTGTTTGAGTAAATTGTTCTTCGAATCAATGAATATTTTATCAACTCTGCGTTACGTGTTTTCTTTAAACAATAAAAAATCTATTTCGCTCAACAAATATTTCACAGTGTCAAGTAAATTTTTCGTTATCCTAAGCATAGCGTTCCTTAGATACAGACACAACATTTCTTTGAAGTTGAGAAATATTTCTTCGGCCACATTCTGCTCTACCATTTCTTGAATTCAAAGAAATTTTCTTTGATTCAAATAAGTTTTTTTCTCAGTGTATTAAAACATGTATTGCCAGAGTAAAGGCGAATTTGGGAACAGCAGTGCACCGAGTCCGGGCCAAACTCTGGCTCTTCCTCTTAAAACATGGTTTGCCGTAGTAAAAGTCACACTGGGCCCAGTGATGCTTGTTTGTATCGAATCGAAAAAGCCAAATTTAATTTTGATCGGTTCCAAAAATTGGTTATTCCACCAAACTAAGTCCAAAAGTCAAATTTCAAATTAAATTATTTTTACACACCATTGGTTTAAAAGAAAACAATTTGTAAATAAGGAATGTTATAATTGAAACCTTTTTTTATACTGATACCGTTTAAAGTTTAATTATTTGAATTTGAATCGTAAAAATCAATAATTATTCAATATTTCGTATACTTTAAAACGCTTTACCATTTCAATGTTAGTTAAAAGTTGCCTAAACACGAAAAACTGTATTTTAACAATTTTTTAATGTGAAAATGAACATTTTAAAATGAAATGTCTTTTATTTTAAATATAATCCTTCAGAATAGTAAAACTTCAAATTCAAGGTCTTTGAAAGTAAACAATTTTAGGATTAGGCATCTCAAACTTCATTATTTTGAAATTGAAAATGTTAGGAATTCATAATTTAAAACTGAAAGTATGAAAACCACCCTGCATTACCTTTGATAGCCAGGCATTTTCTTTCGTCTGGTTTTCCTAATTCTGGCCTTTTTGTCTGCCTATTTCTATTGCTTCCCCGTCCACTTGAAGTACTTTTAATTAGAGTTTCCTCACCGAATACAGCAATTGCCAAGTTCCTTACGAATATTGAATTTGATCTAATGTTGCTCACAGCTAAGTAGTAGCAATCTTTTGAAATCCATACATCCCTTCCCAAGTGTATTTACAACAGAACAATTCAAAATTTCAAACGTGAAGATAATGACAAGGTCAAGGCAATTTTAAGAGTGTTAAACCATAACAGTTCCACAGAAAAAAATGGTCTCAAAAATCAGATTTGAGAAACAAAAAATAAAAAGTTACTAACGAGATATTACGGTGCAGGATTGAACCATGAAAACATTTATTCGAAAATACGACTATGTAGACAGTTACTCCCAGTGGGACCCTGCGGTGGTTGTTAACCTTTAGTTTATATATATATATATATATATATACATTGTAACAGAAAAGATAAAATGATTGTTCGTGGTACTATTATTCTTGAAATTTTTTTAAAGTTTTATTTATATATCTGCTTTAGTTTCATATTGATTAAAAACTTAATTCTCGTCACTGTCCTCATTTATCACAGTCATACATTTTGTTTTTGAGATTAAACTCCTCAACATTTCTGCCAGTCTGATGATTCTCGACAAATATCGACCATAAGCTAAATAGTACACTATCGTCGGAAATTGTCAGTACGATCAGTGAAAGTACTATTGAAAATCTCTGCTGACTTTGAAACTTTGAAATTTTGAAACCAAAATAAACAAGAAATTTCATTTGAACCCCGTTAAAAAGCTTATTAAATTACGCGTCAATTTAGTCCTAATAAAGGTATTTTTGACATTTTGAATAGAATATAGCACTTGAGAATTAAAAAAAAAAGTGCAAGAATTTCTCGAATTTTATACCTCTAATTTACCTGTGACATGACCTAGGTCTTAAGGTCTTATCTTCAATTTAAGCCAATAAAGCTTGAAAAATCTCCACGGGTTCCTGAGCTATGTCTCAAAATGTCCAAGTCTCAAACTTCAATCTTCAGTCGGCGATTACTGCTGTCGGCCGCGCAAGCGGTGATCGCCGAGAATTTCTCAGATTTTGTTTCTTAACTTTAACACGTGTTGTGATTTACTATTCTAATGGAAAAAACTGAAACTGATAGGAGGTAATCTGTGGGTTACTATTGTGGGTTACAATTCTGTGGTAAAAAACTGAGATAGTACTTGAGTTTTATCACACAAACAATTTCATGAAAAATTTTGAAAATTTGTTCGAGTTTGAATTTCCCGCCAAAATATTTTTGGATAATCATGGACGTTGAGAGTGATGATGTATAAAGATGGGTTATACATTTGCCTTTGTCATTGGTTAGTGAAATATCAAGGTTTATTTATTTGGGCGGTACACATTTTTTTTCTTCAAATTTTCTTGGTCTCACTCCCCAGATTTGTTCGAATGCCAAAAAAAGTGAGCATGTATTTTTTTTCAATTTTAAAATAGATTGATTTTCAAGGTTTGTTCAAAGCCCATAAAGTTTCACGTGTATTTCCTCTTAAAAAATCCTTTTTGGAAATTTGTGATAGAATCGTCAATATTAGATTATCTTACTGCATCTGGCATGATTTTCTTGGAAATTATTTGCTAAATACTTTTTAAATTCGACCCCTATAAGTAATTTATAAAGGGTTTCGAAAAAAACTACATAAGTGCAAAAATCAGGTATTATGTCCCGCGTGAAAAAAGTTCCCTTGCTCCAGCATGGGTCAAAAATAGGTCCATAATATTTAAAGTTCGACGGACTCCAGAGTTTAACTTGCATAAAAACAAATAAAACCTTACTAATTCTCTCTATTCATCATTTCACATAAATTAGACTAGTTTTTAATGCTTCGAACCAAAATTCATAATTGGTTCCAAATATCAAAACTGTACGCATCACTCGAAAGGTAAGTTTCAGAAATGTATTACAATTAGTTGAAATCGATATTTCCTAGTTGAATCATATTTTGCAGCCTAAAGTTCGATTGTTAGATAATAAACTTTCTCAGACTATAGCCAGAAAAATTATAATTCTAAAGAATAAATTGAAGAAAGAGTTTCGACATGTGCAACATTTTGAAAATCCTGTGAGCCTGAGGCCCACACGAAAACGCGAAAAACTAGGCCGACCCTACCCAATGTCACGTTACACACACTCACTTTCGACGAATTCATAGAATTCAAGGAATTCATTGATTTCCATGAATTCGTAGAAATCGAGGAATCCATGATTACACGAAATGCGAAATGTAGCAAGACAAAATTTGATAGCAGCAAAAGAAAAATCTAAACAATATTACGACAGTAAAATTAACCCTCAAGATTTCAATGAAGGAGATAGAGTATTTTTACTAGAATGGGGCAAAATAAAAAAATTCGACAATCATTATTCAGGTCCTCATGAAGTTTTAGTAATACTAGGAAATGGAAACGTAAAAATGAAAATAGATAAAGCATCGAAAGTCGTATACATAAATAGACTGAAAATTTCACATATTGATATGCAAGAAAAAATTAAATCAAAAACAAAAAAATAAATTTTCGAAGCAATTAAAATATTGCTCATTTTATTCAAATTTTATTCAAAATTCTTACTCTCTCCAATTACAGACTTGAAACGAAATTACTATGGAAATTCAACGCCAACAAAGAATTTATGAATTATACAATTTAATAGCAAGACATGTAAACAGATACACTCTTTTACCCACCTTAATTATAAATGAAAAGCAATGAGTATACAAACAAATTTCTAAATTACAGCTCACTATATGTTACATTATAATCATATACGATTATTATAATTAAATTAAAAAAACAAAATAAACAAAAAGACTCGTAGAAATAATAAATACTTTGATATTCCAAAATTAAAGTTAATATGTTCAATAAATCTCTCTTCAGATTTTTCAATTTCTGTAAAATTTGTAATTAAAATACCTTAAATTTTAAATAAAAAATGAGTACATTGTATACCATGCCCGATGCCTCGTTATTACGTTGGTATTTAATGTAATTAATCTACAAAAAATAAATAAATATAATTAAGAATAGGTAATTAATAAGTTTAGTTATAATAACAACCTAATAAATTATCTTTAAATACAAACATTGATTTCTATAATATAAATTTACTAAGTTATATATATATATATATATATATATATATATATAAAGTTTCAAATTTTAGACTAATAAGCTCCATAAGAAACTTCCAGACTGGAACAGAAAAAGACAACAACTTAATTTTACTATAGGGAATCCAAGAAATAAAATTTACAACTTCTATTTACAATGTCCAATTTAAATATCTCAGGTACGTCAGCCTTCTAAGATACAATCCCAGGCGAGAACAAGCAAGCGAGGGGTAACGCGTAATATATTCAGTATACTGACCAAATAAATGTGAGTCAGGAATAGCTCGTAGTGAAGGAACACTTCGCAGGTACCCAGGGCGGAATTGTCATCTGCCCGGAAAATAAGCGTGGGGGTGCCAACAGGCCTTCTTCATTAGTTTGCCATCAGGATAGGTAGTTCCTTTCCTTAATTTTACCCCAAGAATGCTGTTTGGTTTAGCGTGTTTTTCACATTTAATTAAGAGGAATCAATTTTTTATATACATTACTTTTTTCAGAAAGAATTGATCTTCGTTTATCTGTAGTTAAATTTTGAAAATAATCATTACAAGCAGAGAAATTTTCGTTTAACGGTATGTTGACTTGGACCTATAATATTTCAAATATGATAAATAATATTTCAAATTTTACTTCGGATAAACATAGCTCATTCTTTTACTAATCCGGGCATACCACATCAGTCATATTTTTTACAATATTTTCGGAGAAAATACTCTAAAGCTTTTAAATTCTTCATAGAAGTCTTATAACGGTCTTCCGAACGAAAGGTCATACATAAAAGAAATGTTTAATAGGCTTGAAATTTATTAAATATCTTCTCCTATTAATGAACTTTTTGATTTATAATAATTTCTACATTTCTGCCTTTCCGGGTGGTCCAGGGAAGAAAAAAAATAATCCAGCGCGAGGGCGGGGACGAAGTGATGGTGGAAGAAGAGGAAGAGGAAGCGGACGATTTGGAGGTTCAGCAAGAGAAGGAGATTTATTATTGTAGAAAAAAAGCCGGGGGAACCTAACACTGCTAAAATCTATAATTTTCTAAGTATCACATGCCCTTAAATATAATATATGGGTGGCCTGGCTGCTGGTGCCTTAGATATCTGTGTCATATATCTCTTAAACTTAGACTATTTTGCAGAACCGTTTGCCGTTTAATATTTAGGAATATGCAGTCGTGTATGTTACATTCAAATATTTAGTACCTATATAACTCTTTTCTTCTGTTTTATTTGAATAATTATTGTATAATTTAATACAGTATTTTTTTGCATATTTTAGTTATATATTTTAAGCTATGTGATTCTAATTTCAAGGCAAGGGAGCCACCACTCATTTATATCGAACAATAAAAAAAGTATTGTAACAAGCTATGAATAAAAAGTTTTTGTCACATTTTGAAATGTTGAAGCATTTTTATAAAATCAATCTTTAGTCTGGCAAACAATGCCACTACTAACGAACATTGAAGTTCTTGAAAGTATTATTGAAATTTTTTGTAAATATACGTATACCTTAAATTTTGTTTTGAAACACTAAAAATCCGTAAAAATATATATGTATATCAGTTACAGATTGTATTAATTAATGCAATTTGTAACTGATATACATAAAAATGTTATATTTACTGATTTTTAGTATTTTAAAAGAAAATTTAAGGTATTATAATTAATAACATACACTACCGGTCAAAAGATTTAGTTCATCTCTTTTTTAATGATTGATTACATTTTCTAATTTCAATTATGTCAGAGTTAAATTTTATTCTTTCTAAAAAGTTGAATGCTCTCAAAATTCTTTATAAAATGAGACCAGGATAAAGCCAATTTGTCTATTTCTTAAGTAGATATTTGAAAAATAGTGTAAATTTCTAATGTTTTCTTAAATTTGAGGTAATATCCGAAATCATCAACATTTTGTAATGTTCTTAAACAGGTAAGGATGTCCCTCCGGAGTTGGTCCGACCACTTAAATCTATGTTCTCGCGTTTGTCCGGGGCCATTGCCTAGCCGTTGCCTCGGTTCGGTCTCATTACCGTAGCTATTTATTTGTGCAATAAAAATGAGAATTTTTGATTTTTCAAGGAATTCAAAAAGTCGATATGATAATCTTGTAGGGCATGCAAATAAAACATTTTTGTTTGTCTGACTTTTTTTCGTATCGTACGTTGTTTGGCTGAAAATGTAAATTTTCACTTCCTCTTTTGTATTTTGAAAATGCTGTAAGTCTCAAAATTTTGATTTTGTCGGAAAATGTCATTCACATAAATTTTTTGAATTTTCAAGCAATATGAAAAGCAGCACATATAATTTTCAAAAAAAAAAAAAATTTTCAAAAAAATTTTCAAAATGCGTTCACTATTTGAATTTTTATCCAAAATGGCTTGCTGACGAACTTGACCTTGCGTTTAGGAAACTAAGAGAGTATAACAAAGGCCAATCCAATCAGTCAAATCCTTCGAAAGTTATCGTGCTCACAGACAGACATACATACATACATACAGACAGACACATTCGTAAACACCTGTTTTTTGAGTTCAGGGGGTCTTAAGACGTAGACATTTGACAAAAACCGGGGGGTCAAATTTTACACAAATCTAATACCTTCTCTGGATGAGAATGGAAAAATACTTATTTTCAAGTATGATGAGCATTAATGATGGTTATATTATTGTTTTAATCGTTAGAAATAGTATTGAGAACACAAAAACAATAAAATGTATTGAAAAACCACACACGAGATGAACAAGAAATGAAATAAGCAAAGTCTTGATGAGAATGTGCCCGCTACTCGGGCAGATTTTTTCACTGTTAATGTTGTTTTTTACGAATAAAACAGAACCTACACATCCTTTCAAAAAGTGATCAATAACAAATGAGTTTTCTTAAAAAATCGAAAATTCAAATTTTATTGGCACAAAACATAATGAATTATTACATTCTCATCATAATGGGACGGAATTGGTTTTATGTGAAAAATGACTTTTGTAGATTCCATGAAATGTCGACGTATTGAGGCCCCCTGAGTCAGAAAAAATAGTTTTTACGTCGGTGTCTGTCCGTCTGTCGTCGTCGTCCTCGTCTTTATATCGGATAACTTTCGAAAGACCAATCGGATTGGATAGTGCTTTGGCACACAGTTTCAGGGACGATAAAGAAGAATCAAATAAGTTGATCAGCTATTTTGGATAAAAATTCAAAAAGTTACAGCACTTTCAAAATTTTTTAAACCATTTTTTTTCAAAATTCATAAATTGCATTGACGGCCGCTCGTAGTGCTTGAAAATTAAAACAAAATAGTTGTACGACTTTTTTCAATACAAGGACAATTGTCATAGCTGCAGCATTTTCAAAATCTCCAAAAAAAAGGGAAAATTAACATTTTAAGCCAATTAAAGCATGATATAAAAAAAGTCAAGAAGAGAAAAGTGTTAATTTTTGATAGACCTACAAGATTCTCATGATCATTTTTTGAGTTTTTTTAAAAAATCGAAAATTCACATTTTATTGGCACAAAACATAATGAATTATTACATTCTCATCATAATGAGAAGGCACTGGTTTTATGTGAAAAATGACTTTCGTGGATTCCATGAAATGTCGACGTTTTGAGGCCTTCTGGATCAGAAAATGTAGTTTTTACGTCAGTGTCTGTCCGTCTGTCGTCGTCGTCGTCGTTGTCTTCGTCGTCGTCTGTATATCGGATAACTTTCGAAAGACCAATCGGATTGGATTGTGCTTTGGCACACAGTTTCAGGGACGAAAAAGAAAGATCGAGTTCGTTAACCAGCTATTTTTGATAGAAATTCAAAAAGTTAGGGCGTCTTTTGGGTCAAATGACTGATGAGCTTGAGGGTGAATACGGTGAGGGGAGTTATATAAAGACTTTTGTTTCCGGGGGTCCCAAGTTTTACGCGTATCAAGAAGTTGCAGGAAATCGAACAATTCACACTAAATGCAAGGTAAAGGGGATTACATTAAACTATAAAAAATAACAACTGATTAACTTTAATACAATCCGCGAAATGATTGTAGATAGGGCAGTCGAATCTATTAAATTAAATTTTAGAATTATCAGACGCACCGCACTTCACGAATTCCTCACATTTAGCGAAACTAAAACAGTCAGACCTGTTTGTAATAAAACACGATTTTTAGAAAATTACGAGTCGATCCCGTACGGTTATAAGGACCCGCTTTAATCCTGAAAAAACTGCTCTAGCTCTCTCTCTCTCTCTCTCTCTCTCTCTCACGAGAACATACATATATGTTTTATGATAATTTCAATTAGGTTAGTATAGTTTTTATAATGTGTATGCTTTTGCGTATGTGGGGGTATGTATATCAATGGAAAATATTCTTATTTGTTTTTTTTGTTTGTTTTTAATTACAGATGCATCAAACTTCTTGTGGAAGTGGAACGATTTGGAACAGAGGTTTCAACCACTACAATTGCAACACTACCAGCAGCAACAACAACAACAACAGCAACTATATCCTGAGCTGGGAATTCCAGTGGTTACGCTAAACATTACAGTTCCAAAAAATCTACACATCCTGATAAGTAAGTACACAAATTACTTGTGTATAGAAAAAAAATAAAATAAAAAAGGAGGTCTAGACATTTAATATTTTTATTTTCCAGATTACTCCGAGCACGAGGGAGAGGAGCTGATTGTTGCTGTGGACAAGCCTGAGGCGGATAATGCTGACGATGATGCCTATGATGATGATGATGATGATGACGTGTTGGAACCAGGAGAAATGTGTATATTATATAATTTTAAATAGCACCGCGCTTTTTTGGTACATGCGCAGACGAAAATGTCGGATTTTCAACATAGCCTTGAAAACTGTCATATTTCATGTGCACTATCTACCTTTCAAGAATGACTAATATCGATAATTGTAGTTTCTTCATTAAATTTTTCCCAGTGCAATATTATTTATTACGAATCACAAAGTAAAATGTACACCATGAACTTGTAAAATCTCTGTAGTGACTTAAGGGTGAAGTGAAAAAAGGTCTCCATTGGAACCGTTTCAACCCATACTTTGGGTTCATTTAGAAACCACTATCATTTTGGGGTTCTTTTCAGCAAGAGAGGTTCCTTTTTGTTGCAGCTCCTTTGGAACCAAATATTGGTTCCAATAGAAACCCCAGTTTTTTCTGTGTACGTTAACAAAGGATAGAAGAAAATCGGATAATAACTTCGAGAGTTATCGCACTTTTCTCACACTGAGAGGTCCCATTTATATAATCACAAGATTGGCAAATGTTTCCTTTATTAGTGCAGATATTAACCGATTTTCAAGAACTTTTTTTTCATTTTTTTAAAATTATATCACGAAATTCATTCAGATAATTAAAATGTAATTGAGGCATGCCTTTATAATTTTAGTTATTGTAATCTCATAACAATGAAAGGGTTATTCGTGGTAGGTATACGAAAGTAGCAATCTGCTCGCAGAGTGGAGCTTGCCTCGGAGCCTGCCTAGCTACCGGGCCCGGGGTGGCATCCCCCTACCCGGGGTAGTACTTTGGAAAACGCTGGTATAGGCGCTTGGCTTGACAATAAAGGTTTCGTAGCCTATTAACCCTTGCGATACACACGATAAACAAGTTACGTATGTTACCCGAGTCAAAGTTTTAAATATCGTTTTAATTTCCTTATACTCTACATTACTAGTATTCGATAGCGTAGAGAAATATGTATAGACTGTACAGTGCCACCTCCGTGTAGTTGACTCTACACGCAGTACGATGTCACCTCACCTGTATATATGGAAGCTTATAGTCTCTATACGTTCTCACCTCAGGCAGTGTTGCCATGTCTAAGAGGTATGTTCGTAATGCTCTAACCTGAATCCATGCCTCCCAGATATTATCGTTATTTGAGGCTCAAGCAAATTGAGATAGTCATTGATTCAAGTAAAGAAGAATAATTTTACAACAAATAATAATTTTTTAACAATTTATTATTTTTTTAAAGAATATTATCTCGGAAAAATGCTATAAAGTTGAGGTTTTCCTAAAATTTTTCACATTTTGTTCATTTTTTATTGAAATAAGGCAATAATTACTACAATTAACAAACTTATTAGTTTAAGCAAACTATAATTGTTAATAACTATGTCCTCCGATAATAATGCTGCACATTTGTGGGTTTTTAAAATTATTATCTACTTTTGTTCACTTTTTAACTACACTGAGGTGATAATTAATGCAAACTACCAAACATAATTGTTCAAACAATTTATCATAATTTTTAATAATATTATCTTTCAATAATGCTATAAATTTGCAGTTTTTTCTGAAATTTCCAACATTTTGTTTAATTTCCAATTAGAATAAGGCAATAATTACTACAATTAACAAACTCAATAGTTTGAACAAACTATCATTGTTTATAACTATCTTCTCCGATAGTAATGCTGCATATTTACCGTTTTTTGCAAATGATAATCACTTGTTAACTTTGTAACCATACATAGAGGTGATAATTAATGAAAATTAACGAACATAATTGTTTCAACAAATTATAATTATTTTTTTAATAATGTTATCGTTTAATAATGATATAAATTTGCACTTTTTTCTCAAGTTTTCAACTTTTAATCCACTTTTCACTCAAACTGGGCTAATAATTAATGAAATTTTTGATAGGTTTCCATTTCTACGTAAATAAAAATGAGTATTTCTTTGATTAATGCATATCGAATGATAAAATTGGAAAAATGAAATGTTCGAAAATATTTTCCAAAATCTGGAAAAATAATCTGAGAAATGTAGTAATTTTTCTCATTTTGCAGGATTTAAAAAAAATTTAGTAACAATTCGAACCATTCTGAAAGATATTTACAAGTTCTGAAGAAAATTCAAAAATTATTTACAGTCTTAAAATATTCTGCAAATTCTTAAAATTGTAAGCAAATTAGATATCTTTTCAGATTTCAAAATAAAATTTGCAAGCTTTTTGACAATTTCGATAGGTTCGAAGAGAAAAGGTTTTCCAAAATCTGGAAAAAGAATCTAAGAAATGTGAAGTCACTTTATTTATTTTGCACGATTTTGCACGAGTTCTGAAAAAAATTGTAAAATTATTTACAATATGGAAATATTTCAAGAAATTCTCAACAAATTATAAATTTTTTTAGATTTCAAAATCAAATTTAGAAGCTTTTTGAGAATTTTCATAGGTTGAAAAAGAATAAGAACATTTTCTGCAGATTCATGGGAAAATTACAATGGCTTTTTAAAAATATTTTCCAAATTGTCGAAATATAATCTACAAAATTTAAAGGCAACTACTTCCAATTTGCAGAAAACATTCACATTATGTAAAAGAAATTAAGGAAGCATTCAAATTATGTAAGAAAATTGAAATAATTGTTCATTCGGAATAATGCATTTTAAGGAATGAATGAGAAATGTAAACGTTTAAAAACATTTTTTTTTCAAACTTTATGAACGATTCCAATCATTCTAAAAGATATTTACAAGTGCTGAAAAAATTGTAAAACTATTTACAGTTTGGAAATATTTCAAGAAATTCTCAACAAATTATAAATTTTTTTAGATTTCAAAATAAAATTTGGAATTGAGAAAAGCGTATCCTATTTTTAAAAAATTGTTACTAAATACGCATCATAGCGTAAGGTGGTTCTAAGCAAATTTATAGATATAATTCAGGAGAAAAATTTTGTTAAATAAAATGTTATTGTAGCTTATGTCCTTTTTCCGAAAGGATAATTTTTTATTTTTAATACATGTTTATAACAAAAGTTTATAAACTATTTGAAGATACTTTTTGGTAGAACAACTTTTTTGTCATTTTTTTCGTCACTTGTGTCGTTTTTCCAAAAATTAAATTTTTTATATTTAATCTTATATTTTACGATTAAAAGAAATTCGACACGTCCTATCTTAAAGTTACTAATAACAAAGTTGTAGATCCTTTCCGGGATAACAACTTTTATCAATTAATTTTTTTTTCGTACCTTGTGTCGCATTTTCACAAAATTTAATTTTTTTACATTGAATGTTATCTTTTACCTTTTTATCTTTTATCATACCAAAAAATTATTGATGGCAAATTTGGATGAGTTTTTAATCCTTTTTGGAAGAACAACTTTTGTCCAAAAATATAATTTATTAATTTTATTGTGGTCTTTTACGAATAAAACATAAACTACGCATCCTATCAAGAACGATTCATAGCTCCTTCTTGGGGCAAGAATTTTTGCTAAATTAATTTTTTCCTGTACCTTGCATAGTTTCACCGCAAAGTGGAACACTTTATTGTTTATTATTTTTTTTTGCGATCAAAACTTCATGTTGCGATTTTTCAAGCAATTTCAAAAGGTTATTTTAATACTCTTTAAAAATTATACGGTATACAGACGAAGACGACGACAACAACGACAGACGGACAGACACCGACGTAAAAACTATTTTTTCTGACTCACGGGGCCTCAAAACGTCGACATTTGATGGAATCCACGAAAGTCATTCTTCACATAAAACCAATACCTTCTCATTATGATATTTACAAAGATATTAATTTCTCTTAAATATTCGTATTAATGTTATTTGTTGCGATCTCATTATTAGTCTTTGAAACACTTTAAATGTCTTCTTATTTTATAAAAAAAATTGTATTTTATTTTCAAATTTTAGGTTGACCTCGAAGAACCATCTCATCAAAAAAAAAACAAAAAAAAACCGCGATTGGATGGTCCTGCGTATACTATTGAAGTAGAAGCAATACAAGAAATTAATTTAATTGCTACAGCGGAAGATTCCACTGATGACCCAAATATACTGTCAAACCGAGAAGTGCTGGTAAGTTTTCTTTTTGAAATAATAAAATATAAATATATAATGACAAATTAATCTATAAAATACTTTAATCTATTTTTATACTTTTATATATGAAACCGTAAAAAACCTGAAAATCATGGTTTTTTTGCCCTATAAATCCTTAAACATATCCTTCTCTATCCCTTACTATAACCTAATCTATACGCTAATATTGTTGTGTAATATAAATCGTCATACCTTTAGAAGACTTTTCAGTGTACTTGTTGAAATTATCCAAAAATTTGATACATAAATTGTTGATATAAATTAATTTTTATAGGATTTGGAGGGTCTTATAAAAAAAAAACGTTGGTCAATGCACGGGAAAAAAGTGCTGGAAATTTTCGTTGGTCGAGTCTGTGACTTTAGGATAGGTCTAAAAGCATTTGACAATTTGAAAATATCGTCTTGGAAAATCATGCAAATAGAGCTTGAAGAAATATAAGACTCCAACATTAAATTCTCGAAGACAGTCAAGGAAGGGTTCATAGACTGCCAAGTTAGCCGTTTATGTTAATAAAAAAATTAAAAATAATTTTTTAAATTTATAATATTATTATCTTTAACTTATATATTTATTTAAACATAATATAACACACACAATTACTACTTATATTAATCGCACGCTGGCATTTTATATAATCCCTAGGCATTATATATAATGCCCGACACGAGATAGGTAAAGTATATAATCTTGATTTTAAATATACTGATACAGTTAAAGAAGAGCGTGATAAAATGAGGAACACTTATGGAATTGAACACACGTTTATTCGCTATTTATTAAAAAACTGGCATACTGGAATGATATTTTGCTTGACTTTGCCCCGTTGAAAAATCTTGAATAGTATCATCAATTTTTAACTTGAAATTTCCATCAGATTTTGATGTTTCTTTTTAAGTAAAAGCTTATTACATTTTTTAATTTTCGTGACAGGCGATTTTTTTTAAATATTCGAACCATTGCTTATTTAACAACAAAGTTGTTTTTTTTTTAATTTTCAAAAGTCCCATTTTTTCACAGATTTTTGCGTTAAAAAAAAGCGTCTTGAAACAGTGCAATAATATGATGGTCCAAATTTATACCTGTACGTACGTCTCAACAAAGTGGGCGGAGAACGTCGGCAAATTTGTATGAGAGCGTCGATTTTAATTACATGCCAATTTAGAACTAATTTAGAATAAATTGTAAATTTGAATTTAACTAAATTCTCATTGGAATAATATATATATTCATTACCTGTGTTAGGTCTGACATTACTTACAATGCCCGGGCAATTTCTGAAATAAGCAATTCCATGTAAAATCATGAAGTTAGCACGGATTTCCCATAAGAAAAATATACATTTGTGTGAATTCGATTCAGAATCGTTAATATTAGGTAAATCAAGTTGAAATTCAACATTTTCCTGTAAAATGAACCATTAAATACGAATAAAAGTTCATTTTTTAAATATCACCCCCATAAATTTATTTTGAAGGGTTCCAAAAAAACGTTGTAAGTAAAAAATTTAGTTTTGCAATTTTTTGGCGCTATTTTTTTTTGTTGCGGTTTTTTTAAAATAAAAATGATAGATATTTTGTTGGAACGAGAAGTAAAAGCAGCTGATGGAAGAACTGTCCTCGGAGTAGTAAGTTTATTGTATTTATATTTTATTAAAAAACTTATACAATTTATTTTGTTTAGATTCTTTTTTTCATATAAACTTATTTTCAAGGAAACTAAATATTGTATTTCTGATTTTATTTTTTAATTGGATTTAGAGGCTATAAGTATGTATTTTATACGCGGAGCTTATTTTTGCTTATATATTTTGTCAATTCAAATTGAAAAAACATATAAATAAAAATAGAAACTAAATATTCAGCTTCTCAATGAAATTTATTAATAAAATTGAAAATACAATATTTATTTTACTTTAAAATAATTGAAAATTTAAAAAAAAAATATATATTGTATTTCTAATTTATTATTAAATTGGATTTAGAACCTAAATACGTAATGTCAATTTAAATTGAAAACATATATAAATGAAAAAAGACACGTATTCCGCCTCTAAATCCAATTGAATAATAAAACTCGAAATACAATATCTAACCTCTGAATCCAATTAAAAAATAAAATTATAAATATAATATTTAATTTACTTCTTTATTTTGTTTAGACTCTCTCCCTTTTACGGGTTTGAGAATCTTTACATAACAATTACATATATTCGTGCAAACAAGACTTATACTACCTTACTATTTGCTACGTATCGTCTTAAAATTATTATTCTTATTTCTAAACGCTTGCGACTTTGCCCTGGGCTTCCATTTTCTACCCTGTGCAACCAGCTTTCTCTCTCAGATCTTCCAGCTTCTTCATCCATCTTTCCCCCTGGCCATTTTCATCAAGAATACATTTAATTCTCTCTTCTATACTCTCCCCTCCCCCTTCCTCACCTGTACACCTCTCTAACACATGCAACCATGTTTCCTGCTCATACCTACATACTCTACACAGATTCTCTTCTTCTATATATATATATATACTTTGCTTATTTTCAATGTTATTTTTTACGATTAAAACAAAAACTGCGCATCCTACCAGAATATTATAAATCACAAATTTGTAGCTTTTTTAGGTGAGCAACTTTTATTTATTCATTTTTTGCATAGCTTGTGTCGTTTGTCCAAAAAAATTTATTTTTTAATTTTAATTATATTTTTTACGATTAAAACAAAAATTACGCGTTTCATCAAACAACAATTAATAACAAATTTGTAGCTCTTCTTTTGGTGAACAACTTTCGTTCAATTATTACAAAAAATACGTGTCCTATAAAAAAAGTGATCAACAACAAATTTGCAGATCATAAATTATCGTTAACATGAATAGAAAATTCTATTTAATTAACTCTTGTTGATTTTTTCTGCTTATTCAAAATGGCTGGCCACCGAACTGGACTTCGGCTTAGGACACATGAAGAATAGACCAAACGCCAATCTAATAGATTAATTTTTTTCCAAAACTGCTCACAGATAGACAGACATATATACAGACAATCGAACACATTCGTAAAAAACTGTTTTTCGGGGCATTTTAAACAAACGCTTGTATGTTTGCAGGCAAAAATATGTTTTCAGGAGGAATTGCGCAATGTTCAAAGTTGGCAAAATCATGTTTTTAGGAGATTGCGATCAAGGTAATGATTTGCGAAAAAAAGTTTAATTATAAATTGAAAGTTTTAAAAAGATCTTTAATTTGGCAGGTCGCACATTGAAAAAGTTTGATTTTTTCCCTCAAAAAGTAATAAAAACCGGGAAAAATGGCCGCTTCGCAAAATCTCGTTATTTCTGCAAAAAGTGTATCCACATCTAGTAAAGTCCTCGTAAACGTGTGTTTTGCTAACCTGAGAGTATGTGTAAAATTTGAGCTCAAAATAATAAATAGTTTCTGAGAAAAGCTATTTGTTTATAACATTTTCCTTTTCCTTTTGTTGTCCAGCAGGCTTTGCCTTGGATTTTTGGTAATTTTTCTTCTTCTTTTTCATAATTCTCTTTCTTCAATTATCAAAATATTCCTTATCTGAATCAGATTCATCTTCACATTCAAAGTTTGTGTGCGTATTCTGTTTTAAATTCAGAGACTCACCAGTGGTTGCCTCTTTTCTTGATCTGCCTCTCTTTTTCAAGGCTTGCGGTTTGCTTGGTTTTTTGAGCACAGCTTTGTTGGGTCTACCTCATGATTTTTTAGCAGCAGTCGAGGGAGATAAGTATTCTTCCTTACCATTATTATGTGACTTACCTTGATTTTCAATTTGTTCATTAATTTATACTTGCTCTTCATATTTTTGCTTCTGTCCTCTTGTAACCACAGTGATCCAAGATTGACAGAGAAGTTCGTTTTTCTTTAGAATTTTAGGAAATAGAAGTAAAACTGAAAGGTACATAAGGTTCTGTACTGGAGTATCAAAAAATTAATTTTGTATTTCATTTAGTGATTCTTCACTTATTAAATTATTTAAAATTTCAAGCATTTTTTTGTTCAAAAATTCGCTATTTAATTTGATATTTTCTATAGAATTTGAATTTTTATGATTCGCTCAGTTCAAGAATTCCATTGAATTGATAGGGCAGAATTTTCTATGAATCTACGGTAATATCCTGCTAAACCTGAGAATTGTTTAATATGCTTTTGGTTTTCAGGAGTTGGAAAATCTTTCACTGCGATAATTATTTTCGGGTCAGGTCGAACTCCATCTTTATCTATTATATGTCCTAAATATCCTACTTCTTGTCGTAGAAATTCGCACTTGTCGGGTTGTAAATGAATATTTGCATTTCGAAATCGGCTCATTAGTTCATTAAATTTCGATTCATGTTCTTCTAATGAATTTGCATAAATCACAATGTCATCTAGATATTATCTTATCTTGAAAACCTGCGGGCTCGTTTGATGGCGCCACCGTCGAATATACGCCTGCACTCCTAAAGCATTGACCTGCTCTTTGGTACGCAATAGGAAAGGTTAAAAATGCAGCAAATTGTTCTTATAATTCTTATTCAATATACTTTCAAGAACTCTTATTTACAATTTTTCATGTCCTAAGATTCTTATGCTACTTACATAATACGATCACTAAGCAGGGCCGAATTTAGCCTTCTTGCCGCCCCTGGGCCGTAGTGAACTTACCGCCCCCCCCCCTCATCTTTTTTATTTTGGCCCCGAATTTTTTCTTAAAAAACCAGTGCGTACAAAATTGTTTGTTGTTTACCTTTTGCATAAAAATCTGTTCATTAATTAGTATATGGTAAAAGATAATAAACAAAAAAAAATCCAACAAGTTTTTTCATCACTGTCTGTATTTTTCAAGAATATTTCTTACACTATACAAATACGATGCTTAGGAACTAGCGACATTTTTTTTTAGTTTTTTAAGAGAACCAATATTTTACTTAGATAAATACTCGCCAACTTTTTTATTGGCAAATTGCGTGATTAAGTTGTCAAAGTCTGAAGAACGGAATAAGTCAGATTCGATACACAAAATTTCTAAGCTTTTAAGGCGATCTTCTGTCATTGCGGAACGCAAATAGTTTTTTATTCTTTTCAAACAAGAAAACGATCTTTCTGCACTACAGTTGGTCACAGCAATAGTAATAAATATTCTATAGGCAATTTCAACATTCGGAAACACACAAGACAATTAATTTCTACGGAGAAATCCTAATAACTCTAATGGAGACTTTTGTTGAATTTGTTTGGCATAACAAAATGCGTAAGAGTGAATGAACTCATCGTCTAATGAAGATTCAAAGTCTGAGTGATAGATTTCTCTTAGTAACTTTGATTTCTCACGAATTTCATAAAAAATAATAATCGTAATAATAATCACAATAATCGCTAATTAAACGTATATGTATCTTTCAGATGTGAGCTATTAATCTTCCTATACTTTTAGAAAATAAGATTTGTTATTTAACTTTGACATTCATTTCTTAATTAAAAGTAATTAAAGTATAATCATAGAAGTTAATTATTCCTTTCAGCAGTATTCCAACATTTTAGAAGACATAAGTACAGCTTTAAAATATTGCGTCATATAATCTTTCCAAAACTCCACCAACCCTGCACAAGTATCCACTTCCCGTAAATTCCATCTATTAGCTATCTATTTCTTATCTTTCATTGCTAGCCTTTATACAAACACGACGATCTAGCGAGATAAGGTCCAGACAAACAGCCGAGACGTGGGAGTACTCCAGGGCTCACCAAAAGACAGTCAGTGACTGCAAATACTGACAGTGTTCGTCACGAGACTAGGTCAAACAGGCCCGAGAACAGACCCTCATAAATCTTGTCATTCGACTGGTCCCTAATCCTTCAGGGTAAATTACAGTTTAAAATGCAAAAATGAAATGTATTGTGAATTCAAGTACAAAAAAATCAGACCCTTCGGTGTGACAATGAGCCGCAACGAGCCGTGACCGTAACCCTTACCAGGATTCCTGGAAACCGAAGAAAAAAATTCATGCTACCTGGCATGGGGGGGGTTACATGGTGCCCCCCCCCTCGTGCACTTATGCCCCCTCCAACCCGTGGGGATAGGCGCCAGTCTTGACCGACGGCCGAGGAGTGGGGGTAGACTGTCGGCCGAGCCATAGTTGATCCTAACTACTTGCATTTAATACTGTTGTCTTTCCATATTTTGGTAAAATCTCGAAGATTTTGAAGACAATGTTGGGAAAATTGGGTTTACATACTATTTATAGAGTTCCTTTTAAGAACAATATGATTGTAAAATTGGGAAAGCGTGATTTTCTGCGATAACACCTCTTGTAGGATATATCACGTTCTTAGTTGATTCGAAGCTATCAGTCGATAGTTTTGAGACCAATATTTCTAAAACTGCAACTAAAGATGAAACCAGCTAAATAGTTTCAAAAACAACATTTCCAGATCTGCAGCTGAAGAGAATACAAGCATTTTCAAAATCCCCCCAAAGAAACGAAAATTAACATTTTAGGCCGAACAACGCATGATGTGGAAAAAAGTCTGAAAGGGAGAAATGGTTTTTTTTTTTGAAAGCCCTACAAGATTATCATCACAAGTTTTCGAATTTTTTCGAAAAATCGAAAATTAAAATTTTGATTGCACAACAAATAATTATCAATCACTTTTTGATAGGACGCGTAGTTTTTGTTTTATTCTTGGGAAAAAAATTAAAAAATTTATTTTTTGGACAGACGAGACAAGCTATAAGAAGAAATGAATAGACAGAATTTGGATTTGCTTTTTGGATGGATTTTTGGATGTGCTTTGTTATATATAATTTTCAGAAAGGGTGAGTAGTTTTTTTCCATCGTAAAAAATAAGAATAAAAAAATTAAATTTTAGGAAAAATGACACAAGAGACGAAAAACATGGAAAAACAAAAGTTGTTCAACCAAAAAAGGTCTACAAATTTGTTATAAACTCTTGTTATAAAGATGCATCAAAAATTAAAAATTCACTTTTTGGAAAAACGATACAAGATCTACAAATCTGCTTAGAACCACTTTACACTGGTATGCGTATTTTCAGTTTAAATCATAAAAAGTAACGTTAAAAGTAAACAAATTAAATTTATGGAGAAACGACACAAGTTGCAATAAAATGTATAATAAAAACATTTCTTGTGTAGGATGCACAGTTTTTTATAATTATAAAAACAAGACATTGAAAATACGTATGTTTCAATACCAATGCATATTATGATTCTCAAAGAAACAATGTCATATAATAAAGTATGTCAACATGCTCACAGTGTAAATAAAGTTGAAGGAAAAGCATATGTTTTTTATTATCTCTGCCGTGGGTTTGATTTGAACCTGCTGTTTAAATGTCAAATTTATGATTTCAACCAAAGAATTTCCAACATTAATTAATCTAGAACATTTTCAATTGGTTTCCAAATGAAAATTTTCATTAAAATAATTTGGAAATATGTATTGTTGAAATCTACTAAAAATAACGCTTGAAACTTATGCATCTCTTAAAAACAAAAATTGCAATATTTTTGAAAATGAACTGATCAAAAATCAAAAAGTTTATCAAACACTGAATCGATTGGAAAAGTCCTTCAAAAGCTAGCGTGGCTACAACATTCAGGTAACCAAACAGACATACAGACATACAAACAGACAGCACCGACAAAATTTTATGATTTTCGGATTCTATGAATGCTGAAACGTGAAGATCCGTGAAAAACTAAAGATCGAAAATGTTGACGATTACATTACACTCTCATGAATGAGAACGTAAAAATATACTCCTTTACAGAATTTTTTGTTTAAATTATAAACACCGATTCGATGTGAAGGTATCACTGAACTAAAAAATCTTAATCTGAAGTAATCTGCGAGTATCGATGAATTGCTTATATTATAGTTTTTTTTCTTGTTGTTTATCATAAATGTTCATAGTTTTAGTAATACAAGCTCATAGAAACTGGATTAATGTCAATTTTGTTCTGATAAATTTAGGTGCAGGTGGAAAATGGCCAGGAAAAGTTGAAGAAGGTGAAGCTTTCGTAGAATTTACGGATAGAGGTAAATTCGGAAATATACCACTTGTTAAACTCTCTCACTATCATGTACCAGATTGGCTGCAACATCAATGTTACAGAATTCCTGTTCAAAAGTACCCTGAGGTTTTTATACGGCCCACCCAGCGGCTGAAGCTTGGCTACATAATACAGTGGCCGAGTCAAGGCCCTGGGAAGGCGCAGACCTTGAAGTATGTGGGGTCGAGTTGCTTCAAAAGATAGTGAGGGCTGCGGCGTGGTTCCCAGGTAAGCTGGAAGACTCGTCTGTGTTCCTTTGGCGATTGGAGGGATTCACCTCTCACTAAAGACAGCATGGCTGCAAGGCACACAGGTATCTCTCCGATCTCGAAACCTTGGTTAGTTCGACATACCATAAGGGGTTTGGGGGGGGAGTCTTTGTTACAGGGAGCCCAAGGCAGTCAAACCAAGGGCCTGCATACTGGCGAAGGGAGTCAACGTTGTCCCGCTGCTAAAGCAGATCTGTGCGTGATCTGAGAGAGTGGGTTCGTCTGAGACGCTCTACTTCTTGACATTATCTCTAAAACTAGCGGTATAGAGAGTGATGCCGATGTCTTCCTCCCTGTCCAAGTTACTAAACGTCGGGATACTCCCCGCGTTAAGAATATCTGAATCAGTAGTGATAAGAAAATAAAAACTTTTTAGTTGATGTCCGTGCTGCCCCACAGAGTATGGTGAAAATTAGCATCGCACCCCAGCATGAGAGGAAGAACCCTTACCTTGCAGTGATCCACCAGTGTACGTACCTTCACTGGTGGGTTGGTACCGCTGTCATATGGAAAGTAGGTCAATCCCATGACTAGCTTCCTTATTCCTTTTAGATCTGTGGCTATCATCATCAGGTATCTCAAACATAGCTTTAGCAGCAGTCTGCAGACCCTTGGTTTGGCCGTCTTGGATTAGTTAGATACCTGTGTGCCTCGCAGCCACGCCCCTCTGTAGAACCGCAGATGCGCCTTTGCTGTGATGGAAGTTAATTTGGGTAATGTTTAGGCCATGAGCAGTCATTTTAGGTCTGTTCCCGGTTTTCCTGTGGTACGACATAAAAATGTATTCAATTTGTTAAAAATTCGTCTTTTTTGGCCAAAAAATAATTTTCATAGTAAAAAAATCAACCAAAAAACCCTCGCTATCAACACATTTTTTTCTCCATCGAACTTTATTTCATGTGGAATATAAAAAAAAAAAATTAAGCGAAAGACGCTGGAAAATGCACAATACAAAAACAGCGGTGAAAAATCGCGTCCGGAAAACACGCGAGAAAATTTATAATTAATTATTTTTCCGCGCAGGTGTAGAATTACCGCCACTAATTATAGACACGAATTTGCGAATTTTTAATTGGTTCTCGTTACTGTAGATTTCTCGCTTACGCGCGCGTCATGTTTAATTCGTGGAGCGATGATGGCGATCAATGCTGGGCAGGAATATACGTTTAATTACCAGCGATAACAGGTTCCTCTCATGACCCTTCAACGTTTCACGTCCAGCCAGAGATCAAACACATTCCTTCTGTCAATATTTGAAGTAAAAGTGCAAATTTGCTGAAACTTCAAACTACTCGCTTTTGTTTAAAGTTCCGGATTTTATCGAGTTGATAAATCACTACAGTTTTTAGCCAAAAACGAAGTAGACCAAACGGTCGAATTTTTAAACAAAGAAGCACTCTTATGCAATCCCACGCACCTTTATGCAAACCCACGCACCTCTATGCAAACCCACGTACCCTTATGCAAACCCACGTACCCTTATGCAAACCCAAGCACCCTTGTGCAAACCAACGCTCCTTGTTCAAACCCATGTAGTCTTATGCAATCCCACGTACCCTTATGCAATCCCATGCACTCTTTTGCAATACCATACACTCCTTTGCAATTCCACGCAATCTTTTAGAATACCTTATTATCCCGCCTTACGAGTGGTTAATTACTTCAGCAATTTGGTGTAGATTCCCTCTGCAATCTCACGCAATCTTATGCAATCCCATGTTTTATTATTATTTTTAACTCCATTTTTTATGAGGAATTCAAAAATATAAAAATGTACCTTGAGTACTGGGACACCCCGTATATACTGGTTTTGTAATTTTGCGATTTATTTTTTACAGATGTAATAATTATTACTTTGTCTTGAAATATGCCCAGCTTTTGCTTTAGGCAGTATGCTGCCAGCAACTGTTGAGATCTGGTGATGAAAGTATGTACATCTAAAAAAAGAAATTGTATTATTATTTTCGCTCGGTGCTGAAATATAATGAATTTGAAAAAAGCGACAAATATAACTATTTACAAAGCAAAAGATTTTTTCATTAGTTTCTAGGAAGAATGAATGGAATATCACTCAATAATACAAAACGACATTTAGTTTTTCTAATTTCACTTTTAACAAGACGAGATTTGTTATTTCAAACCGCGTGAAACCTCTGAAGGTAAAAGTCAAGTTCAACATTTACTCATTCAGGCGCGTGCTCATTATGCGTGCTCGCATGAATCGTAGATTTTGACGTGTTCTAGATAGCTGTCTTTCATCATCTATGATAACAATGATTACAGTGCGATATCGTAGCTGAATTTGAAATTAACTAATGAGGAATTATTGTTTCAACGGTAATAATAGATTTTTCAAATTAATATTATGTATCTTCTTTTCTCGCAAAGGAATGGAAAGATTCTTTGATCGAAAATAAGATATGCATCGGATCTAAGTCAAAGAAAAGCTTCTTTGATTTCAATAAAAATTTGTCTTTGATCTCAAACGATTTTCTTGATTTTGAAGTTATTTTTGGGTAAATTTTGAATTTTAAAGTTTCATTTTGAAGATATTTATGATGGAAAATTCGCCAACTTCTTCATTACCGAATTTTTACATTCTCATCCAGAGAAGGTGTTAGATTTGTGTAAAATTTGACCCCCCCGGTTTTTGTCAAATGTCCAGTTTAACAACTTTGTTGAAAAGTCAACCTTTTTGGTTGAAAACTCGTCTATCTGGATTGAAAATACATTTTTTTCGTAAAGAACTTATTTTTTGTCCAAAAATTCATATTTTGAATTTGAAAAGTCAACTGAAATCTTCTTTGGATGAAAATTCAACTTTTTTTTTTAAAGTTGTCTTTTCGGTTTAAAATTCATCTTTTTTCGTACATATTCCATTTTTTTTACATAAAAATTCAACTATTTGGTTAAAAAATATTATTCTTTTGCTTAAATATTCAACTTTTTTTTTGAAAGATTTGGTTCAATCACTTTGTTAAGAAATTAAGAAATAATTTTTTTGTTGAAGCTTCATATTTACAGTTGAAAATTAATCTTTTTTAATTGAAAATTAAAATTTCCCTAGTTGGAAAAAAATAATCATTTTCTTGGTTTGAAATTTCATTTTCGTTGAGTGAAAATGCATTAGTTTCGTAAAAAATTAATTTTGTGCTGAAAAGTCATATTTTTTGTTTCAAAATTCAATCTTGGTAGAGACACTTTTTTGTTGAGAATTTATTTTTTTAGGTTAAACATTCAACTATTATGTTGAAAATTTAATTATTTTGTTGAAAATAAAAGTATTTTGTTAAGAAGTTATCTTTTATGGTAGAAAAGACATTTTTTGTTTAAAATAATTAATGAATTTGAAATTTTTTAATTTGTATCTCAAATAATGTTTTATTCCGTTCATGAACGATTCTATGTTAAAAGTATCATAAGATTAAGATTCTGGTATTTGAATATTAATGATCAAGGGAAATGACAATTTTTTTTTTATTAGTTGAATGTTTATAGTCGCATCAACTGCCAGGGTCATTAGCGACTGTAATGTAGGGTTAATTATGAACTGTAGGGTATCTGTAGGGTATAATACCAAGGGACAGAAGCGAAGCTTTCAGAAAGCACCGTAACGTGCATACTTTGAGCATCCACTCAGAACATGTCCAAGTGTTTCTGGCTCTTGCTTGTACGCTCGGCAGTTAATGTCGTCTACAGGTACGTTCATTATGCACTTGCGGTAAGCTGAGGTATCCATAACGCCGTCTAGACACGTAAAAGGAAATCCCTCAGTCTCCGATCTCAATCCAGCAGATCTGGGAAACATGTTGGACAGACCCATCGAGAGCTCTTCTCTACGTATGATGCCGTAGAATTTACATTCAAGTGGCTTTTCAGCATGTTCTCTTAGTAGAAGCGTATGGCCTGCTGCCTGTATACGACTTTTTAGCACCGAAGGTGTTAGTGATGCTAGGTCATGGCTAGCATCGCTGGAATCAAATAAGAGATCATGCTCTTCTCCGGCTCGATGTGCGGCACAGTATAAAAACACCGCAGCATTGACAACTTAATGTTGATGTACGAGACGCATAAGAGAATCTGCACTATTTAGAACTGAGCAGGCTGTCGCTACAACCGTGCTTCGATTAAGACACTCCACGCTTAGCAAGCCCCTACCCCGTTTATCTCAAAGAAAAAATATTCGAGGTACGGAAGATCTAGGCTCATGACTTCGATGGATTGTCATCATCTTGCGTGTGCTTAGCTCAAATTGCTTCCACTCGTCGACGTTCCATTTTACTGCACCAAACGTATACAGTAGTATAGGAACGGCCAGCATATTGGTAGCCTGAATCTTGTTTTTTCCAGATAATTCGGAAACCCAAATTTTTCTGAGATTTTGGCGATACCTTTTTTCAAGGGCCGTTTTTAGCACACGCACATTTTGTGTTTCCGCTTGCGGTATTCCAAGATATGTATATGTTTCTCCATTACTAAGATGTTGAATGGTATTTCCGCCTATGAGTTGAACATCCTGATCGTCACGCGATGGTGTAGTTTCTAGTCTTCCTTTTCATGTATTTTCTTAAAAATTATTCTTTTTTGGTAGAAAATTAATCTTCTTGTTCGAAATTTTCATTTGTACATTTGAAAATTATTTTTTATATTGAAAATTATTCTTTTTTAAATAAAAATTTAAAAATTAATTCATTCAAATAAAAATTTAAGTGTACTCCGTTTTTCGAATTTTTGTTGAAAATTTATTTTATTTGTTTAGAAACTTATTTCTCTAACTGAAAATTAAACTATTCTATTCTTTGTTTAAAATGTATGTTTTTAGATGAAAATTTGCCTTTTTTTTATAGAATATTCATCTTTTTGGTTGAAAATTTACCTAATTGGTAAATTTTTGTTTTTGTTTCTATTGGAAGATGCGTCATTTTAGTTGAAAGTTCATTTCTTTTGTTGAAAATTGAACAAATTTTATAGAAAATATGTTGTTTCTTTTTGTAAAAAATAATGTTTACTATGAAAAAGGTAGCTACTTCATTTTTACGAGAAAATTGATCTTTTCAAGTTTAAAGTTCCCTTATTTTGTTAAAAACATTTTCTCTTTTATCAGAAATTCAATGATTTAGGCAGAAAATACATATTTTTTCATTATAAATTCAACTTTGTTTTCAAACATAAGTCTTCGGGGATCTCCTGCCTCGAAGTTCGAAGTCAGTTGTCCAGTACCGTCCGATGGCTTTTCATCACCTGCATCTTTATACGTCAATTTTTAAATGCATTCTACTTTTATTTAGTGACTTATTAAGTATTATCTACTGAGAGAGAAGGATAGTCTATATATTTGAATATTTTATCAAATTCTACAGTATAAACCGAAACTTAAACATGTTAAAGTGTCTACGTGGGACTTGGCTGTAAACTTCAGCCTTGAGAATGTTGACGTCCCTAGCGAGTCTCATTTTACCTTACTGTTGTGTAATTCCTCTCCTATTAAAAGTGAAAATCCATCACTACTTTACCACCGAGCAATTCACGCCTACCCCGAAAGGGAAACGGCTTAATGATATAATAATAATTAAAAATAATAATAATATTAGATATATTTGGATAATATAAAAAAAACTAAGAAACATAAAAATTGTGATTTCTACGGTGGCACTATTGGGAGCATCTGACTGGAATTTCGTCAGCGTGAAGTGGGGGAAGCGCCTCGGCGTGATCGAGCAAGGATGAGGGGAAGCGGTCTTATTTGTAGCGGTCTTATTCAGAGCTTCCACTGTATTTTCAAATATCGTATATTTAAAGAGAAAAGGGGAAAAAGGAGAAGTGTTTTGAGAATAGGGGAAAAGGGGAAAATTCAAGAAAAAAAGGGAAAACTAAGAAAAAAGGGAAAACTAAGAAAAAAAAGGGAAAACTAAGAAAAAAAAAGGGAGAACTAAGAAAAAAGGGGAAGACTGTGCACCCTGTACTTCCCAAAACTTTCCATTCAAAGCTCAAATCATAATAAGCACACATCAACCAGCATACTCTTAATCTTTTCCTAGTCTAAACTCTTTTTACAGTTAGTAGACCTCGAGTTTGGTAACAAGTCTGAACGCGTCTACAACAGGTCTCGTGCCTTGACACGCGACGATGATGAAAAGGGGAAGGGGAGGAGGCAATGATCACGAGATGGGAATCGAAAGAAGGAGTCTCTGGCAAGAAATATAAAACATTTGAAACTCCTCAAATAAAACACAATCCATACAAACGTAATATTTTAACAGACTTCACAGCCCAAAATGCTATAAAAACAGGGGAAATAGGGTGATTTTTCACGAAAATAGGGGGAACAATTATTTTAAATAAAATTAATTTATAGCTACCATATTTAATTAACCCTTAAAGTTATCCCCTCTCTGTGATAACATAAAGAATGAGGGGGGTCGCTGAAGACCCCAGCAGAAATTTCACCTGTTGGCAAAGAAGCTCACTGGCGCGAAGAGGATTCGTGCAGAGGTTATATGACAGGTCAATAAAATCCGGAACATGCTTATGATACTGCTCAGTATTTATGAGGTCACGTATCCTCTTCGCGCAACAACGGATATGAAGCTCTTTATCAGCAAGAAGAAGAGCAACATCCTCCATCGAACAAACCACCCGTTCCAGCCAGACCACCTTTCGAGATAGCTAATAATGCCAACACGAGAACTAGGAGATCGAAAATCCACCTAAATGTCTTTCTCAAGACAAAAAAATTATATGAAACTAATATTGCTCTCTGGGATTTGCTCAACGAAGATATTAATTTCTGGAACCTGAACTGCATAGTTTACGGAAAGATGGTCTCCCTGCTCAGCGACAATAGAAGTAACGATACTTCAGTACGTCTAAGTCAGACTCGCGAGAGTGTTGCACAGCTTCAGTTCAAAGTTCAAATGGTGAGACGGCATGCATCAAATATTTAGGGCGTGATCAGCTACATACCGTCAAATAAAAGATTTACTCCAAAAGTTATGGCACTTCCTCGAAACCGGTATGGAGTGCAATACTTGAACAACATGGATGCAAGAGAGGCTTGGCAAGTTGCAGGGGGAACCTGTTAATAGAAAGGTGTATTACTGAGGAGTCGATCATGTATCGGCTCAATTTGACCGTGTCTTGGATTGACAACCATTAGGCATTCAATAACATGAACAATGAGCTACTTATTGATCTCCTTGTGTGCCTGGAGTTGCATAAGAAAATAGTGAGATGCATGAAAGAGCTAATGCTCTTGTGGCGGACAAGATTTATCATAACAATTGACAAAAGATAAGTGACTAACAGCTATATCACATATAAGAGGGGGGTCTTCCAAGGAGAGTCTCTAAGTCTGATACTTTTTTGCATCTCCCTCTGGCCTTTATCTATGGACCCTCTATCCGCAACCCGAGGACGCGTTCGGTGGCTTTGTCATAGGCCCTTCAGTTCTATTCGAAAGGAATAAATATATATATATATATATATATATGTATATATAGGGTGTCATATATATATAGGGGCTCTTGGATCTCTAGAATTCAAAGAAAAATTATTGTACATAACTCTATGCAATTCTTTCAAAAGTCGAAAAAGAAGTGAAGAAACAAATTCTGTTTTTCATAAATCTATGTTTTAATACACTAGATATTGGCGTCACATAATAATTATTTGATTTTCGGATTCTACTCAGAATACTACATGAGAAACTGTCAATGGTAGATTGGATATCGAAGCGAAAAGTAGTGAAAATTTGGAGTTTTTGTAGTTTTCAAAGCTCCTCTGATATCGATGCCAGCAGATCATGTTCGTAAGTATTTATTTCAGATGGATCTTACAGTCGTACGTAGTTGTTGGGCATCGAAATTACTCGCTTAGCTGTAATTCGAGTGTGATTGTTCTCATTGAAATCGAAATTAAAACTCCCACATTGCATACCTCCCGAAAAAACCTGCTCTTTTCTCAGGACTTGGTCCAAGTTGCCGAGAGAAAAAACCAGGTCAGAAATCCCTTTCAATGACACTTTTAATTTGTACTTAAAAGTGGTAGACATTTAGCTGCAACTTGAAAATTTTTTTTTGTGATTTTGAAACATTAGTGAAGAATGATAAAAATGGAAATGAGCAACACATAACTTTGTTCAAAAATACACTACCATGCAAAGTTTACAACCACCTCATTTCTAATAACTGATGAAGTTCTTTTATTTTATTCATGACAGATTTAAAATTTTAAACAGGAGGCTGAAAAACAGATGGGGAAAAGGATAAAGGCACTGCAGTCAGACAACGGTAAGGAGTACTGCAACAAGGAGTTTGAAGCGTTTCTCGGAAAACAATGAGGAATATTATCCACTTGGTTTTACTAAAAAATATTGATTAGGAAAAAAGATATTTCAAAAAATCTATTTTTGGAGGCGAACTTTGAGGTTGGATTTCACCCTTTAAATGTGTTTTTCTTTATGAACATAAAAATTTGTTTATAATTGCACTATTTTTAAAGTTTTTACTGTAGAAAATGATGTCAATTTTTCGCGTATTAAAAATAGGGGTTGCAACCCCCAAAATTCAAACATACCAGAATTTGTTTTAGTTTCTATAAGGATTATTACCCACTTGGTCTGACCAAAAAATATTGATCAGAAGAAAAGTTATTTGAAAAAAAAATGTTTTTGGGGGTGACCTTTGATGGCGGATTTCACCCCTTAAATATGTTCTTCCGCCGATAAAAAAAAATACAAATCTCTTGTTTTTTTAATGTACTACAACATATACACAAATTATCAAAATCGGTGAGTTCGGGTTGGGGTACCTTCCTTGTCAGTACGTCCCATAACAGACCACTTGTAAAAGAATACGTGTTAACGAAAATTTCAATGACCTTCGAGAAAAGTGCAGTTTAAAGTAATTTCATCAAAATATTATATTTTGTATTCTTTAAAATTATAAAAAGATTCATTTAAATTAATAAAAGATATCATGATCACATTATAATAATAATTAATAAAATCTCATTTCAATCAAAACAGTACTTTAGTTTATCTCTAAGTGAGTCAGACTAACAATGAAAAAGAAAAGTTACACTGTACAAAAAAATCGATTGAATTTTACATCGCTGAACGATGTAAATAAAAGGACCTTCGTGTGTCAGAGTAAGTTTACGAAATTTTGTAAAAAGCAACCTAGCGATGAATTTTGCAATTACCGCTGTTGCGATATTCCAATTCGATCGGTAATTTTACACACGAAAAAGTAAAATTCATTCGGTGAAAAAGTTAAATAATCGTCGTCAGGTTTGAAAATCTTATGCTTACGATGAATTGCTTTTCTATCCTTATCAATCAACCTGTTACTGTCTTGTATTGTCCCTAGACCTCCAGGTACGGTTGCAATTTGGTGGAAGTCTCTCTCATCCTGCTTATGATTTTTTGCTAAGCAAGAGTGTTTCTCATGTCTTTTTAAATTATCGAGTTTTGAATAAGTCCTGGAACAACTTGAACGTGTGGAAGTTATCTTGTCACTGGCACAGTGGAAATGGCTGTTCATTCATGAAAGCTGAGTTTATATCTTCCTCCCCCTCATGTCCTCCTCTTTCAACTCCTCCTCCTTCTCCTCCTCATGTCCTCCTCTTTCAACTCCTCCTCATCATGCCCTCCTCCCCCGCCTCATTCCCACCTCTGCCAACTCCTCCTCCTCCTCCTCCTCCTCCTCCTCCTCCTCCTCCTCGTGCTCTCCTCTTCCAACACCAACTTCTTCTTCTCGGGCATGAGGAGGAGGAGAAGCTGGAAGAGGAGGGCATGAGAAGGAGGAGGAGCTGGAAGAGGAGGGCGTGAGGAGGAGCAGTTGGAAGAGCATAGCATGAGGAGAAGGAGGAGGGCATGAGAAGGAGGAGGAGTTGGAAAAGGAGGGAATGAGGAGGAGTTGGAAGAGGAGGACATAAGGAGGATGAGGAGCTGGAGGAGGAGTTGGAAGAGGGGGGAATAAGGAGGGGAAGAAGGGGGAGGGGAACATGCCGATGAGGAGGAGGAGGAGTTGAAAGAGGAGGATATGAGGAGGAGGAGTTGGTAGAGGAGGGCATGAAGAGGAGGAGGAGGATCTGGTAGAGGAGGGCATGACGAGGAAGAGTTGGAAGAGAAGGGCATGATGATGATGAGGAGGAGTTGAAAGAGGAGGACATGAGGAGGAGGAGGATATAAACTCAGCTTTCATGAATGAACAGCCATTTTCACTGCATTACCAACCTCACTGTGTATTACAGACTGCTGATAACTTAGCATGGAACAGAACCCTTACTTGGTCGGTGGTGTCAGATCTGTTGCTGTTCGTAACTTGCGACTCTCTACCTTACCGACCTTTAGTAAAATTATCATATTAAAAGTTAACGACCTCCCTGTTTCACAGACTGATGGTAACATTGTTCCCACCTTACTGACATATAGAAAAATGACCATATAAAAAGTTACCGACCTCCCTGTTTTACCGACCGATGGTAACATTGTTCCATACCTTACCGACCGATGGTAAAATGATCATGTTAAAAGTTGAAGACCTCCCTGTGTAACCAACTGATTGTAACATTGTTCCCTACCTTTCCGACATATAGAGAAATGATAATACAAAAAGTTACCAACCTCCCTGTTTTACCGACTGATAGTAACGTTGTTCCCTATCTCACCGACTGATGGTAAAATGATGAGATAAAACGTTGCCGACCTCCCTGTTTTACCGGCTTATGGTACTAAACTCTTTTTTTGATCAATGGTCACTTACAACGGAACCGCACATTATAAGGCCAACTTAGCAGGCATCCAAACTAATAATATACCGACTGCCGGTAACTTGCGACTGTAGCGCCATCTGTTGGGCACATTAGGAAACTGCATTATCGATTGATGATAATACCGACAATGGCGCTATCTGTTGTCACATTAGGAAACTGCATTACCGAGCGAGGCCACTCACCGGCTGCCGGTAACTTGGCATGGAGCAGAACCTGCTCGGTCGGTAAGTGGTTCAGATGGTTCTGTTCTACGGTGGCCTCGTACGAACATAGCCCTACTACTTATTTTTTATTTAAAATTAACATCTTTTGCTGTTTAAAATATCAACTATTACATTTTTTGTTGAGAACTCATCTTTTTCCGTTGAAAATTCTACTACTTGATTGAAAGTTGGATGGATATTAGATTGTATTAAATTATATTGAATTGGATTGGATATTGGATTCGATTACATTGGATAGGATTGGATAAAAAAAGATTGGAGTGGATTGAATAAAATTGGATGAGATAGAGTGTACATTGGATTTGATTGGAATACGATGGAATTAGGTTGGATTGGATTGAATTGAATTGAATAGGATTCCATTGAATTAGATTGGATTGTATTAATAATTGATTTGGATGGATATTAGATTGTATTAAATTATATTGAATTGGATTGGATATTGGATTCGATTAAATTGGATAGGATTGGATTCAAATAGATTGGAATGGATTGAATAAAATTGGATGAGATTGAGTGTAAATTGGATTAGATTGGAATAAGACTGAATTAGGTTGGATTGGATTAAATTGAATTGAATAGGATTGCATTGAATTAGATTGGATTGGATGAATATTTAATTGGATGGATATTAGATTGTATTAAATTATATTGAATTGGATTGGACTAAAATGGGTTGGATGAATATTGAATTGGATTAAATTGTATTGAATTAAATTGATTTAATGGATTGGAGTACATTTTATGGGATTGGATTTAAATCGGATGGACTCAATTTGATTCGCGTGAATTGCATTAAATTCGATGGGAATGTATTTGGATTTGATTGATATCGGATTAGATTTAGATTAGATTGCATGCATATTGGAACTAATTAGATTGCATTAAATTATATTGGTTTGGATATTGGATTCTATTACATTGGATAGAATTGGATTCAAACAGATTGGAGTGGATTGAATAAAATTGGATGAGATTCAGTGTAAATTGAATTTGATTGGAATAAGATGGAATTAAGTTAGATTGGATTGGATTGAATTGAATTGAATTGAATAGGATTCCATTGAATTAGATTGGATTGGATTAATATTTGATTGGATGGATATTAGATTGTTATATACTAACTGTGCAGGAAAACCTCAGCAAGTATTGCATAGCGGTATGGTGTTCCAAAGTGCATCCCGAGTGATCGAGGAAAAGCCTTTGTCAGCGAAATGATGAGAAAAATGAAAAAACTTCGTAACGTAAGACAGTTCACGCATACCGGGTATCGTCCTCTTTATATAAAAAATTATATAAAACATTACGCGAACGATTATGACGACTGGGACAGACTGCTTTCATTCGCCATTTTTACATACAACACGTCGGTTCTTGAAGTGACGGAGTTTACTTCCTTCAAATTAGTCTTCAGAAGAACCGCACAGGCATCAACCTTGTTTTCGTCTAAAGACCACCTAGTAACAAGATAAAACCAGAAATTGATACTAAAGCTAGAAAAGAAAGGAAAAATTGAAAATATAATCAATTGGAATGAATTCAATAAATTCCATAATTATCCAAGGATGATCTTGTTCCAAAATACTTCGGCGGTGGTGCACTGATCAAACGTTTCTTTTCTTTTCACAATTTTTTCAATTTTTTTAGGAGGTAATAAAATTCACTACGAAAAAACTCCGGTAGTTATTTTCAAGTATATCTATTAATGAAATACAAAATCATTTAATCCGAAATAATTTAATGGTGGGGAATAAAATCTTGGTCATAGTAACCCAAAAATAAGGGCTGTGTGAATACCAAAGCACATGCCGATGTTTCCTTTATTGTGTATTTACTTTTTCCAACCTTAAATGAATACTATACTGTAACCAAATGTAATTTAATTAAAGGTATAAATAAATTTTAATTGACAAATTTCAAATGAAATAAATGAAAGAGTATCCAAAGGCAAGCTTGGTTCATGGGGGAGACAATAAAAACGGAATTGTTCAATCAACCCCAAATGTACAGTTTGTGTCTTTGGACCGTATTAAGAGAGTAAGGGACTCATGCGAAGGAGTATAATATGGTACGAACAAGAGCTGAAAAAATGTCGGAACTCATGAATGTGAGCCAAGAGAGACTGGGCATTAACATCGCAAATATTTAAAGAATCCATAATAAACTGAGAATAAACTTAGCTGCATAACAATAATAAGTGTAAATATACCTAAGCAAGGAATATACCTAAGCAATAATAACAGATCAGAAGTTAACATTTTTCCTGACCAGAACGTCTTAATCTTATCGGCAAAGTGAATTAATACTTCTTCTCCTTTGTTTTCTTTGTCGAATCGTAGAGCCTGTCGGTAGCTACAACAGCGCCACCAATTCAGGCGAACTTTGAATTTCAATTAAATATCAACAAGAAATCTTATAGAAAATAATTAACTTTAAACCGTAGTATAACATTTTTGATTAAAATGAATTGATATTCACTGCTATTTTTCATGAAAATTGCTTCAATAACTTCGCGACACTACTTCGCGAGATATAATCGCGTGTCAGATGGCGCTGTTGTCAATGTCAAAGACAGACTCATTCGATCGCACGAAATAATCTGGAATGGGACTCCGGGGCCGTTACGAAGTCGAAAATCGAACAGACCTCTTTTTCCAACGTGTCGAGATAAAAAAGTGACTGTTCGATTTTCAACTTCGCATTGGCCCCGGAGTCGCACTGTTGATCAGGCCAATCGGCTTCAGTTGGCTTCAGACATCAAAGCCCCACTGTTGGCCGACGTGAGCTCGCCATCGTGCTCATTCGCTATTTGTGTGCTTCCCACTTCGAGTGAACTATCGTAACGTTATGACGCAGTTGCGCAGGTAGACCGTTAGGATACAGCGCCTTACCGAAACGCTCCTATTTTGTCACGCCTTTGTGAACCCTGCATGACCCGCGCAGCTCCCCCTAACAGTACCCAAGGCGCGGGTCAATTCTCGGAATATTATATATATATATATATAGTTATATTATTTACGAGTTGTATTATTTATCAGTTACATTAGTTAATACTTATCAGTTATCAGTTATATTAATTATTAATCATATTAGTTATAAGTTATATTATTTATTATTCTTATTGGTTATGATTATATTAGTTATTAGTCATATCAGGTATGAGTTCTATCAGTTATTAGTTGCATATATTATACATGAGATGTATTAGTTATTATTCATATTGGTTTTTAGTTATATGCATTATTGATCATATAAATTGATAGTCATATTAGTTATTATTAATATTAGTTATTAGTCATCTCAGGTGTAAGTCCTATCAGTTATTAGTTATATTATTTATGAGTCGTGTTAGTTACTACTCATTAGTTATTAGATATATTAATCATTAATCACATTAGCTATAAGTTATTTCAGTTATTATTCGTATTAGTTCAAAGTGATATTATAGTTATCAGTCATATTCATTATTAGTTATATTACTTAATAGTTACAATAGTTATAAGTTATGTGAATTATTAGACATATTAATTATAAGTTCAATTAGTTAGTAGTGGTTATTCATATTTGTTATTAGACATATGAGTTATTATTTATATTAGTTATTAGTTATATCAGGTATAAGTTTTATGAGTTATTAGTTACATGCATTATTCGCGAATTGTATTAGATATTAGTTAGATTCATCATTAGTTATATAAAAAATTATAGTCATATAAGTTCTTATTAGTGTTAGGTATGACTTATTCGTTATTAATTATATTAGTTATTAGTTATGTTCGTCATTAGTCATATTAGTTATTAGTCATATTATTTTTAACTTCGATGAGTTATTTCTTATATTAGTTATTAGTCATATTAGTTAAGTAGTTCTAAGTTCTATTAGTTATTGCTTATGAGAGTTCTGAGTTATATTAGATAATAGCTATTAGTCATAGTAGTAATGGATCATATGTACTTTTACAAAGTTTGATTTTCGTGCACAAACACGGAATTTCCTACTAAATTTACTTAAATGGCAATTTCATACTCGTTTAAACGAATAAATGTTCTTTAAGTATATGCAAAATGTCTTAAACAAAAAGTATTGCTCTCAATTTTTAATTAACTTTGTTATTAATTCCAAGAAAGACTAACTTTTTAAGATCTCGTGAAAACAAGTTAAACAAACAAATTGTCGAAAAAATTTGCTAAATATGCTTTAAAAAACATATAACTCCTAACGTTCATCAACTGTATGATTTATTCCGGAAAATTATAACATAGGACGATTTACATGGAGAAAATGTCTGTTTAAACATACGACAAGTTTAAACAATTTTAAATCAGTTTGAAAATACTCAAAAAGTTGTTGTTTACTGACAAATTATTATTTACGCTGACAAATGTCAACAAAAAATTTGTCTAGCATGAATTATACATAAAGCTTCTATTTTCGATTTTCCGTGTCATTTTTCGGACACAATACAAGAGGGTTGGGCGGTCAAAATAAAAAGTTTGTGGGTGTTTATTATTTGTTTTGAACGAAATTGAGACGTTTGGTAATGTTTGCAGAATTCAGTATGTGGGTTTCTTTGAACTCTCATTACGAATTTTAAGTTTCGTTTTCTTGTACCAATGATTCGTTCATTCTTTCATAATGTGTCCTCTTTGGCACGAATTTCAGTTAGATTTTCATAATTAATAACTCTATAATAAGAATAATTTTTATTGAAAGTAGCCAGTGAGATGAAGATTGACTTTAGTGAAATGGTTTGCTGGAACAGCTATATTGTTTATATTTGCTTAGAAAAATTGTTTGGATAATTACATTCCCTGTGAAGTTAAAAAATATGACAAGAGAAAGTCACTGGAAAGACATTTTTAGTTGATTCTTCTTCAAAATGAGACTGTTCATACAACATGATATTTTGTCAGTTTTTTAACTTATCATATAAAACTGTTATCGATTCTGCAAAGTTCAATAGCAGATTGGTCAAATTGTTTATAATTTTCACAAATTTCAGACAGTTTTCAAATTTAGCGCCATGTCTGGCGCTCTCTGGCCTCCGCATCCGGCATTTGCGTTGACATTTAGATGAATGATCCAATACTTCAGAAATCAGTTTGAAAACACAAGTGAAAAACTTAGTGCACGGGTAAATAATATTTCAAAATAAAGTATACAGTGATGTATATTAATTTAAAGCTTTCTTCCCTCATAACGTCAAATCACTTCGTGGTTTCAGCAATCACTAGGAAAATCAGACAATGATTAAAAATATTCTCCAATCTCCAGACCAGAATTTGTTGACTTGATTTGACTTTTAATGTTGACCATATTCTTTACGATAAGCTTTTAAATTTAAATAAGGTTCCCAATTTCTCGCAGGGAGCAACATTTTCAAACCGTTCAACTTGCAATCAGTATGTTTAAAAAAATTCATGCAAATCTAAGTCATCATAATAATTATAAGACAAGATAGAAATTGTTTTTCGTTTCGAGTTTGTAAAAAATGAAGACCTTGGGAAATGGCATTTCATACAATTTATATCAAACTTTCATTGTACCTTTAGCTACGCTATTAATGTCTGTCAAATAAGTTAAAAACAATGCACATCAATTCGAGCATAACTCCCTCAACTTATCACGCTTTTTGAAAATGATGCATTTCTTTAAATTATATATATAGATATAGTACTATTGAGAAAAGATGAAAATAATAGCACTTGTGAAAAAAGTTGAAGGTGTTAAAAAAGAGGTGACAGGTTTTCGGTACCACCCCGAGCCGCCCCTAGGTCAAGACTCGACAGCCATTGTCCCCCTTTCAAGAACCACCTCACTGTCCCGAAACACGCAATCTCAGTGAGGACTTGCGTGAATATCTTGACCACAAAGTTCATAAGCGCAATGTTTTAGTCATTAGATGGAATTGATCTATTACTGTATTAGAAGCATAATTACTCCCACCTGTCTTCTTAAGATGGAATTTCGTTTGATTCTAGAATCTGTTTGAATGAATTTTCTAAGTACAAAGAGCTTTTTTGTCGCAAAATGTTGTGAAAATCATGAGATTGTAACACGCACTCAAGTTTCTTTGCCGTTTTTAACATCGAAAGAACGTGGAACGACGGTCATTCATCGCTAAACGCATTTCGTGAGCCCCACCTGGTCGAGTCAAAAGGGCAAGTGACTCGAAACGGCCAATGGGATAGATCAGCGGTCCCTGCTGCAGGCCTCTCATTCTCCAAGGCTTTGGATCGTGTGGAGGTACCCTCCAGCTTCCTCAGGAGCGATCCTCATATTGACTAGCTCTGTTAGTAGTATCTGGGTATCCGCTAGCTTTGCCGGGAGATAACCTGAACACTTCTAGCTTTCAAAGCACCTTCACAGGCATGCTGCTGCGTAAGTATTTTTGATTGCTGTTTTCTCTTAGCACTGGAGTGCGCGTGTGGTTGGGGGACCATAATTTAATTTGTGCGAATTATAGTCAATATTTTCCGTGTTGTTTTCTTGTTTTTCTATTGAACGACAGAAGCGAATCCACACGGCTTGGTCGTAGCAAACAAATTTAATCGCACGTGCGTCTAGATCTTCAGAACAATAAGATTGTGCTTGACCAATCGCTGAACACTGCACCTGAGAAAATGGATGCACCTGACACTGAAAAAGTTGTATCTATCGGAGCTCTTTTACGAGAATATCAGTAGGTCTGTAAATTATCAGTAGAGTTGAATTTGATTCAGCAATCGGCACCAGATTCTAAGCATTTGAAAACAAGTAATCATAGGGTCGGATTTGATACATCAAGTAATTTGGAGTATTACATTTGTAATCCAGTTCAAATCTGTTGTAATCCACCTGTAATCTTGTAATCTTGTAATTCAATTCTCAGCCGTTGGTCCACCTGTAATCTCACGTATTTCAAGTAATTCTGAATAATCGACGTGTAATTTCGTAGATTTTTTGGGGTCGAGTCTTGGTAATCCACCTGTAATTCGCCGTAATTCAAGCAATAAGGTGTAATCCACTTTTAATCCGTGGTAGTCTACTTTTAATTATAAATAGTTCACCAGTCATTCGGAATACGGAATTTGTAATGAGGAGTAATTTAAATAATTCGGAGTATTCCATTTGTAATCCATACTGTAATCCAACGTAATTCACTTGTAATCCAGTTCTAATATACTTGTAATCAGACGTATTCCACCAGTAATTTGAAGTAGTCCACTTGTGATATGGAGTAATTCAAGTAAATCTGAGTATTCCATTTGTAATCCATCGTAATCCACTTGTAATCCAGTTCTAATCCACACATTCAACCTTTAATCTCACGTATTTCAAGTAATTCTGAATAATCGAAGTGTAATTTCGAAAAATTTGTTGGGTTTGATTTTTTGTAATCCACCTACTTGTGATTAGAAATAATCCACCAGTAATTCGAATTATTGCACTTGTAATAAGCAGTAATTTAAATAATTCTGAGTATTTCATTTGTAATACATCGTATAATTCGAAGTACTCCACTTGTAATCGAGTTCTAGTATCCATTTGTAATCCATCGTAATCCACTTGTTATCCAATTCTAATCCCGATAGTCCACATTTGATCTCACGTATTCCAAGTAATTCTGAATAATCGATGTGTAATTTCGAAGATTTTTTGGGCTCGATTTTTGGTAATCCACCTGTAATTCGCCGTATTTCAAGCAATCAGCTGTAATCCACTTTTAATCCGCGGTAATCTACTTTTTAGAGCACCTGACCGGAAATCAGTTGACCTGGTGTTCGAATCCCAGCGGAATGAAAGGAGAAGATCTTTTTTCTGAACACTATTCTTACACTGTTTACACTATTTTTGATCTCTGAAGTGAGACGGAGGCCTGGAACGATATTTTTAAAAAGAAATTTACTGAATGAGGTTTAATATAATGCAAATTTGAGGGATTCCAAAGGATTTAAAGATATATACAAAATTTCAAGGGATTTCTACAATTTTTATAGGATTTCCAAAAATTTTACGGGATATCTAGTAAATTTTGAAAACTAAATTAAATTAAATTTCAAGAAAATTCCTAGCGATTCTGAAGATTTTAAGGTATTTCGAAGAATTTTACAAGATTTAAGGATTTTAATAAATCTCTAAGGACTTCAAGAGATTTCAAAGTTTCGTAGGGATTTTAATGGTTTTTTTAGAAAAATTTTGTTGCCAAAGATTTCAGTAGATTTTAAGGAATTCTAAATGATTTAAAAATTTACAAAGAATGTCCAAGGATTTCAGCGAATTTTGTAGGATTTTCAAAAATTTAAAGGGATTTATCGTAAAGTTTGAAAATTAAATTAAAATAATTTCAAGAAAATCCCTAATGATTCCAAGGATTTCAAGGGATTTTAAAGAGTTCTAAGTATTTAAACCGTTTTTAGAGAACTTTGAGATTAAGTTTAATGTAATTTTTATTCCAAGGATTTGAAATTATTTAATTAAATTTCATTCAGAAAACAAAACTTCTCCTTTCACTCCGCTGGGATTCGAACACCAGGTCAACCGATTTTCGGTCAGGTGCTCTGACCACTGAGCTACTAGAAAAATCAGAGGAAGAATTCTTTTTTCTGAAGCACGCTTTATTTAGCAAGATGTTACATATCAATTTTTAATAGAAATCTGTATTGTCATCGGAGAAGGTAACGGATCGAGAAGATAAGAAAAAAAGACGTTTTTGTAAATCTTATTCAGAATCCTCAATATTATCTCAATCGAGTTGAAACTCAATATTTTTCTTCACAATCAGCCATAGAATACAAAAAAGATATCAGTTTTCAAATATCACTTCCATAAGTCTGTTTCATAGGGTCCCAAAGAAACCCCATAAGTGAAAAAATGGGTTTTGCGAGTTTTTGGCGCTAGTTATGATTTTTTTGAGGTTTCTTTAATGCGATTTGTTTCTAATACATCAAATATTACTTTGTACTGAAAATTATATATTTTCATGAATTGTTTAAACAATTTATAATAGTTTTTGGCAATTTTCTCATAGAATGGAGTTAGAAAGACGCGTTTTTTTTCACAAATTTTCCATTTGTTGTCCAATTTTCAATTAGATAGAAGTTATAGTTCATTGATGTTAACAATAGTGATTGTTTAAACAATGTATTATAATTAGTAATAATATTATATTTGAATCATGCTAGAATGATGCAGTTTTTTTTAGATTTCTGGCTTTTTGTCCATTTTTCATTTGGGGTAAAGTATTAACAAATTCAAGTTAACGAAATGATTGTTTGAACAATTTATTATAATTATTAATAATATTATATTTGAATGATGATAGAAAGATGCGGTTTTTGTTGTTGAAATTTCTGGCTTTTTGTCCAATTTTCATTTGGAGTGAGGTGATAATGAATTCAAGTTAACAAAATAATTGTTTAAACAATTTATTATCATTGTTAATAATATTCTTTTTGCTTAATTGATAGAATGTTGCGGTATTTTCTGAAATTTTCAACTGTTTGTTTATTTTTTAGTAGGCGTGACCTAATAACTAATTAGATTTGGCAAAAATAATTGTTTAAACAAATTATTATTGTTCATGACTATCTTCATCTATATCGATTGCGCCTGAAAGTTGCGGTTTTTCGGAAATTTTTTGAAACATTAGGAGTTGATATAGGGTGGGTTCCCCATGCACCAGAGGAATGAAATTTTTCCAGGATATTTCTTTCCTGAAAGTTCGCTAATATGAGTAAAAGTATTTTGACTTTTGAAATTCAGTATCTTTTTACAAAATTTTCAAAAATGTAAGGGTTGATTTGGGTAGGTTTTACATGCAATTAAAAAAAACTTTTTTTGAATACTTTTGACATACAATTCTATCATTATCAGCAAAAACATTTCATTTTTTCGAATTTTTGTCTTTTTAGTGAATTTTCTAAACATTTGGGGTTGATATAGGGTGAGTTACACATGCAACACAAGGATGAAACTATTTTAGTATATTTTTTTCATGAAATTCTGCTATTATAAGCACAAACATATTGACTTTTGAAATTTAGTATCTTTTTACAGAATTTTCAATACTTTAATGGTGGATTTGGGTAGGTTCTACGTGCGATGGAGAAATGAAACTTTTTTCGGATAATTTTGGCATGCAGTTCTATCATTATCAGCAAAAAAATTTCATTTTTTCGAATTCTTGTCTTCTTACTGAATTGTTGAAACATTAGGTGTTGATTTGGGTGGGCTTTACATGCGATGAAGAGATGAAAATTTTTTTGGATTATTTTTGCATGCAATTCAATCATTATCGGCAAAAACATATCATTTTTTTTAAATTTGTGTCTTTTTACAGAATTTTTTAAACATTAGGGGTTGATATAGGGTGGGTGTCACATGCACGAGGGGGATGAAATTTTTCTAGCATATTTTTTTCATGGAATTCTGATATTAACAGCAAAAACATTTCGACTTTTAGAATTCAGTACCTTTTAAACATTTTCTGAAACTTTAAGGGTTGATTTGGGTAGGTTTCACATGCGATGGAGAGATGAAACTTTGTTTGGATAATTTCGCCATACAGTTTCATCATTATCATGTCCAGTCCGAAGATCATGCTAATCGCTTTGGAGTACCTATTCACCGCCTCCACAAGGATTTCAAGATGATCTTTTAAGTAGGCCAAGAGTTTAAGGTCGTCCATATATAAAAGGGGGTTGACCTGATCTTCCTTCTGTTCGGCGGGCCACATAGGTATCCAGAGCTTTGGCCTCGGAGCACAATAGATAGGGGCAAGCAGGAGATGCAGAAAAGAATTGAAATTAGAGAGTCTCCTTGGAAGACCTCCGCTTATATGTGATATTGCTGGTATTTAATTGTCTTTCGTCAGATTTTATGAAAAATCTTGTCCGCCACACAAGCATAAGCTCTCTCATGCATCTCAGTGCTTCTGGATACACCGATCTATTAAAATTTTTTCCCTGCAACCTGCCAGCCATCTCTTGCATCCCCTTTGTTCAACTGTTGCACTCTATACCGGCTCGATTTATGCTAATATCCTATCTTTGAGGATGCCAGTGAATAGCTTGTAGCTGGTGTTTAAACAACCCATGAGCCTGTAGTTTTTTGAACTTGACAAATCTTCGGTCCTAAGGATCAATATCATGCGTCCTCCGACTAGCCACTGCGGGATGGGTTGTTTTTCGTTCAAGAAAATAGTAAATTTACGAACTAGATGTTGGTGAGTAGAAGTTAACTTCTTCCACTAAACTTGCTGATTTTATCTGGCCCGGACGCCGAAAACTATTTAGTTCCAGCGATGACTTTCTTCACTTTTTCAGCAGCAATTAGTAGACACACTTTCTCTGGACCCTGTAACCTTCGCCCTTGGCGAAGGTTACGAAAGAGTGATATATCAGTCGCGTCTTTATTTAGCTGATAAATATCTCCATATGCTTGCTCCAAAAGACTTGAACCTCTTCTCGAATAAGCGGATTTTTGACAGCACGTGACGTTTTATCGAACAGACGGTAAGGATGATTAATACTCTTTACCTAAATGAAACATTTTTATGACATTTTTATGCATTAGAATCGAAGTTAGAAGTTTAGCGAATAATATTTATTGATACAAAGAATTCTTTTTTTATCATTTATGAATATTTAAAAAAATTTTATCCGAAATAACATTTTCCAGCAGTAAATAATCGAACATGGATCATGAAGTTTTTAAACTTGAGTTTTTCTAAATGATAAACCAAAAAATAGTGTAAATTTCTAATTAGCTGACCGAAACTTTTATTCTATTTCATTATTGCCAATTAAACAAAATAAATTCGATCCAATCGTTAATGCAATTTCAGTTATTATATGGTTTTGGCCAAATCGAGAGATATCATATCAAAGTGGAGTAAAAAAGAATTTTTTTGGTCAATAACGAAATTTAATGAAAGTTTCGTTCGGGTCTCTGTAAATTTGTAGTTATTAAAAAGGCCCGAAATTTTAGGTGTCTTAAGGAGTCACTCGCAAAAGATATCATTTTTAGGACTAAGATATGTAAAAATTTTGCACTTTTCTGTCATGATAAGTCCAGTTAAATGGTATGAAAATTAAACATCTTGTACCAATCGTACCAATCTCACGGAATATCAGAGAAAAATAAAATGTAAAAAATGTAAGTTTGTAAATTTTTGTAAAATAATCATGATTTCAACTATTATTTTCTCAATAAACTGATTTTCATTTTAAGTTAGTACTTATTCGAGTTTTCAATAAGTTTTAACCCATAGTTCGCCCAAGGTTCGCCCATACTATGACTGAAGTATGGCTTGTGTCCGAATCCCATGGTTCTACTATTCCCATGGTTCCAAATATTTTACTTGGATGCGAATTTTCATCTGCCCATTGTCAGACCAACTTTGTCGAAGATCGGTCGAGATACCTAAATGACAAATATCGAGCAATTTGGTTTTTCGACCATTGTTCCAACATTGAAAATGTATGTTTATGAATTGAAAATTATACTGTATTGATCGAAATTCAACCATTTGGCTGAAAATCAACTGTCATGTTGAAAATTCATATTACCAGTGTTCAAGTTCAAGCATTTTGTTAAAAATTCTTTTTCTCTTGTTTGATTTTATTTTATATTTTTATATTTTTTATCTTATTAAAGCATATTTAGCTACGAAGCCTGTTATCGGTACTGTTATTAATGTTGGGAATTATTTTTTATTAATTTTGTACAAACACAAATGAAGGTCAAAAGGAACAAGCAATTGTGACGAAATAATGATTGAAGCACACACATTGAGATTTATGTATATTTCAAAAAATGTACTTAAAATTATAGATATGTTATATTATTATATTCACCAATAGAACTGAAGACAACTGCCAATACGAGGACTAGAGTAGAAGCGATCATAATTTTTTTTAATTAAAGGAAAAACTAATTAATTTAATATTCAGGGAATTTCAATAAAAATGTGAGTAATGAATATTCTGGGTCTTTATAAGATTATATAGCATAACCTATAGTTGTTATCTCCTAAATTATAGGCTTCAAACATACATTGCTTAGATGTTTACATTTCATTAAAGTTATTTTCAAGAAGAAAAAATATGATGTTTTAAATTCGTCAAATTATCATCGCAATTTATATCACCTTTTTTTTATCCCCAATCCGTCATTTCCAATGAAAAAAGTATACATAGTGCCTGCTGAAACAGCGATTCGAAGCTTTGCAAAATTAATATAAATTTCAAAAAATACAGGATGTCTACCTGATGAATGATTTCATAGTTTCCGGTTTTTTTCCAGTTATCTACTAGTCAATTCAACATAGTTTGAGATTTATAAAGAATTTTAAACAATTTCTAAAGATTTATAGAAATCCTTAAACCTATAAGAACGTTACAAAAATATCTGATTGATCTTTGACCTGTTGCGATTATTCAAATGATATGCAGTCCATTGTAGACAATTTTGGGTACAAACTTCTAGTATTTCTAAAAATTATTCAAGTTTTCATTCATAAGATTGAAAAATATTCATGTAGTTGTTTTAGAGGAATTCGGCAGTTTCTCAATTAAGGAGTGTTTTCCAGGTAATGCTAGAATATCAAACCTGAATCAGGAAACTGCTTTGAAAAGTCAAGGCAGGATCTGTAAAATTTTATTTTGGAATTTTTCGAGTCATTATTTAACACTAAATGTTGACATGGATTCTACTTATTTCTTTTGCAGCTGCTTTGCAAATGCAATATTTGGAGAATTTTTCATATTTATCGCAATTGTTGACGGTACGCAGAAACTTTCTGCTTTAAATATGGATTTAAGCTTTCAAGCGAAAAAAAAATGCTTTTCGATAATTATTCGTTGCGCTAGTATTTCAAATTGAATTTTTCAGGTGAGCTTTCTAGGTAACATTATCCCCTTGAAGCCTTGAAGTCTATGGCGTTCGATATAACAAGGGGAATAATTTCACAAGGGTGTAAGAACATCTGTGTCAATGAGTTAATGAAAAAACTAGTATTGACAGAAACTTTTATCACTTCGGAAATTTTTTACCCTTTCATAGTTGGGGATTACCAAATATTCATAACATCTCTTGAATTGGATTTTCATAGCTGTTACTGTAAGGGTTGTTTCTAGAAAACACTAGAACATTATCACCTGGGCCATTGAGTTGATGAAAAATCAGTAGGGCCAAAATATTGTATCACTTTGAAAATTGTATGATATTTTTTATTAGGGTTGCGAAAAAATGTGTACAAATAAAGTTGGTTCGGGGTATCTGTAAAGGTAAACTCTACTTCATTGATTCGATAGAAAAATGACGTTATGTATAACTTTTTCACCTGGAAAGTTTAAATTCCCTTTTAGCTTTAAAACTCAACTCTTGTTGAAAATCCTTATTTTCTGATTGAAAATTGAACTATATTGTTGAAAATTTGTCTTTCTGGGTTGAAAATTCATCGGTCCGGGTTTAAAAGTCAAATGTTTTCTAAAAAATTCGACTTTTTAGCATGAAAACTCAACCAATTTTGTTGAAAATTTGTCTTTTTTAGTTTAACATTCAACTATTTTGTTAGAAATTCAATTATTTTCATAGAAAATTCAACTATTTTGTTAAAAATTCATCCTTTCAGGGTTAAAAGCCAAATGATTTCTAAAAAATCGGCAAACTTGTCTTTTTAGCTTGAAAATTCAACTCTTGTTGAAAATTCAACTCTTGTTGAAAATTCCTATTTTCTGGTTGAAAATTCAACTATATTATCGAAAATTTGTCTTTTTGGGTTCAAAATTGAACTATATATTTTGATAGAAAATTCAAATTCGTCGTTATCTGTGTTGAAAAGGAACTTTTATGTTTGAAAATTCATCCTTCCGGGTATAAAAGTCAAATGTTTTCTAAAAAATTCGACTTTTTAGCTTGAAAACTCAACCAATTTTGTTGAAAATTTGTCTTTTTTAGTGGAAAATTCAACTATTTTGTTGAAAAATCATCTTTTTTGGTTTGAAATTCATTTTTCCGTATTGAAAGTGAAGTGATTCCTAAACAATTCGACTTTTTACCTTGGAAACTCAACAAATTTTGTTAAAAACTTATCTTTTTTAGTTGAACATTTAACTACTTTGTTGAAAATGAGTCTTTATAGGTTGAAAATTCAATTATTTTGATAGAAAATTCAACTATTTTGTTGAAAATTCATCCATTCGGGGTTAAAAGCCAAATGTGTTCTAAAAAAAATCGGCAAATTTGTCTTTTTAGCTTGAAAACTCAACTCCCAATGAAAATTCCTATTTTCTGATTGAAAATAAAGTCCTACTATTTTTGGCTGAGAAGTCTACTATATTATATTTTTGGTTCGAAATTCATCTTGTTCGGTCAAACATAAAAATAAATAAAAAATTTATTGATTTTGTTGGAAATGAAATTTGTCTCATCAAGACATATGTTTTGGTCAGAAATTCAACCACTTGTTTCAATATTTGATTACTTTGTAAAAAATTAATTTTGTTGTTGAAAATTCAACTGTCTAGTTGAAAACTTAAAAATTCCAGTATTAGGAAATAATGGTCTTGTTTCGGAAATCATCTTTTTCGGTTAAAAGGCAACGGTTTGGTGAAAAATTAATCTGTTTTGGTAGAGAATTCATTGCTTAGTTCAAAATTCTACTTCCTTGGTAGAATTCACCTGTTTTTCATTGCAACTTAAAATCTCTCTTGGTTGAAAATTCAACTGCTTCTTTGAAAGATCAATCACTTTGTAAAAAATACAGTTTGTTGTTGAATATTTCGAATATTTTGGTTATTTTTTCAAACTTTTTTATTAATTTCTAACACAATATAAAACTTTTTACTTTCGTAACAATTTCTCGTTACAGTGAGCCATTATACACTCACAGTCTTGAAAAAAATATATTTTTTATAAATTGCCGCTCCCCTGAGGGCCACAATGTGGCGATGACAGCAAGTGCTGTTCGGATCTTGACGTGTGCTCGGTTTCCTCTCGCTCTATTTTTGCCATAACTCATTTATTAGGCAATTTTGTATTTCGCTTTGTATCTCAGTGATAGTATTTGTGGTCGGAGTGCAGTGTGCATGTTGCATTTAGTGATTTTTGGGCTCTTTGGTGCTTAAAAGACTGTTTTTCAGTTTCGGAAGTCGACATTTCTCTTGCATTCAATACGTATTGCAATGGGTGCTTATCCCAAGTGTAATAAGACAATATCCAGAGGATACCTCAAGAATTTGTTATGTAGGTTCATTATAGATAAATTCTTTTAATCTATTTTAATGTTAAATCACAATTTGGTTGTACATAATAGCAATTTAGAACTTTTAACTTTTGAAAGCTTAGACATTGAATTATTTAAATTAGTTTTTTATTCAAAATTTTAATTTGTCCGGATTGAAAATTATTTTAATTCAAAAGTTTTCTAATTTATATTCTCCAATTTTGAAAGCCTTTAATTCGGAATACTATCGAAATCATTCAATTTAGACATTCCTTAATTTACTAGAAAATTGTACAAAGTTGAAAGCTTAGTCTTAGATATGATACAATTCTGCGTTTTTGCTTTGAAAGTTCAAAATTTTTTATTATTCGATTTGAAGTGCTTTAAATTCAAAATTATTAAATTTTATTTATTCCTTCACAAATTCTTTGAAATTGATGTAATAATTTTTTGTTAATCATAAATTAGTAATGTTCTATATTATTCAAATTATATAATATTGAGTTATTGAATATTAAGAGACTTAAGATTTGAAATAAGTTAATTTTTAGAATATCTAATTCTCAATAAAGAAGTTTTCAATTTAATTTGTTCAAGTTGATACATTTTTTTTATTATTACTTGCGTTGAGCATGATAACTCTAGAACGCATTATCTGAAATGAAAAATCCAAAAAGATTTCATTATTATATTCCTATATGGAGTTCATGGAAGAAGGGTTTGGCAAAATTTTGATTTAAAAAAAATGAAGACGATTTTTTTTAAATATTGATTTTTGAGTTTTCTTAAAATTCGTTTTTTTTTTGCCCGAATCTGAAAGATCTGGAGCTCGACTCCCAGCGGATCTAGAGAGATTTTTCTTATAACTTTATGATAGATGTGTTTCACAAATTTAATAATCAATATTCAAAAAAATATTGATTATCGACCATGTAGACAAAAAATATTAACGTCATATTATTCAAATAAGGCCACATGATATTCCTTCATTTCATCTGATGGCGTGATACAAATTCACCATTTCCTAGAAGCAATCAAATTTCTTCATCCGCGGGAAAAATATATCTTCGTTACTCGAATTGCCGGTTCTGATTTGGCTCGGGCATAAGCCGAATATATCCAAATTGTCCAAGAGCATGTCCTAGTGATTCATGAGAAGGAGTCCTGCCGGAGAATAAATGGACCTGGCATGGAAAGGAGGCTACTGAGGAGAAGTCCGGGAACGTGCATTTTGTCTGGCACAAGAAGAAGAACCAGGATAGCGTTTGCTATTGGGATTCCATTCGGACTCTAGTGAATCGTAATTTGAAAATGCTTTAATAAAACTGTGTGGGAAGATTGGGTGATTTTTGCCTACTGGGCAACACCTTATTTCATCTGCAGTCAAATTATGAACTGCGCTGCTCATTATGTTTATTTTTACTCGCGAATCATTCTCATTTGTCCTATATATTCCATGAAGAGTCCCACTATAATCCAATATTGCAAAAGCGTCACCACTGGTAGTTGATAATACAATATATTCTTGGCTTGGCCCAAGCATATAGTTCGTGTGATCTATACGCATTCGAATTGGTTCACAGGTAGGAAAAACGTATCTTTGAAATTCAAATTGCTGGTTCCGGCATGTGCAAGGAATAAGCCGAACATAGCCAAGTTGTTCTATCGCACATCCAAGTACTTGAACAAAAAGAGGCCTTCCCGTTGAGGGCCTGGACTTGGCACGAAGAGGAGGCTCCTGAGGTGAAGTCCGTTCAGGTGAATGTCGTCTGTCAGAAGAAGAAGAGCTGGGGTTACGTTCGCTATTATTATTCGGTTGTGACTGTAATGAATCGAAATTTGCAGAACCTTTAATAAAATTGTTGGGGAAGACTGGGTGACGTGTGCCCACTGGACAATCTCGAATTTCACCTGAGTTGCAAAGTTATTTATTGAGAGTGAAAATAATTGAAAAATGTGACGTTATTGAAACATATATAAAGAAGGACGAGACTGCATAGAAGTATTTTTTATTCATTATAAAGTTGTCTGCTACAGGTTAAATTGAAACAGAAGCTCCTAGCCACTACGTGATAGATGGGATAGACGATAAGGCACATGAAAAGTCTATTATTTTAGGATCAAACACTCTCAAAGAATTCAAGAAGAAGCTGAAAGCCGACGTGAAATTCAGAAAAAGAAAACAACGAGAGATTAGAAGGCACGATATCTAAAATGGAATTGATTCACAAATAATGCAAGCGGGATATAACTAATTAATGCATGTTCACGCCTTTGGGTTCAAATTGCAGCTCCTGAACTCCCGAATCATTTCTCTAACTGGGATGGCTTTAGAATGCAAATCAGTGAAAATATAAACTTAAATTTCTATATAAAAATCATTTCCAAAATTGCAACGAAAGTTAATAAATCTACTGATATTGTCAGCGAAGCTGCTAAGATAAACATACCTACAAAAAATATAAAAGTTTATAAGTCACCTTTTCAAAGAAAAATTTTTTTAATCAATTAAGGAGAAAATGTCAGCAAAATAGAAGTATCCAAAACCGAAAATCTGTCAACAATGCAAAAGCTAGCTGAAAAATTGATCCAAAACTGGAACTCTACAACTGATTTTAAAAATTTGTCAAATTTTTAAAATTTATGAAATTTCAATATGAAATTTCTAAAATTTATGAAATTTTTAAATATTATGAAATTTTAAAACTTTATAAAAATTTGAAAAATTTATGAAATTTAAAAAATTTATAAAACATTGAAAAATTTATGAAATTTGAAAAATTTATGAAATTTGAAAAATTTATGAAATTTAAAAAAATCATGAAATTTACAAAATTTATGAAATAAAGAAAATCAAAACGCAAAAACTAGACTTTATTTCGAACAAGGTATACGGTTAGTTGATCATAGGTTAAAAATTCATGGTGGAACGTTTTGCAAGTTAATCATGATTAAATCGATGATTAGAAGATAATCATGATTAGTTAACCATGGATTTAATCAGAGATGGTGGAATCGGCACTAAGAGCCTTTTTTATATATCTTCCATGAGTAAACTTGAAACAATAGGGGATAATGGAGAGGCCATAGGGCAACCTGAAATTTGTTTAAAAAATGTATTATTATAAGAAAAAACGCTGTTGTTTAATACTGTTTCAGTGGCAACTGAAAATTCATTTTTGGAAATTCTTGGTGAATTATGGTTTAAATATAATTTTTTTCAAATACAATATAATTCAAGGCCTAATGAAATATTATAATACATAGATAAATAGACTTCATTATTGATAACAACGGTCAAAGGTGTTGTTCTATTGATTAATTTTCTTTGTTTCATGAAATATATTTATAAAACCAATGCTGCTAACAAGGCTTGTAAAAAAAGTATTTCTTTAGTTTTTGAAGAATAGGTAACATATTGTCAATATTTTCAACTGAAAAATATGTGCCAAATAGTGATATTATATTTACTCTTTTTACATTTTTCAAGTCTCTGAGCTTTTAAAGGTAGAATAATATCTATATGTTTTTGGGGTCGCTGAATCCGAATCTGGGGTCCAAATAACCCAGTTGGCTCAGATTTTTCCAAAAAACGCAAAAATAGACGTAAAATCGACGAAGACAGCGATTTTTCTGGTATATTTTTGCAAAAAAAAATGTCTTTATGCCCGGTAAACTAAAGAAGTATATCTATATGTTTTTGGGGTCGTTAAATCCGAATCCGGGGTCCAAATAACCCATTTGGCTCATATTTTTCCGAAAAACGCAAAAGTGGACGTAAAAATGACAAAAACAGCGATTTTATCCTGATTAGTATATATAGGAGTGGATTTGTTACATCTTTCTCACTCATCGTACACAAATATATTTTGAAAGATGAAGATCTTCATCAAATTTCTGCTCTTTACCAACGCAGTTTTTCTGCATATTGATGGTAAGTTTACTTAATGTAATATAAATCCCAATTTAAATATAAAATATAACATATATTTTCGAAGTATTGAATTCTAAAATATTGAAATTTCATTCAAAATACTCATGTATTCAACCCTTTTCAAGTAAAGTATGTTAGAATTGATTACGCTTTGATTTTATATTTGCCAAATTTCACAGTTTTTTATGCTTAAGAATTTTCACTTTTTACATTAATATTGTAGCCATGCTGACTCTTGAAGGATTCATCTAATCAAATCTGCGTTTATCACACTTCTTCAGGGTCCCAAAATTATTGTCAAGTTCATTAACCAGATAGTTCAGCCCAATGTTTCAAACCTCTTAGCATTTTTAGAAATAAATAAAAATTTGAAATAATTCTAGAAATTTCTTCAAAAAATTCTTGTTTATAAAATAGCAACTTGCGAACTGTCGTCATGGCATTCCCAATTTTGAACCAAATAAAAAAAGTTATATATTCTGCAAAATTTTCATAATTTTAAAAAAAATAGAAGTTTATAGAACTAATTTAAGAGCAGTTCTACATAAGAGAATAATGAACAGAATTTTATATAATTTGCAGAATATTTCAGATAAGTTTACTTTGTTAATTTTACACTAGTAAAGAATTCCAAATTTTGAGACTAAAATTCAGTCTTTTCAAAATTACAAATCTTTGTTGTTTTCTTTTTACAGAATTCAATGCGATGAATCCACAAGGACCATCAGGTTCAACTTTAGAAGGAAGGGCAATGTATCGTGAATATGGTTCAAAAGTACAAGGCACGGCATTGCTAGCTGTAATAAGGCCTGAAAGTTGAATTTTCAATAAATTAATTTTCTATAAAAAAGAAAATTTTCAACATAATACATACATTTTAAACAAAATAGTCGAATTTTCAACTAAAAAAGGTGTATTTTTAACTTAAAATGGAAAAATTCAGTTGAAAAAAATTAATCTCCTAATAAAAAAACGAATTTTTAAACAATATTTAAATTTTCAAACAAAAAGATGAATTTTTCAACTTAAATGATGAATCTTCAACAACAGCAAAAAATGAATTTTTAACAACCTATTTCCACTTTCAACCAAGTAACTGAATTTTAGACCACAAAAAATGAATTCTCAACGAAGAATATAATACTGGATATTTCGACCAAAAAATATTTTTATTTTCAATAAAAAAAGTAGACTTGAACAAAAAAAAAGATTTTTTAACAAAATACATGATTTTTAACCAAGTAGTTGAATTTTCAATAAATTAATTATCTAAAAAAAAAATAATTTTCAACATAATACATACATTTTAAATAAAATAGTTCAATTTTCAACTAAAAAAGGTGTATTTTTATGTTAAAATGGAAAAGTTAAATTTTCAGTTAAAAAATTAATCTTCTATATAAAAAAAAACAAATTATCAACAAAATAGTTAAATTTTCAAACAAAAAGATGAATTTTTCAACCTAGATAATTAATATTCAACCAAAAAAAAAAAATTAATTTTCAACAACCTATTTCCACTTTCAACCAAGTAACTGAATTTTACACCACAAAAAATGAATTCTCAACGAAAAATATAATAGTGGATATTTCGACCAAAAAATATTTTTATTTTCAATAAAAAAAGTAGACTTGAACAAAAAAGACGAGTTTTTAACATAATACATGATTTTTAACTAAGTAGTTGAATTTTCAATAAATTAATTTTCTATAAAAAAGAAAATTTTCAACATAATACATACATTTTAAACAAAATAGTAACACCTAAGTCCTCTGGATCTTCAGTCAAAGGACATAATGGTCTCGAATTTAAAATCGCTTCAATTTGCAATAGGATGGTAGACATCTCTTCGTAAGTCAGCTTTGCCTCACCAACGACAAGTCGCAAGTGATATTTCATTGATTTGATTCCAGCTTTAAACTTTCCGCCAAATGGGGGCAGCTGGTGGATTGAAATTACACTTTGTTTCATCATTTTTAATTAGGGAGGCGAGATGTTTCAGTTCAGAAGAATCATTGGAAGAAAGTTTTCTTAGTTCTGTATCTGCTCCTTTGAAAGTGGTTCCACAGTCGCTGTTTAACGTTGCACATATTCCTCGCCTTGATGTAAATCTCTTGTATGCCGCAAGAAATGCATGAGTGGAATAGTCAGTGACGATTTCCAAGTGGACTGCTGATGTTGCATGACAAATGAATAAAGCAATCCACGAATTGTAACTGCGTGCAGCTCTACCTTTTCATGTCTTCAAATCAAATGGCCCTTCATAGTCAACACCTGAATGTAGAAACGGTTGTTGCGCTTGGGTGCGCCGATATCGTGTGCACTTGACGCACTTGAGGATGAATGAGCGAACTGGTTCTCGACCTCCCACAATCCAGTAATTCTGTCGGATGAATTTTAGAGTATCCTGTGTTGAGCCATGAAGAGTTTTATCATGAGCATCACAAATAATTAAGGTAGTGAACGTTGAGTTTTTTGGAAGAATGTATGGATGCTTGGTAGTGTAAGCCAATGATCAATTCTTCAAACGTCCACCAACTCGTAACAATCCTTGAGCGTCAATGAATGGAAGAAACCGAAGGAGTGCAAGCGATGTAGGAAGCTCTTGTTTATTGAGGAGAATAGAAATTTCTCTATGAAAATATTCCCGTTGCGTATTCTTGATCCAATAATTTGCAGCTTCGTTCAATTCATTAGGGGTCAATTGAAAATGTATGTTTATGAATTGAAAATTATACTGTATTGATCGAAATTCAACCATTTGGCTGAAAATCAACTGTAATGTTGGAAATTCATATTACCAGTGTTCAAGTTCAAGCATTTTGTTCAAAATTCTTTTTCTCTTGTTTGATTTTATTTTATATTTTTATATTTTTTATCTTGTTAAAGCATATTTAGCCACAAAGCCTGTTATCGGTACTGTTATTAATGTTGGGAATTATTTTTTATTAATTTTGTACAAACACGAATGAAGGTCAAAAGGAACAAGCAATTGTGACGAAATGATGATTGAAGCACACACATTAAGATTTATGTATATTTAAAAAAATGTACTCAAAATTATAGATATGTTATATTATTATATTCACCAATAGAACTGAAGACAACTGCCAATACTAGGACTAGAGTAGAAGCAATCATCATCTTTTCTAATTAGAGGAAAAACTAATTAATTTATTATTCAAGAATTTCAATAAAAATGTGAGTGATGAATATTCTGGGTCTTTATTAGATTATATAGCATGACCTATAGTTGTTATCTCCTAAATTATAGGCTTCAAACATAAATTGCTTAGTTGTTTACATTTCATTAAAGTTATTTTCAAGAAGGAAAAATATGATGTTTTAAATTTGTCAAATCATTATTGCTATTTATATCACTTCTCTTGTTTATCCCCAATCCGTCATTTCCAATGAAAAAAGTATACATAGTGTCTGCTGAACAGCGATTCGAAGCTTTGAAAAATTAATATGAATTTCAAAAAATACAGGATGTCTACCTGATGAATGATTTTATAGTTTCCGGTTTTTTCTCGGTTATCTACTAATCAATTCAACATAGTTTGAGATATATAAAGAATTTTAAACAATTTCTAAAGATTTATAGAAATCCTTAAACCTATAAGAACGTTACAAAAATATCTGATTAAAATTCATCACTGTGGTTGAAAATTTAACTATTTTGTTGAAAATCCATTTTTTTATTGAAAATTAATTTGTTTTGCTTAAAGTTCAACTATTATATCACAATGAAATATCATGAGCTATATTAACGTAATAAATAACACATTTTGTTGCAAATGTTCCATAAATAGCAGCAAGCGTTGAGAACTTGTCCGTCAATATGAAACACCCATGTCTCTCCGTTCCATAAATACGGACCGTATAAAAAAGGTGTACGTATTATAAAACAACGAATTAATGAATGAAGTTGAATCCTAATGAAGAAAAAGTGCAGTAATCTCAAATCTATAAACCTTAAATCATGTGAAATAATCGAAATTTCTGAATACAGGAGATAAAATAAATTATAGGTATCAAGCCTTCTGACTCGGATAAATGGCAGTAATTTTACCGAGCTTGGAGGTCAGATAAGTAAAATTATTTTTTATTATTCAAAACTTTAGAATTATACTTGCTTTTTATACAGATGAGAAACATAACTTTTATAATTATTGATATAATAATTAAATGTTTACTCAAATACATACTTTTAAATGATTTATAAATCGAATTTTTTGTCGAACTGTTTCATAATTGAAACATGTTTCATGATAGGTACCTTTACCTTATCAACTGTAGTATGCGGAAGGTGTTTGAGATAATTATTTTCAATACAAAATTTTTGTGCCTCTTTCAGTTACTGGTTTAGTGCCGAAGAACATATGGGTATTGAAATCTTGGGATGGTGTCTGGTGTGATTATTTTCAATTCCAAATTTTTTGGCTGCTTTAGTTGAAAAGGCAACTAAAATAGGTTTCGTTAAATACGCCATGGTTAGTTTCAATGGATTTTTGAATTTCACCATAGACATAGATATATTATCTAGAGTCTTATGAAAGTGTCTGAAGTAATTTTTTTTACTTAAAATTTCTCTTGGACCGCATTTTTAGAAGTTGTTGCTCTAACTGTTGTAGTAATTGTTGCCGTAGTTGTAGTAGTTGTTGTTTTAGTTGTAGTAATTGTTGTTCTGGTTATTGTTGTAATTGTTGTAGTAATTGTTGTTGTAGTTATTGTCTTTGTATTTGTTATAGTAGTTGTAATATTATTGTAGTAGTTGTAGTAGAGTTATTCTGCATTTAGCGGCAATCCAGAGTAGCCGAAATAACGCGGAGTAATCCAATATAACGCGGAGTAATCCAACTCTCTTGGACCGCATTTTTAAAAGTTGTTGCTCTAACTTTTGTAGTAATTGTTGCTGTAGTTGTAGTAGTTGTTGTTTTAGTTGTAGTAATAGTTGTTCTGGTTGTTGTATTAATTGTTGTTGTAGTTGTTGTAGTAGAGTAATTCTGCATTTAGCGGCAATCCAGAGTAGCCGAAATAACGCGCAGTAATGTTTTTTTTTTGTAGTTGTTGTTTTCGTTGCAGTTGTTGTTAAACTATTTTCGTAGAAAGTTCAACTATTTGGTTCAAACTGAAGTCTTTTGTGGAAAATTCATATTTTAGTGTGGAAAATTCAACTGTGTTATAAAAAATTCATCTTTTTGGGTTGCGATTTGAACAATATGGTTTAATTTTCTTTCTTTCTTGAATGACAAATCTTTCTTTGTTGAAAATTCTTGTTGTACAAATTTTATATTCCTGGTTAAAAATACAGCTATTTGGATTCTACTATTTTATTAAAAATGAATCCTTTTTGGTTGAAAATTCGTGTGAGTCTAGTTTAGGCGGAGTAATCGTCTATAATTTTATGTAATCCAGAGAAATTCTGTACAAACTGGAGTAATTTCAGGTAATCCAAAGTAATTCCGTATTTAGAGGTATTCCAGAGTAATTCGAAATAACGCGGAGTAATCCAATATAACGCGGAGTAATCCAACTCGATTTTATCCACAATATGAACTTTTCTACATTATGTTCAAGACCTTTATATCAAATGTATATTATATTTATTTGTGTACCTCGGGCTGGTACTGTTTATGCAGATATTGCATAATAATATATATAGTTTATTTTTCATGATTACTTTAATATTTGCTCCTTATCTTGCACTAATTTTTATTCTCAGCTACCCTGAAAATCTTTCATTTCAATAAATTTATATTATTCCAATACACAATATATAGTTATATTGCAACATACATATTTTCATGCCATTGTTTTTATAATTGACAAAAATGGGCAAACTATAAAAAAATTGTGTGAATAAGTATTTAATTGTAACTTTTGACATTTGTGCTTAATTCATCTCTGTTGGCTGATGTCTTTGACTCAGTGATGCAGTAACTGCCAGCGAGTGTTAGACTTTTCCCTGCAATCGCAGGGCAGAGACAAAGGATGTGAGTAGCCGTCTCATCATCCATTCCGCACGGACGACAGAGGGGACTTTCCGCAAGCCCTTTTTTATGTCTGTGATATCCGAGGTTCCCATGTCCTATAAACATTTCTGTTAGGACTTTGATCTCTTTTCCGCGAGCTTGAGTATTTCCCTTGCTCGGTTGAGGTTTAGCTTTGAGCCCAAGAGTGTTTTGGCCTATCTGCAACCAGAGACTAAATCCCACTCATTTTGACGTTCCTCAGTCAGCCAACTGTTAATTATTTTATTGACTAACCTGCTGGAAATATCTACAACTGATTCGGGTCCAGTAAGATTTCTTCTTGCTGGTAGTTTGGCTAGCCCATCCGTTATCTCATTGCCCTCCATACCGCAGTGTCCAGGGATCCATAGCAGAGTAACTCTGTTTTTCGTCGCTAGCATATTTAGTGCCTCAAAGCACTCCCATACTAATAGCAACGTGGTCGTTGTTCCATTCAAGGCCAGTAGACTGGAAGAAGTTTTTTCAAGATTCGTTTCAGAGAGATGTTAGGAGTAGAAGAACGAGGTGTTTAGAGGAGAAGGATTGGAATTACAAGGAGATAGAGAAACAGATAAGGAAGTTAAGAAGGTCAATAGCCGTATGGCTGGATGGGGTAGAGAACGAAGCGTGGCTATTTAGTACACAAGAGGCTAGGAAGAGGCTTAAGGAGGTAGTGTAGAATGAATGGAGAGGAGATGGATTCTCAGGAGGGAAAAGAGAGGGGGTAATAGTGCCACTGTATATGAGAGGAGATAGGGATAAGGAGGCAAATTCTAGAGCGATTAGGGGAAGGTCGTGGGAGGCAATTGAGGAGAGGAGAGTGGACAGAGGCCTGATCGGGAGGGTAAGGAAGGTATATGAAGAGCCGGAAGATCGGTTGAGACAAGAGTAGAAAACTTCGGAGAGTTTCTAGATTGATAGGGGGTTGAGGCCAGGATTTTCACTTAGCCCAACGTTTTTTGTGATTTAAGTCGCGTATATGAAAAGTAAGCTAGCGGCCGGAGTACTAAGAGGAGTTAGGGTACGAGGGGTTAGGATATACTCACTCGCATGTGCAGATAATATAGTGCTGCTAGCAAAGAGCGAGAAGTCCTTAAAGGAGATGATGAACAGGTTGAGAAGATACCTGGATTAGAATAGGTTAGATGTGAATGCGGAAATGTCCATTTTCATGCTGTTCAGAAAAGGAGCTGAAAGGGATAAGTGAGACGAGTAAAAGTGAAAGGTACTGCAGGAGGTGAAAGAATTTGTGTACCTGGGCCTAATATTTAGGAGAAATGGTGGAGTGGATGGTCATGTATAAGAGAGAGTGGGAAGGGCAAATGTGGCAATGAAGCAGGTGTAGGGACTGGGTAAGATGTTGTTCGTAGATGATTTTGGAAGGACAATGAAATTCTTCGAGTCGCTAGTGTGGATAATATTGGATTGCAGTTGAATTGGATTGTATTGGAGTTGGATTGGATTTTATTGCAAGGAGGAAGAAGTGAGGAAGTGAGGCACTACGAAGTGGATTTTGGTCTTAAATCTAATCCAATGCAATCCAATTTTAATCCCATCCAATCCAACTCCAATCCGATTAAATCCAACCCAATGCAATCGAACTGCAATCCTAACCAACCCAATCCAACTGCAATCCAATCGAACTGTAATTCAATCCAATCCAACTACAATGCAATCCAATCCAACTAGAATCAAATCCAATCCAACTGCAATACAATACAATCCAACTGAAATCCAATCCAAACCAACTAAAATCCAACTGCAATCCCATCCAATCCGCTGCAACCCAGTCCAACTTCAAGGAAATTGACGCGAATTTATCTGCCCAAGGAGTGAAAGTAAAATGGCGCTTGATTGTACTTTTTCCTCCTTGCTGGAAAATTCAGTAAATTGTATTTATCTTCGAAAAATTCGTTGAAGTTCAATAAAAGTACGTCAAACCGTGGGCAAGGAATGGTAGTGGTGCCATTAGCCACGCTTGGGCCATTGTTCATAAACATGGGACGACTCACTGTACGAGTACCTTTTCCACGCGGGTGGTCCATAAATAAAGTCACACCGCTACATCTTTCTAATACCTTGTGCAGGCGGAATGGCACCTCCTTAATTGCTTACGGAAATAATTTGATTAACACTTCTACCCCTTTCCAAAGACTCTCAGGGCGTCAGAAGGCACCCCTTTGACTGATCAAGACAATAAGTTTAGTCACACGTTTAACCCTTTCCAATATCACGTGGGGGAGACGCATGGGGTGGGCGTAAGTCATCCTTGTGACGCACCACAATAATAACTTACGTTAATCCCCTAGCCCTTTCCAATGTATCGTGGAAAGCAGGAAGGCATTGCGTTGATTAGATGATGAATCTTCAACTGAAATAGTTGAATGTCGTACCAAAAAGATGAATTTTCAACCATAAAGATTAATTTTCTACAAAAAAGGCAAATTTTTCCCAAAGTGTATACATTTTCAAACAACCTGTTTTATTTATGAATTATAAATATGAATTTTCAATTGAAGACAAATTTTTATTCCAACTGTTGAATTTTAACAAGAAAACATCAATTTTCAACCAAAAAGCGACATTCAAATTTTAAGTTGAAGGAATTAATTTTCAACCTCACTGATTAATTTTCAGCTGAAATGATGAATCTTCAACTGAAATAGTTGAATCTCGTACCAAAAAGATGTATTTTTAACCATAAAGATTAATTTTCTACAAAAAAAGGCAAATTTTTGCCAACGTTTATAAATTTTCAAACAACCAGTTTTATTTCTAAATAATAAATATGAATTTTCAACCCAAAAGTGGAATTTTCATCCAAATTGTTGAATTTTGAACAAGAAAGCATCAATTCTCACCAGAAAAGCGACATTCAAATTTTAAGCTGAACGAATTAATTTTCAACCTGACTGATGAATTTTCAACTGAAATGATGAATCTTCAACTGAAATGGGTGAATCTCGTACCAAAAAGATAAATTTTCAACCATAAAGGTTAATGTTCTACAAAAAAAAAAAGGTAAATTTTTCCCAAAGTATATAAATTTTCAAACAACCAGCTTTATTTATAAACAATAAATATTAATTTTCAATTAAAGAAAAATTGATATCCAAATTGTTGAATTTTGGAGAAGAAAACATAAATTTTCAACCAAAAAGCGACATTCAAATTTTAGGTTTAAGGAATTGATTTTCAACACAACTGATGAATTTTCAACTAAAATGATGAATCTTCAACTGAAATAGTTGAATGTCGTACCAAAAAGATGAATTTTCAACCATAAAGATTAATTTTCTACGTGCAGAGCGTGTCATGCACGCACTGAGTACCTAGTACATATACTATACAGGTGTCTCACCCACGCAGGAATAACGTATGTCTACAGACATAAAGCGGCCCTAAGAGTGCTTCATTACTGTCTATGTCGCTCTTACGGTATTGACCGCGTCCCTGCCCTGCCGAACGCTCCAAGGGAGATAGAGTCAATTGTCCAAAACGAGAAGTGCCAAATTTTATACAACTACGATTTTCGGACAGCAGTCACCGTTGCACACCCGAGGCCTGACATTGTTCTCCAAGACTTCGAGAAATGAACTATATTCGTGATCGGATTCTCGGCTCCTTCTGGATACAAAATCAGTGCCAAGGAGAAAGATAAGGAGGAAAGGTATCAAGACCTCAAAAGGGAGTTTTGCCGGCCTGTCGTTGTGATTTCGTCGTGTCTTGTGACCACCCATCTCGTGATTGTGAGACATGGCGACGAATGGGATTTACTGCGGTCCTACTGGAATCCGATGTTATTTTTTTTTATGACAGTTGCTCCCAGTGGGACCCTGCGGTGGTTGTTAACCTTTAGTTTTTAAATATATATATATATATAAATGAGCTATAGAAATACAAGAGCTTGCATAAAGACATGCATGGACGTGAACGAAGCTGGAGAGGTATGCCCGGACAGAAAAAGGTCGCGACGAACAGTTGATAAACAGAGTGTCAGTGGACTGAATGACGCCTGAATAACTTGTGAATTCTAGATCAATCTAAATATCTATACCTTCTCCCTTAAATTACTCTCTTCCTCACGAACTGCGTCATGCTTACCTCGAAAGGGAAATGGCTTTGGCTTAATGATATATATATATATATATAAGTTTCTCATAAGGATGACCGCAGGATTTCGCCGGGAGCAGGTGCTAATCTTAAAAATTGCACCCGCTCCCAGCAAAATCGCGGTAAAATTTCACCACCGGATCTGATTTGACAAATTTAGGTGACTCACACCGTCAGATTTATGGACGGATGTATGACACCTTTGGATCTACAGTCGGCGGAATACAGAGCGCGAATTTAAGTGGCATAACGGTGTACGGATGTGTAGTCATTTAAATTCGAAACCAGCAGATATCGTTTTCTACCGTCAAGGATGTTTGGATTCGGCCAATCAGCTTACTGAAGCCAGAACAGAAACGGCGAATCGGTCCCAGTGCAGTTGTCAACCAAATGAAACGGGACCACTTCTTCCTTTCCCCTGGCGAATGAAGTGTGGCAGTAGCTATAAGTTAGGGTAAGTCGACTGTGTAACTGCTTGTGTTATCTTGAATCCTTTATAATTTTACTATCTGTTTTCTATTATATTTTCTTTAAATTTGAATACACTAGGATCGAAACTAGAGTCAGTGCGTCAATTTTTCAAGAGAAAGCCTTTTTTATCACAGAGATTCAATGATAACAGGGCTGCCAGAAAGTTAGCATCTTGAATTAATCAGATGGTAATCATGATCCAACCAAAATTGTACAAATTAATAAAATCGATTTGACAGCTTAAAACGCCGGTACATTATAGTAAATAGAGCTCCTTCGCAGGCTTTTAATATTGAAAATCTCATTCTCGTACGTTGAAGTTCTTTATTTACGTTGCAATAAAATTTTCAAAAATGGGTATTCGAAGAAAACACTACAATGATGTTTAAATGTTTTAATTGAATTTTGATCTGACTTCAGGCTACAAGGATTATTATGTTTTATTTCACAATTTTTTTATTAATTATTTATACGCAGTCTCCAGTGGATCGCAATTTGCAACATCTCTCGTGAAAAGACGTGGGAAGATTGTTAATATCTGCCTTACATAACAGTACTTCGTTTCATCTGATGTCATATTCTTAACATCACCGCTTGTCATATTCATAATTCCTTACCACACAATATTTGTAAAGTTCACAGAATCTTTTATATTATTTTCAATAAAAGAATCAACAGAATTTTTAAATTTACATGAGGAAAAATTCAACAATATTTGAATGCTCTAGTGGATAATTTAAATAAACATCTTTATCAAATTGTTCCATTGTTGAAATTGTATTCAATATTTTATTATTTTATTTGTAAATTTCTTCATTATAGGTAGAATAAATTTCCCATTCATGCTAAAACCAAACATGTTGGTACCAATGTTATTTTTTATCTAATTGTCTGACACAAAAAAAATCTGCTTTTCCTATTTTTAACAAAAATTTCAAAAATTTTTCGCTACATGATATTATATTTTTTTCAAACACATAATTTTGAAGCTTGACCATAAATCAGAATATTTGATTGATTTTTGTGCAGTACAATGCAGTATTTGATATATTACAAAATCCACAAGCTACAAAAATCAAATTTGAAAAGAAAATATATTTGAAAATACAGGATTTTCATATTAGATATACAAGATAAAAAATATTCATGCAATTATAACATAAAACTTTTCCAAAATATATAATACATTGATCAATTTCCTTGAAACGGAATGCCTTATTCAAGAGATGAATTTATTTGTCAATACGCAAATTCAAATTATTATTATGGCAGTATAATGAATAGGAATTTCAAGTTAATTATTATTATTTCGAATGTTACACCAAATTTTAGAGTTTCTCATTTAAAAAAAAAGAAATTATTAAAAATCGAGATGATAATAGTTCAAGTAAAAAATTTTTTTTTCAAGTTAAAGCCTCTGATACGTTACATATTCCACATCATTCCAGACGATTATAACATAGGTATCGAGGTCTAAAATCCAAGTGGTCAGAATCTAAATTAATAATGTATTACATCTCGCATTATTTTATTAAACTTTTATATTTGTATTCGCTGCAGCCCATCAACGCTTCCTGTCAATAGCCTAGATTTAGTACCGGAAAGCTTCAGATTCAACCTTTCATAAACTTATCATCTGTCTATTGAAAAGCTTTAAAGTGCATCCACACATAGTGGGATGCATAGAGAGATTGATACCTCTTTGAAAAACTATATTTACTATCTAATCTGGAAATTATCGTGTGACAACAAACAACGTCACCTTTCTGAGGGGCGTCTTTCAAAACGATACCATCAGCCCTTTGCTTTTTTGCATCACACTTCTGCCTCTATCTCTCGCACCACGAAATTCTTCTGGATACCTCTGTGGCAACACTAAACAGTGCAAGCATAAGGTCACGCATGTATTTTATATGGATGACCTCAGATCTTTGGCGATAGGTGGAGAGCGTGTCATGTACGTGCTAAGTACCTAGAACACATACTATCAGGGTGTCCCACCCACGCAGAAATGACGTATATCTACAGACATCATGCGGCCCTAAGAGTGCTTTATTAGCATCTTTGTCGCTTTTATGGTATTGACAGCGACCGTGCCCTGCCGAACATTCCAAGGGAGATAGAGTCAATTTTCCAAGACGAGAAGTGACAAATTTTCTGGAACTACGATTTTCGGACAACAGTCTCCGTCATACACTCGAGGCCTGACATTTTTTTCTAAGACTTCGAGAAACAAACTATATTCGTGATCGAATTCTCGGCTCCTTTTTCATACAACATAACTGCAACGGAGAAAGAAAAGGAGGAAAGGTATCAAGACCTTAAAAGGGAGTTGCAGCGGCTGTACCCAAAATATTCGGTACGAGTGACTGTCCTTGTGCAAGGTGCTTTTGGAGGTGCGAAACTATCACTGGTTTGTGACCTTGAAGCCATAATCACGTCTCAAAAAAATGCCAAGGCTCTTGCGAGATGGATGCAGAAAGCTGTCATTCTTGGGATTATGAAACCGATATAATCAATGAAAACTTTTATTTTGTAATAGTCAGGTTATAAAACCTTTTTTTCTACGCAATGGAAAAATATTAAATGAAATACAATTTTTTCACACAACATTCTTTAAAAGAATTTATGTAGTAATAATTAATTTTCCAGCTAGTAAAAAACTAATTTCCAACCAAAAAACGAATAGTTAAATTTTCGGGTAAAATTGGGAATTTTTACCAAAAAAAATACATCAATTATCAACAAATTTGTTGAATTTTGAACCAAATTATGAATTTTCAAAAAAAATGTTAATTTTCAGCACATAGTTTAATTTTCCACCAAACTGTTGAATTTTCAAACCAAAACGATGAATTTTCTGAAAAACAGTTCAATTTTGAACCCGAAAATATGAATTTTCCACTAAGATTGTGAAACTTTCCGGAAAATAAATGATAAATTATTTTAAATTCTAATTAATCTATTCCGTTTTGGCTTAGAAACCGATCAATTTTAGTTTAAAATTCAACTGTTTTGTTGAAAATTTGTCATTTTATGTTAAAAAATCCATTATTTTCGTTTTTTGTCATATTGGTTATATTGGTTTTAAATTTTATCAAATGCTATTGAGAAAATTTAAAATTAATAAAGAATGACGTGAAAATAAAAATAACTATTTAATAAAAAGTCTAACTATTTGTTTCTGTGAAAAATCGTATTTTATGGTCAAAAATTAAACCTTTTTGTAGATAATTCGGCTTTTTTCAATCAAACTTCAACAGTTTTGTTGATAATTTATTTATTTTCTTAAAATATTGTATTTTGTGTATAATACACCGGCACACAAAAAAAGTGGTCTGCCCGGCGGAATAAACTGGCATATATATATGTTTTTGGGGTCGCTGAATCCGAATCTGGGGTCCAAATACCCAAGTTAGCTCGTATTTTTCCAAAAAACGCAAGAGGAAAAATGTGAATCATAGATAAAAATATTCATTGGATAAATATTCTTTTTTTGGTCCAACTATTTTTGAAAGCGCTTTTTACAAAATTGAAAAAATAAATTGAAACAGCGCGATTTTGTAAAATATGTTTAAAAATTATTACAAAAACGCTTCAAAGTACCAAAAGCTATAGCAGTCTATATATTATTTTCAAACTTTAGATTTTCCGTGTGCAAACTAAATTGTTGTATTTTAAATTAAAAATACATAAGTAAAATAAAACTCGTTTGGAGAAGGAAAGGAATTTGACTTTTTGAAATTTGAATATCATACTATTTCTTGGAAAAATCTATCGCAAGTAAAATATATTAGAAATACGTGAAAAGTAGATTCTTGCACGCAGAGTGGGCAAGAATTAATTTCTGAAATTACAAAAATGAACGGTGCCTAAAATATTGAAATGTTATTTTACAATAAAGCACATGCGAATTTTTTCTTTGTATTTCAGGGCCAAGAGTATATTTCAAGTTGTTCATATAAAATTGGTCCAAGCAGAGAACTGAAACCGAATCAGATCTGTTGAAAACAAAATTGCTGGAATATATGCTCAAAAACACTGCAGCAAAGGTTAAACAAAAAGTTTTGGGAATTGCAAGATTATCGCAAGCCAAATCGCCTTCTTTCTTCGATGATGAGGTGCAAAGATCCTGCTGGATTCGGTAATGTCGTACGCCAAAGATTAATTAAATGTGATCATTTTTTTCCAACTAATGAGAAATATATCCCGGGTTGTAAAACATTCCTGTGTAGTGTTCTTAGTCTGCTTAGAAAGCGATTGGAAACCGTACAAAAGAAATTACTAGGTAATGAAAGTTTTGATGATTTAAGAGGAAAGCATAAAAATCGAATAATTAAATTATCTGAGGAAATGAACCAGAGAGTCATCCTCCTTAAAATATTTTTTTTTGTTGCAAATTTTTTTTCTCCCGCCCCTTATGGGTTTTTTTTTTTTGGGGGGGGGGGGGGATCTATATGGTTCTCCTTTTTCACAAAAACAATTTTCGAATATTTCAAAGGTTTTTGCCTCTCTCAATTTTTATGATTCTGAATTATTTTTGAGGAATCCAGATGAATTTTCAATTAATTTTCATGGTTGTCAAGGGAAGCTCAAAGAAAAAGCAATCAAAAATTTTATTTTTACTCAAAATTCCTGACAATTTAAGTGTCCTTTTTGTGCTTAAACGATTGCAGGGATTAATTATAATGATCTCTCACTGAATTTTATAATAATATTTTAACACTTTTTCAAAGACTTTGATTACAATAAATCAAGAATTGTACAGCATTTCACAGATTTTTACATTATCGGGAGTATATCTGAAAACTTCTTAAATCTTTCGAAACTGCCGATACTTAAAGTCAAAATGCGACGAAATTTGAAACGAAGTCGCAGCACATGGGCATTCCTTGTCATTACAAAAAAAAAAAATTAGTCTCGCGCCAGTGTTTTGGACGAGCTGCTCGATATTTGGACTGTGAAATAAATCAATAATAAAACTCTAAAATTTGACTAGTTTTCGTTTGAACTGTGTTTATGTATACAGACATTTTTATAAAAGATTGCTAATCATGTCTATCAAGTGTAATTTGCAGATAGGAAAGAAAATAGAAAAATCCTGAAGCCTTTGATACAGATGAGTTTTTTGATAACAATTTATATCAATCAATTTTCTGTTGAGATATAACTTTTTAATGCTGAAAGCTTCAAATAATACTGTAATTTTTTTTTTTGTGCGAATTTTTTGACTCCTGTCCCTCATGTGATTATTTAGTGGATGGGGGGGGGGGGGAAATTTTTTGGTTTTTTTTTTTCACTAAAAAAATTTTCAAATGTTTCAAAGGCTTTTGTGCACATCAGATTTCAAAGATTTCACAACAAGTTCACAAAGATTTTCAAACTTTGAAAATATTCGAAGGATTTTGAATATTTTAAAAAGGGTACAGTGCACTAGATTTCAAAGATTTCAAAACATTTTGAGGATGTGAACCGATTTTAAAAGGTTTAAAAACATTTTAGAAGATTATAAAAGATTTCAAAAATATTTCAAATAATTCTATAATTTCGACTAATACAAAACATTTCACAAACAATGGTTTGAAAAAGATTTCAAAGATTTCAAGAATTTCACAGATTCCAAGAGTGCGGTATAACAAATTTCAAAGATTTCAAATATTTTAAACGATTTCAAATTTTTTAAGAAAATTTCAAAAGATTTTACAATCTTCCAAATATTTCAGTGATTTCGAAAAAATACACAAGATTTAAGAAATATTTCAAAGCAGTCATAAGGGTTTCAAAATATTTCAAGAATTTTCAAGATTTCAGCAAGGGTAAAGTACACCATATTTCCAATATTTCAAAGATTTTACACGATTTGAAATTTTTCTAGAATATTTCAAAATATTTCACAAAGATATTAAATACTTCAATAATTTCAAACCAAGGCAAAAGATTTCACAAATATTTTAAAGAATTCTCATGGATTTCACAATATTTCAAGAATTTCCAAGATTTCAAAAGATTTCACAAAAAATTTAAAAGTATTTCAAAAGATTTTAAGAATTTTAAAGCTTTCAACAAGCGTGCAGTACACCAGATTTTGAAGATTGTAATCGATTTAAAATTTTTTTACAAGATTTCAAAAATATTTTAAATATTCCAGTGATTTCAAAAGCACACAGAAGATTTCAGAAAGATATCACAAATATTTCAAGAATTTCAAAGATTTCAAAAAGAGTTCTGTACACCAGACTTCAAATATTTCAAATATTTTGAATGATTTCAAAAGTTTTTTCGCCAGTTTATAACCTCAAAATAAAATCTCTGTACAATATTTGAGGATATACTCAACATTCTCTTAAAAAAAAAGAGTATAAACCACTATTATGAATGAGAATGCGAAACGTAGAAGATCATTTCCAATATAGTATTAGAAGATGTTGAAAATAGAGCCTTAAAAAATTTAAATTTTAGACCGTTAAAATACAAAAGATACGTTGATGACATTTTCGCTATCATTCCTACTGAAAAAACTGATGAATTTGTTCAAGCATTCAACAATATAGAGCCTTCTATAAGAACGTATCCAGGAAATCTAGAATAACACGGGTAAAAAAATGAAAAATAAAAATGGTTAAAGGAACACAGCAAATTTTATGTTACACTATCTTTATGTATACAAGGTTTATCTGAAAGGCTTAAAGCATTACTTAGATAACATGAAATTAAGTCTTATTTCCGAAATAATCATAAATGAAGAAACACCTTTCAGAATGTAAAAGACTCTGATTTGAAAGAGAATTTATTAATTGTTTTTTATGTACTTATTTCGGACAAACTCAAATAAACTTTGGAAGAAAGCAGCGATTGGGATGGTATTAAAATTAAATCGCACAAATTGTGATTTACGTATAACATACAAAAATATAATTGAAATTAGAGATATACTATGTAATTATATTCACCAATAGTATTGAGGATCACCAGCAGGGATAAGACGAGATTATGAACAATTTTCATCTCTCAAACTAGAGAAAAGACTGATTATTATTATTAATATCTAGAGGTTGATAAAAATTTGACCAATGAATATTTTGGTGCTTCTTTAGTTTATATAAGATAAAATCCTGTCGGCTTTATCTCAAAATATAGGCATCAATATTATATTTCTGAGATATTTACATTTCATCAGAGTCAGTTTTAAGAAAGATAATTTAATTACTAAATTTCGTTTACACTAGACACACAACATGAGCACTGCTGGAGCCGCGCCATGAACCCGAAAAAATTTTCGCGTTACTGAAGTAATGTGTTAATATACACTTACTTTGGGATTATATTTTGGCTATTTTTTGTTTAGACCTATAGCTCATTTGTAATATTCGTTGAAAAATATATCTAACAAATACTTATATTATAATTTACAGCTGATAGTGCTAGACGGCCACTGAACGCACAAGGCCGTCGGAACGCAGCGCATTCTAGGGTGTTTCTGTGGCCACCATACAGCAGCCAAAGACCACCGGTTCGCCCAGGTCAAGATGGTAGTTGTAGTCGTTTATTTCATTAGTCAAATTATTAGTCCGAGTAATGTGTTAATAATCTAAATACTTACTGACTTTGGGATTATGTTTGACCTATATTTATTATGGATCAATAGCATACTTTTAAAGTTCCTTGGAAAAATTCTTTTCATTGTAGCCGCACCTAAATAAGCTTGTTCTACTACTTGTAGTGAGTTCAAACAATATATAGCAGGTATCGAATGCGTTTGGTTGCATTAAATCGGAAAGATAAATCTGGCTCAATCTTCCACTAGCAGAACACGCTTAATATTTTTCGCGTGTCTACCAAAAAAAAATACAGTACATACCATGGAAGCGAGCCGTTTTCATGGCTTTCATCATAAAAAGACAATGCTCTCCTCCTTGCTATGTACTATACTAATAATACAAATACCCGTATTATATTTCACACCTGAATAAATGGATGAATGACACCCTGGTGCCATGCAGTCTTCGGTATGATTGTTAGCGCCTTGACTTCGGAGTTCTTCCTTCGGTACTACGCCTGGACCATTGCTCGCGACTGCTTATCGAGTTGTGTGGCCGTATTCAGCAGAAACCCTTGGTTACAGAGTCTGAAAGTAAGAAAGACGGCGTCAATGATAGTATAATCCCAAAATTCCTTAAAAAGCTTCAGAATTTTATTAAGAATCTTAAAAAATCTACATTTTTCTCAAAATTAAAAAAATGCTTCAAAATTAAAAAGATTGTCTTAAAATCTTGAAAATTTTTTTTTCACAAATTCTGGAAATATTTCAAAATGTTCTAAACTCTCTTTAAATATCACTTAAAATGAATTTTTGAATTTGAAACTAATTTTGAATTTTCCTATGAATTTTCAGAACATTTTTTTATCTTCTTGAAACCTTTGAAAATGTTTGAAAAGCTTCTAATTTTCTTGATCGAAATCTAAAAAAATTTACGCATACTGTTAAAAATTGCCTTAGAATCCTCTCGAATTAGGTTTGACAATTTTGGAAATCTTCTAAAACCTTTTTAAATATTCTCTTCTAATTAATTTTTCAAAATGAAAAATCATTAAAAATTATCCCAGGAACCTTAAAAACATTTTTTTATAATTTTAAAACCTTGAAAAATTCTTAAAAAGCTTACAAGTTTTATTCTGAAATATTTTTTAATTACAATTTTCTTTAAACTTTTAAATCGGCGCCTCTATTCAATACGAGTCCATCTGCTAACAGTAGATAAATATCTTTTTAAATTATCAAAGTTTTTAATGCTTTAACAATTGATAGTTCATATTGTTTAAATCTGATCACATTTAAGTCAAAAGATTTTTATTTTGATCCTCTACAACTGAAAATTATTTTACTTCGGTATTTTCAAATTGAAAAAAAATTTGGTAGTTATGCTAAAAATCGTTTAATGAGAATTACTTTCTTCTTGAAGAGTGCAAATTTCATATTGATATTTTTTTTAATTGCTACACGTATATTGCTTGAAAGAATTTTGCATAGGAATTTAAATCATGACAAAATGAAAAATTTAATAAAAGAATGCTATTGTCTAACATTTTGAACTTTATTGAAAAATGAGAAGGCCTACTTTGATTAAAATTGATTTCCTGCATCAAAAATAATTTTTTAACTAAAAATTCAACTACTTGGTTGAAAATTCACCTGTTATTTTGAAAATTATACTTTTTCTTAGGAAATTAATCTTTTTTCTTTGAAAATTAAACAGTTTGATACAAAATACAATTAGTTTGTATAAAATTTGACTGTTTTGAAGAAATTTCAACTGCTATGTCCAAAATTCGTTTTTTAAAATTTTTAATTAATTTTTATTATTGAAGATTGGACTATTCTTTTTTTGGTTAATAATTCATATTTTTGTGTAAGTTTCAAAATTCAATTATTGGGTTGACAACTCATCTAATTTTTTGAAAATTCATCTTTTTTGGTGAAAAAATAATCCTCTTATTTGAAAGTTCATCTTTTTGGTTGAAAATTCAACTGCTTTGTAGATATATCAGTCTCTTGGCTCAAAACTTAACATTTATAACAAAATTTATTGTCTTTCTTGACCGAAAAATCTTTTTTGGTCAAAAAAATGAAAATCTTCTTGAAAGTTCGAATCTTTTATTCGATAATTCATCTCATCTGGTAGAAATTTCATCAATGGACTAATATTTCTAAAACAAATTCAAATTTTCAGAAATAAAGTTTTACTAACTAAATAAAATTTTATTTCTGCGTTAAGGGATATAAATTTCTGATCTTTGTAGCTTTCTAATATTTATTTATTCACTTAAAAATAAGCAAAATTTTATAATTAATTTTGAACATTCACAATAAATTCATAAGTTTCTGTTCATTTTTTTTTAATGTTGTCTTTTTGTTTTACTTTCTCTTGTTCAAGGGTAGAGTTAGCGAGTAATTCAGATTTGATTAAATTCTGCATGAAAATACATTTCATGGGTAATCTTAGTGAGCACATTAGATTTGATGAAATTCTTCATTTTACGACTGAAGATATAGAATTAATGAAAAAGGGAGCTATTTATTGTATTTTTTATTTGGCTCGCCATCTTGCATTTTGTCAAAATTTTAGACTTCTGGGATCATTGGATGATTTCTAAATTCAAACTTTCAATTCTAGCAAAGCCTTAAAATATTTACTTCAAGACAGACAAAAGGGATTTATTTCTGGTATTTTTTACTTGGCTCGCCATCTTGGATTTTTTCAAAATTTTGAAATTCTGGGACAATAGGATGATTTGTAAGTTCAAACTTCTTGTTCTGGCAAGGTTTTTGGAATATTTAGTTAACCGCCATCTTAGATTATTTCAAAATTTTGAACTCCTGTGATCATTAGAAGATTAATAAAGTCAAATTTCCTTTTATATCAAAGATTTATATTTAATTCAAAACTGCAGAAATCAGCCATTTTTGGAATTTGAAATATTGAATTGGAAACTACAGAAACAAGCTATTTTTAAATTTTTAATTGACCGACGTCTTCGATTTTTTCAAAATTTTCTAAGGATGATTTCTAAATTTAAATTTCTTGTTCTGACAAGGTTTGAAATTTTTTATAATGTAGATTCAAAAACTGAAAAAGGGAGCTATTTTTGGAATTTTTGATTGGTCTCCATCTTGGATTTTCACAAAATTTTCATTATTTCCGTCCACCATTCACTTAATAAGACTTTCATTAACTTTTTTGAGAGTGTTTTATCATTCTTAAGTAATATGCTCAGGTATCTTGAATTTTAATCTTGCATTATTGGAAACTAATGTGCAATTGACGCTTTTGGGATGTACACAAGTTAAAAATTCAAAGTGTCTTCCTACCTCACGAATAAGAATTATAGCAGATTTAAATCCGTACTTTTGGTCTTCAATATTTCAATGATATTGATCCTTATAGAGAATATTTCAGGAGGTAGGTAATTATTTTTAAATTTCAGGCTAGGTTGACTAGTAGGAGTATATGAGAAAAGTGAATACAAAAGTTAGCGTGCGCTTGCGCGCACACATAATAGTCTGGTCAAATATAAAAAATGTTTGTATCATGGGCCATTATATTTATGAAAAACTTTATAAAAAGTATGTTTTTCATCAATTCGTGCTTCCTATACTTATGAATAATACATAGAGTTTTAAAAATACATAATTATCAAGCTCAGTAGAGTAATGATAATAAAATCATGTTAAAAAGAGTCTGGTCAGGTCTTGTTCGATTTAAGTGGTGAAATTTAATTTTTCTCGTAAGCTATAAAAGATATCACAAAAGAACAATTAATACTTTTTATAGAAGTTTTTTCATATATGTCATAGTTTCAAGCGAAAAATAAAAAATTCCATTGTAAGAAAAAACAATTCGACTGGTGACAAAAATGATGTGGCCAGCATCAAACTTACGAGATATCTTTCTGATCAATGCACAAGCTCAAAAAAAATTTGACCAAAAATTCAACGTTGGGCTTCTTGAGATAAACGACTTTTAATTTTGTCAGAAAAACGTATCGCCTAATTTTTTCTAAAAAACAACATATTTCGTCGCCGAGAGATTCTGCGATTGCTAGTGTAGAACCCTGTCGGATTTGCAAGTGGAAAAAATTTTCATTCATATCGAATTAACTGGAATTTTCTCGCTATAACAAGGAAACTTCTGTGAATCATGTAGACCGTTCGCAAATAATATAGGATTTTCTGTGAAATATATAAAAAAATGTTGGAAAATGAATTAGGTACTGCTTCTAACGAAAGGACACGCACAATGTTCTGGTATTTTTGAATAGTATACCATGAAAATGTTTGAAGTATTAAAAATTGAATAATTTATAGTTTTAAAGTTACAAAATTTCAAATAAAATATTATCCAATGTTTTTATTTACTTCCTACAAATTTATAAGCCCGCTTATGAATAAAGCCCGTTCTTCTTGGATTTCTGGCTTTCTTAGGCCCGCGGGTAAAAAGGATTGCAACTGGCCTGCTGCGTTTGCCTTCTCAGTTTTCTTTTTAGGGAACCGTTGATGCCTTTGTTCTTTTTGGGTGACTCATTGACCGCTCCCGTTTCCATAGCCTCATTCAGGGGGACCGTCAATCTCTCAGCTCCAGGGGAAGCTGGGGGTACAGCCGCCACCTTAGTTTGGCTAGGCGGAGAGACAGATTTGAAGAAAAGGATTATGTTAGACCCGTCAGAGTCCAACTCCTCTCCCCCTCCGCCACCTCCCAACCTCCTTCCTTGAAGTTTTTGTTTTTTAGCGTGTTTATTTTGATTCCACGAGCAGTAGTATTCTATGGCACATAAAATTAAATGGTAATGTTTAGGTCCTCCTACAATACCTCCGGACTTTCAAAAAACTAATGCGCAGGCGTAGGTGCCATAGAGTACTTCTGCGCATCGGATTAAGGGGAGTAAAACGACTAGGGTTTTGGCTACATTCAAAATACATCTATAAGGATACATTGTCCAATGTTATATTCAAACTACATAATCTGAAGGAAATTTTACTCGCGGGACCAAAGCGATTCTTTCGAAAAATGTTCTTATTCTTGTTTTTTTTTTAAGACTTGAAAATTGGGCGTCTTTTTGCGCGTGTAGAATGCAACGCGCCAGCTAACGCTCTATGCCGGGCTGCAGTCGCCCGGTTAGGGTCAGTCGCAAGGCAAAAAAAAAAAGATTTTTTAAAGAATCTTGTTCGAAAATAGGTTTTATTACTTATTTACCGTTCTGCAGTTCGAATAATACACATTATAAGAAGTCACAGTAATTTGTTTAGGTAAAAATATTGATAAACAAGCAAGTTATAGTTAATCTGCCAGAGGTAAAAAAAAGGTGTTTTGCGGTGCGCATCGTAACTCATGACAGGGCGTCATCTTGTCATTTGAACTTCCAAGATAAAACTTTTCGATATGAATTATGGGTGTTTCGATATTTTTGTTCTTTTTGGGTTAAAATTTACCACGTGCAAGGAGAAATGAATCAGGATCACACCAAATTAATATTTTTTGGTCATAAGCTTCTTTTAAATTATACATACTTGAGGAGATTTGCGAAGAAACTTGTTATAAAGAAGCGTTAATCTATTCCACTTATTAAGATGTTTAAAATATACATTAATATTATTCTTATGTTTTTAAAAAACAATTTATATAAAAGAAATTTCCAAAAATAGTAATTTTGTATGTTTATATAAATGGTTTTTTAAAAGCATCAAAATAATAAAAATGTACATTAAAGTCATCCCAGCAAGTTTCGAATAGATAATTCATGCCTATTCTTTATAAAATCTTTCTTCTCATATCTCCTTGAAGATGTATAATAAAAATAAAAAATACTTTTGCAACAAAAAAATAAGTAAATGCAATTTGGGATTCGGACTTCTTTTCTTTTTGAATATACTCAATAAGCATATACCGACATAGAATCTTGTCATTCAAACACGTCCAAATAGAAAAGTGTGTATACTATATCTTACTACACTAAGGCATATTTATTAAAAGTTTTCTTTCATTTATTTGAATTTAGGGCTGTGTCTTGTCGTCCCACAAAATTAGGAGAGTTGGAAAAGTGGATGGATGTAGTCGTCTCGAAAATTCGGGATGACTAGCGAAGCTTCTCAAAAATATTTGACTACTCATCCCGAATTTCGGAACAACTATACACTTCGTAAATTTAATAACTAAAATACAAGAATTTCTAAGATTTAAGAACATTTCAAAGATTTTAAACGATTTAAACATTTTTTAGAACATTTTAAAAGATTTCAAGGATTTTAAAAATTCGGCAAAGACGTGTACACTAGATTCATAAGGTCTAGGCCCTTATAAGTGATGAAACATTTCGACTCGTCAGGATTGAAAGACCTTGGATCGCCTTGAAAGAAAAGAAGTAGTTTGGAATTTGAAAAAATAAAAACATAAAAGTTGTGGAGCTCTAAAAATATGTTTAAATCTGAATCACTTAAGGTTTTATTGTATAAGATGTGATAACTTGAAATTTTAACCTCTAAACTTGTAAAAACTTGTAATTAAAGAAATCATAATTGAATTTCGAAAATTAGACAATTTTAAACTCAAAGAATTAGTGATTGAAAATATCGCAAATTTAAAATCACGAAGTAAAAAATTAAATATTCTAAGGTGGTTAATTACTCGGATTTTTGATGCAAACTTGATTGCGAAATTTCAATATTGCATGGGATTCCAAAAGATTGAAGATATGCGAATGAAAAATATTGCATGAGATTGACAAAGATCTAACGGATTTTATAGATTTCAAATAGATTTTCATAGATTGAGTAGGAAATTTCATTATGAAGTTTTTTCAATAATTTTTTTGCAAATATCGAAAATTTACTATAGAAAAAATTATATGTGACCGTCCGCGAAGAAAGGGACCTAATGCGTCAAAGCTGAATTTTGCATTACGGGCGATTGTAGAAGAGACCACAAGCCAGCATTTAAGTAGTGGGGATGCGTCTATGAAAAGCACCCCCTCCACTTACCACTACTCTTTTAGGCACGTGCCAGTAGAGCTCACGGACACGTCGCGCATAGCTGCTGTGGTAAGTGGTGGTGCTGGATTTGAAAGGCATTTCGTTCGGTCTCCGCGTACGCTTACCTTGTCTATCTTTGTAGCTTAAGAACAAGAAAAGTAATTAACTAAAAAAATTTCTGATTATTGGAAATGATAGAGTAACTCAGAAACTATCGATTGACGTAAGAAAATGAAAACCGATTTTTTCCGCATTAGGTCCCTGAATTTAGACATCCAACTTTTTGATTTCAGCTATATAATATCTTTGTTTTAACGATTTAAAAATGTGATTCATTTGAAAATAATAATTTGAAATTTTTTTCCGTGATATTTAAACATGAAAAAATTTAAAAATCGGGCCCCTTCATTCTTTTCACATTTTAATGCTGAATTTTTGAAAAGAAAAAAATCAAAAATCAGTCAAGAATTGCCTTCTACAATAGGGCGGATTAAAAATGTTAAAATTAGTCAAATCGTTTGAGCTGAGAGGAAAAATCTTTGATTTGACATCCGAAAACATTTAAAAAATTGATTTTCAAATTGGTTAATATCTTCTGTTCTCTTTTTTGATTTGCAAATTGAAAATTATAAAAAGTTTTTCTGTTCAAGAATTATAAAGATTTTTTTATATTACAGTTTTTGCTAGTTAACAAAAAATAAAAAATTATAAGTTTGTGGATATGACTCAAACCAAAAAAATATCTATTTTGTAAATTCTCAAAAAATTCTAAATCGAGCAAACTATTTTTCAATTTCTAATTTTTCATTATTTTTTACTAGTAAAAACTGTATATATGAAATATTCGACATAATTTTTGAACCAATAGGGGCATTTTTCTTTAATTTTCAAAGAAAATAAGAGAACAGAAGATTTGAACCGATTTCCAAAAATTTGTTTTCTTTTTTTTTTGTATGCCAACCCATACATTTGTTCTCTCAGATCCAACGATTTTTTTATTTCATCCCGGGCTACGAAACCCTGAAAAAAATACAAAATCGAAAAAGCATTTTTTGTTCAGTCATTATCTTAGATTGTTATTCTTGATTTGATTATCTGGAGGATCTACCTCTCAAAAATCGTGAATAATCGTCTTCAAGGCAGATTTATAAGATCCTCGATCGTCCAAAGATTTTCGACAACTTTACCTCCTTTTATCGTTCCTTACAAGTAATTCAGAGGAATTTTAAGGATTTGGTAAAAGTTTTTAATGGGATTCAAAATATTTTAAGGAATATTATGAATCTTCCAAGGCTTTCAAATGGTTTCAAATAATTTTGAAGGATTTCAATAGATTTAAAACTATTTCTAAAGATTTTATGAGATTTTCCAGGCTTTTAATAAATTTCAACTGATTTTAGAATAATTCAAGGGATTCAGACAGATTTTGACGATTTTGTAAAAGTTTTTAATGGGATTCAAAAAATTTCGTAGGACATTGCAAAATTCGGAAGGTTTGAAATTTTTTCAACAATTTCAAAGGATTTCAAGAGATTTTTCAGGCTTTTCACGAGTTTCAACTGATTCCAGAAAACCTCAAAGGACTCCGAGGGATTTTGACGATTTCGTCAAATTTTTTAATGGGATTTAAAATATTTTGAGAGATATTACGAAACTTCTAAGGCTTTCAAAAAGTTTGAAAGAATTTTAAGGGATTTCGAGAAATTTCAAACTATTTCTAAGGATTTAATGAGATTTCCTAGGCTTTTTAAGAATTTCAACTAATTTTAGAAGACCTGAAAGGATTCAGAAGGATTGCGACGATTATGTAAACATTTTTAATAGGGTTTGAAATATTTGAAGGGTTATTACAAAGCTTCTAAGGTTTTCCAACGTTTTCCACCTTAACCACCTTGTCAGCCACGAATTTCAGGTCAATTTTCAAGGTCATTCAAAGGTCAAATCGAGTTTTTGAAAATAGGAAAATAGGAACTAATTTTAAAAGATTGGAAGTGATTCAGAGGAATGTTGTGGAATTTGTAAGAGTTTTTAATGTGATTCAAAATATTTCAAGGAATATTGAAAAACTTTTGAGATTTCCAAAGGCTTTTAAACAATTTCAAGAGATTTCAAGAGATTTCAAGCTATCTCTAAAGATTTTAAGAGATTTCTTAAGTATACCCCTAATTCCAATCAATGGATATACGCTGACAAATCAGCGAAATTCAGTTGTTAATCAGTCAAATTTCTTTGATAAAAAGCTATTTAGTTGTACACTTTAAAAATAGTAAAATATTCCTGAATATAAAATGAACAATTATAGCCTGAATTATATATATATATATATTTCTAATACTTAATTTGAAGTTTTATTGTTAAATAGGTAAGCAACGTGATTATAAAATAATCACAAAGTTTTGTTAATATAATTTAAAATTTTTTTATTTCAATTTCGAGCAAATATTCGAAAAACGTATATTTTCAATAATAACTTTACTCTAACTTTAGGAATTTAAAACATCATCCGACTTTATAGCATGATCAAATAATATGAAGTTCAAGCAAACGTTTGATATGAAATATTAATATAAAAATAGTGATAATCATTAACAGTTGGTAAGGAATAATGTTGATAACTTGAATCCTGAAAATAATAAAATATTATAAACCTTTTTCTAAGCAAAAACTAAGATTTATCATTCTTACATATAAAAGATACGTTTATTTCACCGAAATTATCCGACGATAGACTAACACTGGTTCAAAAACTGAATATGAGAAACTTAACCACAATTTCCGTAATTGTTAATAACAATTTCTATTCAAATATATCACAATCTGCTGTTTGTTCGTACAGAAAAAGGCTATTCCTTGCTAAGAGACTGGTCTACAATTTATTGATATTGATGATAATTAATAAATGAATAATTAAGTCAGTAAATGCCCATTTTCATAACGTTGAACTAAAACCTCTCTCTATGCTTTATAAAAACTTTTCTACAATCAAACGGCAGATTGATGTTAGAAACTAATCAGTACTTTGGTAAAATACTTTCTTTCATTCGCCAATAACACAAGATCAAGCAATATATCAAAAATTTTCAAATACCAATGTGTACTGGGGACTAGACACGGGGCTCCTCCCACTATACGCAAGCCCCCTCTTGTTTTCCGACCTAAGCCGGTCAGAGTCCGGGACTGCTCTTCTCGCACGAGCGAGCCGAGCGCTTGCACCGATGGTAAGACAGCCCGCGTGCCGTGCAGTTTATCTTGTATCGTCTCATACTATGCTCGGTCCTATGCCAGAAGGACCAGACGTCTAAAAATATATGCAGAACAGATAAAAATAATGAAAACTGTAAAAAACGATAATTTTAATGTTTTATTCGATTCTATCATCAACATTTTAAAATATCCTCTCATTTCATGAAAAACTGAATAATCATGGTAGTCCTGACACTTTAGCAAAGATATTAGGCAAAAATAGTAATTGTTACTTCTTATTATCAGGTGAGTAGAAAATTAACAATTTTAGCGTCCATTTCGAATAGTCTGATTAATTATTTCCCAGTTTTCAGTTGAAGCATCAACTTCGGATGACGAGACGAAAAACTTGTGCGGGACAGACCTTGAAGAGTTTGTTGAAATCCTTAACTCCTGAATATTGCACCCTCCTCTTGGATATTGTCTATTTCAACTCAATATGAGTTATGCTGTCAGTTAATCTCAAGCTTTATAAAAACTGTGTTAATATAGCAATTTTTCATTTTGAATTTCTAGTTTGGGACTGGTAGATGGCACAACATTTTGCCAATGTTTTTGTTTGAGACTTCGAAACGAAGTCTTATAAGATTCAAAGAGGGGAAAATTACTGAGACTCAAAGTGGTCAACTTTCCGTCAAATACCGTTCAGATTATTCAAGATTACACTTTCAAAACTCTCGTCAGAAGAAACTGAAATTCATTTTCAAATACGAGATTTGTTGTTTATCAGAACTTTTTTATTTAAAAGAATTTTTCTCTAATGAAGTCAGACCCTCATTTATGATGCTCAACTATATTAACTTACAAGTACTGAGATGCAATTCAATATTCAAGAGCGAAGAAACACGGAAATTAATCAGAAGAGGGGATGATGCTAAGGGATAATGGAACTGAAACTAAATTTCAATTAAGCCAATGATGATTTAGAATCCAATGTCGCGCCCTATTCAAATATCTTAAATTATTAATCAGAATTGATTTTAATTTTAATTTTTAATTTAATTTTTAATTTAATTTTTAATTTAATTTTTAATTTAATTTTTAATTTAATTTTCATTTTTAATTTAATTTTTAATTTAATTTTTAATATAATTTTAATTTCTAATTTTAGTCAAATATATTTTATATTTATTTCTTCCAAATATACACTCTTTGTTTTTTTACATAAATCAAAGTTCTTACTCTTCTGTTTTAATTTTAGTTTTAATTTTAATTGTTATTGGCTTTCAGTAATGTGTAACTTTTATTTAAAAATAAAATGTTAACCCAACAGGAATTAGAAGCAAATAAATTAATTAATAAGTTAATTTGGGATTTTAAATAAATAATACAAATTTTCAATCAAGAAAAAATAAAAATCAACCAAACTTTTTAATTTCCAAGGCAAAAAGATGAATTTAAACAACATAGTTATATCTTCAGCCCGAAAATATTAATTTACAACAAAAAAGTTCACTCTTATATAAATAGTTGAATCTTTGACCAAATTGTTGAATTTTCAGGACAAAAAGATGAATATACAAACCCAAAAAACGAATTTTCTACCAAGAAAGAAAAACGAATTAACCAAATTATTGAATTTTCAAGTCAAAAGGATGTATTTTCAAACCGAAAATATTAATTTTCAACAAAAAAGTTAATTTTTTACTGAACAGTAGAATCTTCGGCCAAATTGTTGAATTTTAAAACAGAAAAGATGAATTTTTCAAAAAAGTTCAATTTTCAATTTAAAAATATTAATTCCGGTTTCGTGTTAAATGTAATTTAACCCTGGTGTGCGCACCCAACTTCACGTTTGTTATACACCCGGGTTACCCGGGTGCCCCCTTGCTTCAAAATTTTTTAAAAATAATTAGACACTTGGATTCGTTTTCTTGCCGTTTTTTCCAATTAATAAATATGAAAAATGAGTGCTAAAGGCGCAAACCACTTTAAAACACACAAAACACCGAGAAAAGTCACCTGCACAATATTGCACAATATTGCGCAATATGACACAATATTGTGTGCCATGGAACAATATTGCGCACTATTGACCAATATTGCGCAATATTGTGCATCGCGTTCCAGCATAATCGTTCAGTTCTCGAGGTCCACCAGGGACAGCAGGAAATTTTTTTGGTGTTTTGTGAGTTTTAAAATGTATTGTGTCTTTGGCACTCACTTTTGATATTTATTGGAATAAGCGACAAAGAAACGATTTAAATTGGATAAAGTTGGGTCTGCACACATGGGTTAAGGTGCTTCAAACTAATCGGTTACTAGAATGATACAAAATAAAGCTACAAGGGTGAATTGTTTGATGTAATATTTTTATTACACAGTCTAAAGGCTTATACATGTTCACGACTGCACGACCCTTTTTTCAAGAAATGGTGTTGCTGTTTTTTGTTTGTTAATTAAAATGCACTTTGAGCGCCTGTTTTCGGTTCACCATGGGTACACTCCGAGTGGCGCGTTGCCCCTTTCCAGGCGCAGAAAATCGAGCATATTTTCAATTAACAAAAAAAAAAGCAACAAGACAATTTTTCGAAAAAAGAGCTCTGTTCATGCACATATATAAGCCTTCAGATTATGTGGTAACAATTTTGCATCAAACAATTCATAATTGTAGCCGTATTTTGTATTATTCTTATATGCAATTCATTTGAAGCACCTTAAGGTAGAGGAAATGTTTGGAGCCAAACATTCAAGGATTGCAAAGATTCAAAAAAGGCGTGTACACTAGATTTGAAATATTTCCTAAATATTTCGAAGATTATAAGAAGGTTAAAAGATTTAAAACGATTTCCAAATTTTTTAGGAGATTTCAAAAGATTTCACAAAGTTTTTAATTTTTTCCAGTGATTTCAAACAAATACAAAAGATATCAGAAAGATTCCACAAATATTTCAAAGAATTCATAGGGATTTCAAACGATTAAACAAATTTTCAAGATTTAAAAAAAAACAGCAGATTTTAAAAACTTAGAAACACATCAAAGATCAAAGAAAGATTTCATAAAGATTTCAAATTTTTTTTAGAAGATTTTAAAAGATTTCAACATTTTTTAGAATATTTCAAAATATTTCAAAAAAGATTTTGAATGTTTCAATGATTTCAAACTAATACAAAAGATTTCAGAAAGATTTGACAAATATTTCAAAGAATTAATAGGGATTTCAAAAGATTTAAAGAATTTTAAAGATTTCAAAAAGTGTACATTACACAAGATTTTAACGGTTTAAAAACACTTCAAAGATTAAAGAAAGATTTCAAATATTTCATAAAGCTTTCAAAATTTTTAGAAGATTTCAAGTGATTTCAAAAATATTTGGAATATTTCAATGATTTCAAATGAATACCAAAGATTTCAGAAAGATTTCTATAAATACTTTAAAGTATTCATAAGGATTTCAAAAGATTAAAAAAATTTCAAAGATTTCAACAAGGATTTCAACACCAGATTTCAAAGATTTCAAAACCTGTCAAAGATTTTAAACGATTTAAAATTGTTTTGAATATTTCAAAAGATTTCACAGAAATTTCAAATATTCCAGTGATTTCAAAAGAATACAAAAGATTTCACAAAGAATTCGTAGGGATTTCAAAAGATTGAAAGAATTTTAAAGATTTCAAAAAGGGTACAGTACTTAAGCTTTGAATTTTGAATTCAGAATTACCCAAATTCCAAGCAATAAGCATTGTAAATAAGGTACTTTAAAATTCGCATGAATGTGAACTGAATTAACAGAACCCAATAAAAAAATTTGACTTTTTTGTTTGAAAATTGATTTTTCTTAATTGAAAAGTCTACTATTATATTTTTGGTGAACAATTTTTTTAAACATTTTATTATATGCTTAAAACTTGAATCATTTTGTTTAAAATTCAACAGTCTCCTTAGAAAGTCATATTGTAGGGTCAAAAATTAAACTACTTGTTTGAAAGTTGGACTACTTTATTGAAAATGTATATTTTTGGTTGAAGATTCATCTCTTTGGTTGAAAATTTAACTACCTTGTTGAAAATTTGTTTCATTTTTGTTTAAAATTATTATTTTTTTCACTAAAAAATTGTACTATTTCATGTCTTGTTGAAAATTGATGTTTGTAATTGCAAATTGATCTTTTCTAATTGAAAATTTAACTATTTGATTGAAAATTAACTTTTTTAACTCAAAATTTAAATATTCTATTTTGAGTTGAAAATTGATTTTCTAGTTAAAAATTCAATTATTTGGTTCAAAATTTAGCTGCCTTGTTTGCGATTTGAACTAATTCGTTAAGAACTTGTATTTCTTTCGTATAAAATTAATCTTATTTGTTAAAAACTCATACTTTTGGGTAAAGACTTATTTTTTTAGTAAAAAATTTAATAGTGGGGGAATAATTTTTTCGAACAAAATTATTGTAAATACCATATTGAATTCAATGAAAAACACTTTAAAGTCCTAAAATTTCAAATCGAAATATATATTGAATTTTCAACAAACAAGATTAATTTTCTAACCAAGAAGACGAATTTTCAACAAAATACATGATTTTTCAACTAGAAAAGATCAATTTTGAAAATGGAATAGTTGAATTTTCAACCAAGAGCATTAGTGATTTTTTAAATAAGAAACAAACCAAAGTTTTTATTTTGATCAGTTCAAAAATACAAATTTGCAAAAACATACAAAATTACGAACTGATACAAACAATTTTCAAAATACAATAACAAATCAGACTGTTGCACAAAAATTGTCGGAATTTTTTATTTATAAATTTATCATCAAAAAGTCTGTTCTATTCATGCATCATATTTGAATTATGTCGATGAAAAAAGTTTTTCTGTTTAAAACAGATCTTTCAAATATTATAAATCAGCATAACTTCCTTACTCCTTAATAAAGTGCATTAATATTATTATTAATATTACGTTTCAAAGAAAATAATTTGTTAATTCTTTTTACGTTGTGAACTGATTAATTAATTATTAGCAGATTAATTTTGTTCACAATAGCAAATTACATAAAGATTGAAGTTTAATATTTTTTAATTAAGTAATATAAATTGAATATTTACTTTGATATTATGTAATTGTATATTGGCTCACATTTTTATAATAAAAGTTTAATTATATTTAAAATACCCCTATTGCAGTTACATAATTGTCCAATTGTTTCTGATTGAGCGAAATGTGTATCTGAATTTAATTTTCAAAATTATGTTTACATATGCTTTCATTTTTTCTGGAATTCGTTTAATGCTTTTTATATTATAAATAGATAAAAATTTATTGTCAGTGGATGATTTTTTTCCCCAATTTCAAATTACATAATGATTGAATTTTAACTGCTTTTAATTAGGTAATATAAATTGTTTATTTACTTCGATGTTATCTAATTGAATGTTGGCCATATTTTGTATAATAAAGGCTTGTAATTGTTTAAAATACATCTATTCAAAATTTTTTTTTCTGCATTTTTTTAATGTTGTGAAATGAGTATCCGAATTTTGATTTCGAAATTATGTGGACATATATTTTAATTTTCTGTGGGCCTTTATTTAAAGAAAATGAGGGCTGTGATTGGTGTTCTCTGTTCCATTGTAGTGGTATTCCTGAATCCTGTTGGTAAGTAGAATAATATTCATAATTTGAAATGCAATTTCAAGTGTTCTATACACATTTCTTGTTCCAAATCGGTGAAGTGAAAATATTCTTCTTTTTTCTTATTGTGCTCTTTAAATCTATAAATTTGAACTATTTAGTTAAAAATGTATTGCGTTTGGTTGAAAACGTATCTCTCTGACTTAAAATTAAACTATTTTATTTTTTGTTGAAAATTGATCTTTTTTTATAGAAAATTCATCTTCTGTGTTGAAATATCAACTATTTGATCACAAATTTAATTTTTTTATTGTAGATGTTTGAATTTAGTTGAAAGTTTATTTCTTTGGGTAAAAATTTAACAAATTTAATGGAAAATTCTTGTTTTTGTTGTATTTGTTTTATTTGTCTTCATGACTTAAAAACTCAACATTTTGAATGTTTTTTTTTGTTTGCTGACTGAAAAATTGTGCTTGGTCAAAAGTTCAACTCTCTTGTTGAAAATTCGTATTTTTTGTTTATATTTAACCATTTTTGTTATTGAATATTTAACTTTTTTCTTGAAAAGTCCCTTTTTCTCAATCGAACATTAATTATTTCAACTGAAAATGCAACAAAATTTTACATTAATAAATCCTAATCAACTGTTAAAGATTTAACTATTTTCCTGAAAATTATTATTTTTTCTAAATTAGACTTTTTTTGGAAAATTATCTGTTTGGTTAAAAATTTAACTTTTTGGGTGCAACTTTATTTTATTCAAATATTTTGTTGAAATTTTTTTTGGCATAAATTACTTTTTTAAACTGAAAATGTAAATACCTATTACATTTTTCGTTAAAAGTTTATTTGGAAATTCAACTACTTAGTTGAAAATTCATAAATATTTTTGTAGAAGAAACTTGGACTTTTTGAGACATTTTGAGGGATTCCAAGAAACCATCAATCTCAGATTTCAATTTCAAATGTATAAAAATATGTTCAAAATTTGAAAGAATTTTATAAGGTTTATTTTCCAAAATTTTAAATGATTTTTGGGATAATTTTTATCTTTGAAAATTGCAAGGAATTTTTGTCGAATTTATTTTACCAATTTAAAGGGATTTCAAAGTATTTTTAGGAAATTTGAACCTTTTGAGGCATTTTGAGGGATTCCAAGAAATCAGCATTTTCAATTTCAAATGTATGAAAATATTTCCGCAATTTGAAAGAATTTGATAAGATTTTCCAATATTTTAATTGATTTTTGGGATCATTTTTATGTTTGAATATTGCAAGGAATTTTTGTTGAATAGATTTGATCAATTTAAAGGGATTTCGAAGAATTTTTAGGAAATTTGAAGTTTTTGAGGAATGTTGAGGGATTCCAAGAAATCAGTAATTTCAGATTTCAATTTCAAATGTATACAAATATTTCCAAAATTTGAAAGAATTTTGTAAGATTTATTTTCCAACATTTTAAATGATTTTTGAGATAATTTTTATCTTTGAATATAGCAGAGAATTTTTGTTGAATTGATTTTATTAATTTAAAGAAATTTCAAAGTATTTTTAAGAAATTTGGACATTTTGAGCCATTTTGAGGGATTTCAAGAAACCTTCAATTTCAAATGTATAAAAATATTTTCAAAATTTAAAAGAATTTTATAAGGTTTATTTTCCAACATTTTAAATGAGTTTTGGGATAATTTTTATCTTTGAATATTGCAAGGAATTTTTCTTAAATTGACTTGATCAATTTAAAGGAATTTCAAAGTATTTTGAAGAAACTTGGACTTTTTGAGACATTTTGAGGGATTCCAAGAAACCATCAATCTCAGATTTCAATTTCAAATGTATTGTGGCCTATAGCGCTTTTGACATTTTTCGGAAAAAAATTTTTCTCCAGAAAATTTTTCCTCAGAAAATTCACTATCTGAATTTGTAATGCTATTGTTGTTATTGTGGCCTGTAGCGCTTTTGACATTTTTCGGAAAAAATTTTTTCTTCTGAAAGTTTTTCCTCAGAAAATTTACTATCGAAATTTTTAATGTTATTGTTGTTATTGTGGCCTATGGTGCTTTTGACATTTTTCGGAAAAAATTTGTCTCCAGAAAGTTTTTCCTCCGAAAATTCACTATCGAAATTTGTAATGCTATTGTTGTTATTGAGGCCTATAGCGCTTTTGACATTTTTCGGAAAAAAATTTTTCCCCAGAAAATTTCTCCTCAGAAAGTTTATTATCGAAAATTTTAATGTTATTGTTGTTATTGAGGCCTATAGCGCTTTTGACATTTTTCGGAAAAAATGTTTTCTTCAGAAAATTTTTCCTATGAAAATGTACTATCGAAGTTTTCAATGTCATTGTGGCCGATAATGCTTTTGACATTTTTGGGGAAAAAATTCTTTCTCGAGAAAACTTTTCCTTAGAAAATTTACAATCAAAATTTTTAATGATATTGTTGTTATTGAAGCCTATAGCGTTTTTGAAATTGTTGGGAAAACATTTTTTCTTCAGAAAATTTCTCCTCGGAAAATTTACTAAAAAAATTTTTATTTTCATTGTTGTTATTGAGGCCGATAGCGCTTTTTACATTTTTCGGAAAAAATTTTCCTCTGAAAATTTACTATGGAAATTTTTAATGTTATTGTTGTTGTTGAGGCCTATAGCGCTTTTAACATTTTTCGGAACAAATTTTTTCTTCAGAAATTTTTCCTCAGAAAATTTACTATCGAAATTTGTAATGCTATTGTTTTTATTGAGGCCTATAGTGCTTTTGACATTTCTTGGAACAAATTTTTTCTGAATTGATAATAGAAAGTGTTATTTTATGCATTATAAATAATTAGAGCCAAAAACTCGCGAAACACAATTTTTCACTTATAGGATTGTTTGAGGCCCAATAAAACAGACTTCTGGGGACCTATTTTTACATTTGCCGGGCTTTTAGAGCACATGGTAAACTATATTTAAAAATTTGTTTAAAGAAAATCAAAAGTGTATTTTTTTCAAGAATTGAGTTCAAATATTTGTTTCTAAAAAATCTAAAAATTTAATAAATTTCTGTTTTCAACAAATATATTCTTTCAACTGCATCTTATTATGAATCATCAAGAAAAATGTATCCTAATGTCTTTAAAATCAGCAAAGTAATTAAGGTTGAAAAAAAGGAAACACAGCTCAAATGGAGAATATTTATTACACACTTTGCCTGATCTCTTCTGGGCATTATATGTAATGCCCATATCATATATTTTCAACCAAAATAAAAAACATGTAGAAAATTTTCAAAATTTGAAAACAAAATGTTTTTTTTTAGTTTCAGACATTTTTTTCAACGTTTTCTATGGATGGGTAAGAGACTTGCAAATTCCCCTCATGCCATTTTTAATTTCGTTAAAACGCAAGAAATTTATATGCTTTTCAACATTATAAAAATTAAAAAACAATGTTAAAAAAAATATTTACGGTAATTTACGGAAATTTATACAAAGCCTAGATTCTCGAAATATATTTACACCATCGAAATTTGGAACCTACGATTTTTTTTAATATCGACTGACTTTGGCATTACATTTGACCTCTCTTTCTTCTGGACCAGTAGAACATTTTTAGGGTACATTGCAAAAATTATATAATAAAAAACCCTATATTATTGCTTACAGCTGGAAGTGATCAGCAGCCGCCAGGAGGTCAACCAATAAGGGAGCGTAGTTAGTATATTTTAATTTCTTTGAAATAAAAAAAATGAGATAATGATCGCTTTTTCTACTTTAATACTCATAATGTTATCGCTCACTTTTTTCGAGCCGTCTGCAAGTGCCTTTCGCGGACAGTTAAAAATGCTGCGTTGACAGGCCGATGACACATGTATCGAAACAAATGATAAAATCGTTCTACGCAGAATTTCTACACACCCTTGTATGTTCGTAACACAGAATTCCTTGCAATTTTTCGAATTTCTCAAATTCTCTGAACTACCAGAATTTCTTGAATGCTCAGAATTCCTTGAATCATCTGTATTCCTTTAATTCTCTAAATTCCGTGAATTATCTGAATTTCTTGAATTATGTGAATGCCTGGAATTATCTGAATTCTGTGAATACTCTTGCTTACAATTTCCAAATTCTCTGGATTCCCTTAATTCCTGAATTTTTTTAAATTCCTTGAATTGTCCGTATTCCCTGAATTATGTGAAATCGTCGAATTCTCCTAATTCCTGGAACCCTCTGAATTCATCAAATTATCTAAATTCCTTAAACTCTGTAAATTCTCTGAATTCTTGAAAATCTCGCAATTCTGCGATTCTCAAAGTTTTTTTAAATATCAGAATTCCTTAAATTTTCAGAATTTCATGAATTCTTAGAATTCCTTGAATTTAATAAATTCTATAAATTCTCAGAATGAACTCATTGATTTTTCTGAATCTCTTGAATTCTCAGATGTTACATTCCATATAAAATTAAAAAAAAACTATTTTATTAGTCCAATGTTGAAGGCTTCCTGAACTCTTTAAATTGCCCTCTCCTCTTTTTCATTCCGAACATCTTTCTAGTCGCCCTCCCTCCTGTCATCTACTTCCATTTCCGACCTGCCCTTGACCTCCTTAGGCCTTTTTTCCGTCTTCCATTTCACACCCTAGTCTCCTCTTCCATCTGCTTTATTTTAACTTATTTTTTCTTCCTCCCGCTCTAATTTAAAATTAAAATTTTTTCGCTTGAGATATTAACTAGAACCTGTTTTCTTGACAATTCATCTTTTATTGGTTGAAAAATCAAGTACTTGGTTTAAAGTATAACTGCTTTGCAAAAATTTAAATTATTTTATATAAAGAATCATAATTTTAGTTTAAAATTAAACCATTTGGTTGTAAATGAACTTTTTTATTGAAAATATTTTTTTTTGGGTTGAAAATTCAACTGTTTTGTCGAAAATTAAACTTTTGTGCTTTAACATTTAACAACTTGGTAAAAAATAAAACTGTTCGATTGATTATGAACTTTTCTGAAAAAAAAAGATTTTTTGTTTGTTTCAAAATTCAACTGTCTTATAGAAAGTTAGCTTTTTTTTTGCTTGAAAATTCAACTATTTTGGCGGAAAATTCACCTATTTCATTCAAAATTAAACTGTTTTTTTTTTTTTTTTTTTTAACTGAACTATTCGGTAGAACATTCCTTTTTTTTTTGCTGAAAAATCATATTTTCTGATTAAAAACTCAACTATTTGGTGGAATTTTGAACTGTTTTGTTGAAAATATTTTTTTTTGTTCAAGATTCATCAGTTTATTTAAATTCATCTCTGTGGTTGAAAGTTTAACCGTTTTGTTGCAAACTGGTTTTGTTTTCACTGAGAATTGATTTTTCTAAATAAAAATGTAACTATTTCATTTTTTTTCAAACTAATATTTTGAATTTAAAATTAATGATATCTAGTTAAAAATTCAACTATTAGGATGAAAATTCATGTATTTTGTTAAAAATTATGTTTTTGTGGCAGATTAATCTTATGGATTGAACTATTTTGTTGAAAATTCTTCTTTTTGGTCTAAGTGAATTCTATTTAATTTAAAATTAAAATTTTTTCGCTTGAGATATTAACTAGAACCTGTTTTCTTGACAATTCATCTTTTATTGGTTGAATCATTGTGTGCAACCGTGCATGAACAAAATTAGGTGTATCTTTTTAGGCATTTATGAAACATTAAAATATAAGGCATGCAGACAGGAAATAGGGTTGGAGTCTCCTTTTTATGCATGCATTATTTTTATAATGAGAATTTGTTTATTGAAATAAAAATTATTTAAAATATGAGAAAATTCACACTTTTTATTGCAAAATATACCACAAAATATGTGTAGGAAAAATTTGGAAGTTTTTAGGAAAATGTTTTTAATTTTGCAGGATTTAAAAAGTTTAGGAAAACTTTGGATTATTACGAAACATATTTAGAACTTTTGAAAATATTTGAGAAAAATGTATTTATTTTTAAAGATTCAGAAAAAATTTTTTTTAACGAGTTTTGAAAGGTTTTAAAGGATACATTTTTTTAAAGATTCTTGGGAAATTTTCATGTTTGAAATTATTTCCTAAAATTTTGTAAAATTATGAAATTAAAAAAAAACACTAAATTTATGGTAGTGTTATTTAGAAGTTTTAAAAAGATAGAAAATAATTTGAAACCTCAAAATATTCCAAATTATTTAAAAGAAAATATACAATTTTGAAGATTTTGAAATAAAGTTTTTAAATTTTCCTTAATGATTTTAAACGGGTTCTTCAAATTCCAAGAAAAAATTTAAATGATTTTTTTGTTTTAAGTTAATTTTAAGAGAGTATTTATAAGCATTTAAAAACATTTCATACGACTTCCAAATTCTCAAAAAAGAATCTGGTAAATTTTAGAACAATTTTTTTCATTTTAGAAAATGTTTTCAATTTAAAAAAAAAATAGAAAAAATTCTAAACATTTTGATAGATATTTAGAACTTTTAGAAGTTTTCAAATGATTCGAAAATAATTTGAATCTTGAGAAGATTTAAAAACAGATTTAGAAGCTTTTCAAAAATGTTAAAAGGTTTCAAGAACATCCAAATAGTTGCATTTTTATGCGGAAAAGATTAAATTTCTACTCAAAGAGATTAATTTTCAAATGAAAAATATGAATTTTGAACAACAAGTAAATCATTTACAATATAGTTGATTTAAAAAAAACGCTACAATTTTCAACCAAAAAGGATGAATTCTCAACCAAATTGTCGAATTTTCAACCAAACAGTTGCATTTTTATCGGAAAAAGACGAAATTTCTACTAAAACAGATAAATTTTTAGATAAAAAAATATGAATTTTAAACAAGTAAATATTGTACCAAATAGTGGATTTTTCAAAGAAAACAAAAGCAGTTGAATTTTCAACCAAAATGGATGACTTTTCAACAAAATTGTTGAATTTTTAAACAAACAGTTGCACTTTTATCCGAAAATGATGAAATTTCTTTAAAAATAGATGAATTTTTAAATAAAAAAATGTGAATGTTAAACAACAAGTAAATCATTTACAAAATAGTTGATTTTTCAAAAAAACTTTCAAATTTTCAACCAAATAAGATGAATTTTCAACAAGATTATTGAATTTTCAACCAAATAGTTGCACTTTTATGTAAAAAAGATTAAAATTCCACTAAAACTGATTAATTTTTAAATAAAAAATATGAATGTTTAAATAAAAAATATGAATTTTAAACAACCAGTAAATCATTTACGAAATAGTTGACTTTTCAAAAAAACACTTAAATTTTCAACCAAAAAGGATGACTTTTCAACAAAGTTGAATTTTCCACCAAATAATTGCATTTTTATCCGACAAAGATGAAATTTCTACTAAAACAGATGAGTTTTCAAAAAAAAATATGAAATTTGGACAAGTAAATATTTTACATAGTCGTTGATTTTTTCAGAAAAGAAAATTGAATTTTCAATAAAATTGTTGAATTTTCAACCAAACAGTTGCATTTTTATCCAAAACAGATGAGGTTTGAAATTCGTGTTTTTTGGTAGAAAATGAATAATTTTGGTTGAAAATTCAATTACTTGATTGAAAATTAAACTTCTTTGTTAAAAATTCATCATTTTAATTGAAAAATCATCCCTTCGATTGTAAATTTACCTGTTTTGTTGAAAATTTAATTACAAAAAAAAATTTCATCTCAAAATTTAAGTAATTGGTTGAAAATTCGTTTTTTTTCGTTGTTACAAATGATTTTTTTAACTGAGAATTTATGCAATCCAATTGAATATTTCACAATTTCAGTTAAAACTTCATCTCATAGATTTAAAATTCAACTATTCCATTTTAGTTTAAAATTCATCACTTTGGTTGAAAATTTAACTATTTTGCTAAAAATTCGTGTTTTCTTGATGTAAAATTAATTTTTTAAACTAGATATTTAACTATTCTATTTTTGGTTACAAATTTACCTATTTGGTCAAAAAATTTATCCATTTTATTAAAAAAAAATGTTTATGAAGATTCGATTTTTTTAACTAAATATTTATATACTTTCTTGAATATTCGTTTTTTTTTGTTTTTTTACAAATTAAGTTTTTTAACTGATAATTTAAGCAACACAGTTGAATATTGCACAATTTAAGTTAAAAATTCATTTCTTCCACGGTTGAAAATTTAACTATTCCAGTTGAAGATTCACCTTTTTAGTTTAAAATTTATCACTTTCGTTGAAATTTTAACTATTTTGATGAAAATTCGTTTTTTGTTGTTGTAAAATGAAGCTTTTAAACTGGATATTTAAATATTCTATTTTTGGGTGAAAATTTATTAAAAAATTTACATAGTTAGCTGAAAATTTATCTTTTTTATTAAAAAATTCAAGTGTTTTATTGAAAATTCGTTTTTTTGTTGCTAAAAATTAAATTATTTTAGTTGAAAATTCAATTACTTGATTGAAACTTAAACTACGTTTTTAAAGTCTTCTAAAGATTCGAAAATTATTGAAATCTTCAGAAGATTTCGAAAAATTCGAAATAAAATGTAGATTTTTGAAAATTTCAAAACAGAAGTTTCTTAAGAATTTTGAACCGTTGCAATTTTTTGCAATTTTGCAGAATTCAACATTTTTGAGAAAATTAAATTATTTCAAAAGATATTCAGAAGTTTTTAAAGTCTTCTCAAGATTCGAAAATTATTGAAATCTTCAGAAGATTTCGAAAAATTCGAAATAAAATTTAGATTTTTGAAGACTTCGTAAAAAAAGTTTTTCAAGAATTTCGAAAGGTTTCAAAGAAAATAAGAAAAATTTCTTAAGATTCCGGTGAAAATTTCAAATAATTGTCATGGCTGCAAAATGAATTTCAAGAGAAAATTGAGAAGGATTTCAAAAAATTTCAAATGAGTTCATTATATTTCGCAAAAATAAAGGTAAAAGATATTGAAGAAAAATTTTCAATTTTTTAAGGTTACAAAAATGAGAAAATCAAGTAAGTTGGAGAGATATTTATAAGTTTTAAAAATATTTTCAAAAAAGCCTAAAACTTGAGATGATTTCCACAAATTTCAAGCAACATGTAAATTTTTAAAGATTTGGAATAAAAAATTCGTAAGTCTTTAAGAATTTTGAGTTTCTAAGAAAAATGATGAATTTTTAACGAAAATGATTAATTTTCTACCGAAGAAGATCAATTCTCAACAGAATACGTGAATTTTCAACTAAAAAAGATGACTTTTAAAAAAGAAATAAAATAGTTAAATTTTCGTTTAAGAAAATTAATTTTAAGCGAATAAAGAAAAATGAATTTTCAATGAAATATTTAAATTTTCAACCTAACAAATAAATTTTTAAACTCAAATGATAAATCTTTAACTATAACATTTTTTTTCACAAAGTAGTTCAACTTTACAACAGATAATCCATAAAATATTGTGAACCAAAATCTCTTCCTATCCACAACCCATGTATTTTAATAATTAAGTAAATTAATTTATAGAAATTTATATAAAGAAATCTAATTTGTAAACATTAAAAAAATTATTTAAAACTAAAAAAAGATACAAGAATCAATTCTAAACGAAAGATTTAATATTTCGTATTTCAACGAAACAAGATTTAAATTTTAAATAAAAAATAGGAAAGATGAACTTTCAAACAAGAAAGATGGCTTTTCTACCTTGAAGGATGAATTTTCAATCCAAAAAGACCAATTTTCAGCAAAATAGTTAAATTTGCAACTAAAAAATAGAGTTTCCAACCAAAAGTGGAATTGTTACATTTCAAGATTAAAAACTTATTTTTCATAAAAAAAAAAAGAATTTTCTGCCAGTAAAATAGAACCAAAAAGACGAATTTGAACAAAAAGTTGAATCCACAGCCATAAGATTAGTTTTCTACCCAAAAAGACGAGTTTTCAACGAAATACATGAATTTTCCACAAAAGAGTTCAATTTTTCACCCGACACTATGAATTTTGACTAAAATAGTTAATTTTCTACCAAGAAGTTAATTTTTCAAATAAATAGTTTAATTTTTTAACCGAATAGTTAAATTTTCTACCAAAATAATTTAAGTTTCAACTACATAGTTGAATTTTCAACTAAAAGAAACATGTTTTCTACCAAAAATATCTAAATATTCAGTTTAAAAAGTCAATTTTGAAAAAAAATTTGCTTCTAGTTAAATTAACCAAAAAGACGAATTTTTGACCAAATAGTTGAATCCACAGCCAAAAAGGTGATTTTCTACCGAGTAGTTAATTTTCCAAATAAATAGTTTAATATTTTAAACCAAATAGTGGAGTGTTCTCCCAAAATAGTTGAATTTTTTACCAAAAAATATGGTATCTACAAACACGTGAAACATATAAATCTACAATTCGGTAGAAAATTTAATTATTTGTTAAGAAATGTATGTATTTTATTGAAAATTCGACTCTTTTATGGAATGACAAACTTTGGTAAAAAGTTAATTTTTCTTAAACTGAAAATTTAACTCTTGTGTTAAAAACTCAACTACTTGGTTGAAAATGAACTTTTTTGTTCGAAATTGAACTGTTTTGTTGAAAATTCGTATGTTTGACCACAAAATTCTACAATTCGGTTGAAAATTTAACTATTTGTTACAAAATTGACGTATTTTGTTAAAAATTTGACTTCTTTTTATAGAAAATCAATTCTTTCGGTTGAGGATTCATTTTCTTAACTAAAAATTCAACTATTTTATTAAAAACTTAACTCATTGGTTGAAAATTAACTTTTTTTGTCGAAAATTTAAATTTTTTGTAGAGAATTCGTATTTCTGGTTCAAAAATTCTAAAATCCGGAGAAAATAGAACTATTTGGATAAAAATGCATGTATTTTATTTAAAATTCGTCTTTTTCGGTAGAAAATCAATTTCTTGGGTTAAAAATTCATTTTATTTTTAACTACAATTCAACTGTTTTCTAGAAAATTCGCCAGTTTGGCTTAAAAATTCTACAATTCGGTAGAAAAATTAACTATTTGTTCAAAAATTTATGTATTTTGTTGAAAACTCAGCTGATTAGTTGAAAATTAACTTTTGTGTTAAAAATTCAACTGTTCTGTTGAAAATTCGTATTTTTGACACATAAATCTACAATTCGGTAGAAAATTCAACTATTTGTTAGAAAATGTATGTATTTCATTTAAAATTTGACTTTTTTTTAAGAAATGACAAATTTTGGTGAAAATTTTTTTTTTTCAAACTGAAAATTTAACTTTTTTGTTAAAAACTCAATTAATTGGTTGAAAATGAATTTTTTGGTTGAAAATTCAACTGTTTTAAAAAATACAAATTTTCAATAAAACAGATGAATTTCAAACTAAAAGAGATATATATTCAACCAAGAATAGAATAGTTAAATTTTCAGTTTGAAAAATCAATTTTCAACCAAAAAAATACGAATTTTCAACAAAATAGTTTTATTTTCAACCAAAGAAATTAACTTCTTTAAGTTAAATTTTTAACAAAAAAAAAGGTTTTTTAAATAAACTTATGTATCATCAACAAAATAAGTGAAATTTTCACAAATTAGTTCCACTTTCAACTAAGTATTGACTATTTTTTAACCAAAAGAGAGAAATAATTCACAACGAAAAATGTAATAGTTGAAATTTGAATCGAAAAATATTTTTATTTTAAACCAAAAAAGGTGAATTGAACCAAAAAATATGAATTTAACAAAATAGTTCAATCTTCAATCAAAGAAATACAATTTTATACAAAATACATGAATTTTAAAATAAAAAAGATAAATTGTCATGAACAAAAAAAATAAATTTTCAACAAAATAATTAAATTTTCCAACAAAAAAAAAGAAATTTTTAACTAAAAATATGAAACTTGAACTAACAAAATCAATTTTTAAACAAATAGTTGAATTTTCAACCCTAAAGATGAATTTTTTATTTTCAAAAATACAAATTTTTAACCAAAAATAGAATAGTTAAAATATTAGAATAATACATTTTCAAGCAAAAAAAAAGAGAATTTCCAACCAAAAATAAAAAAATTAAATTTTCAGTAAAAAGATTAATTACCAACAATAACAACAAGAAACTAGTTTTTAGCAAAATATTAAAAAATTTCAACCAAACAAATGAATTTTTAACTAAAAAATGAAAAAGTTAAATTTTCAGTAAAAAAAGTAATTCTCACAAAAAAAATCGAATTTTCAACAAAATAGTTTAATTTTCAACCAAAGAAATTAATTTCTTCAGGTTAAATTTTTCTATCTCATCTTATACATTATCTGTTCATGTGAATCTTTTTTTATATCTGCCAATCTTAATCTCCATCTTATCTTTTTGAATCCCCTCTTTTCTATCTTATCCTATTCCTGATCTATCCAAGTCAATATATTTCTCTCTGTTAATCTGAATTCGCGTCTATCTTTTTAAATCTTCTCTTCTCTGTCTCATACTATACTACATCTATCAAAGTATATATTTTTCTATCTTTATGTCAATCTGAACTTACGTAAATCTTTTCAAATCCCCTCTTCTCTATCTCACCCTATCCGTCATATATCCACGTCAATCATTTAATATGTCTTTTCTAATCTAAATTTCCGTCTTATCTTTTTCAATCCCCTCTTTTCCATCTTATCGTACCATATCCTTTATCTATCCACTTCAATATTTTTCTATCTCTCTGTCAATCTAAATTCCCGTCTGTCTTTCTATCTATTTTTCAATCTAAATTCACGCCTATTTTCTCCAATCCCACTTCTCTGTCCCATCCTATCCATTATCTGTTTATGTGAATCTTTTTCTATATCTGTCAATCTTAATTTCCATCTTATCTTTGTCAATCCCCTCTTTTCTATATCATCCTATTCTTTATCTATCCACGTCAATATTTTTCTCTCTGTTAATCTAATTTTGCGTCTATTTTTTTCAATCTTCTCTTCTCTGTCTTATCCTATACTACGTCTATCAACGTCTATCTTTTTCTTGCGTTTTATCAATCTAAATTTACGTCTAGATTTTTCAATCCCCTCTTCTTTATCTCAGCCTATCCTTCATATATCCACGTCAATCTTTTACTATGTCTGTCAATTTATATTTAAGTCTCATATTTCTCAATCCCTTCTTTTCTATCTTATCCTATCTTGTCCTATCATTTCCTTTATCTATCCACGTCAATATTTTTCTATTTCTCTGTCAATCTAGTCTAACCTCGCTTCAGAAGCAACGATTTCTCTGATTCATAGAAAGCCAACTCGTCCTCTGCTTTAAAAATATTTTCTCAATTAACCTTGCGAGATGGACCTCAGAAATATTTAAATCTGTCAAGAACACCAGTCGGTTTTATCAGAATTATAGCGCGATTAAGGTTAATAAATAAGTTTATACATAAACTTATAATCAAGAAAAAAACCTTCAGTTTGAATGTTGATAATTATTGTATCTATTGCAGAACCTGTGTACCACCTTTCAGTAGAATGTCTATTCTTTGAAACTGTAAGGTTTTTATGTATAAGCGAAAGTACAGATATGCTCGAGATAAGAAATGACTGACTAAATATTCTAGATAACCCATCAAAAGATTCTATCAAGAAAAATTATTATGTTTGGTAGTAAGTTTCATGAATGAGCATTACAATCAATCATATGGTTCAAGGTTTTTTTATTTGCTTTTGTTGCAAGTACGGTTTATCTCCTCTGCGGTAATTTCTACGGTCAACATTCAATTTTATTGTTTCTATTTATTTTTTACAATAACAGTTAGTTTTAGAATTGAAATGTAACATATTTGTATTAATCGGATGATTCCTAAGCAAATGAATCACTACTATTCTCATCACACCCTGTTATAATATTATCGTTAGCAATTTATTTATCTTGTATTTCTATTTCTCTTCCTTGCTGTTGCTTCCTTCTGACTGTTATCTTTTTGGTTGAACATGTTATTACTTGCTTGAAAATTCGTAGAAAATTAACTTCTTGTTGAAATATCATTTGAAAACTTTCCTTGTTCATGATTAAATTGTTTTGTTGAAAATTCGTCTTTTATGTTGAATTCAACCGGTTTTAATTAATACTTAGGATTGTTTTTGGTTGAATCATCTAATGTTACAATATTCGTTAAAAATGTATCTTTCTTGGTTGAAGTTTGGAATATAAAGTATTAATGCAATTCTCAGAATTCATGCAATTTACGGGATCCTAACTCCCTTAAGATAATCCAAATTCCTCTGAATACCCTGATGTATATCAATTTCTTGAATTAGATCTAAAAGTCTTTTCTTGTATCATTACAGAGTACTTAAAATTCAGAAAATCTAGGGAATTCAAAGAATTCATGAAATTCAGAAACTTCAGAATATTCAAGAAATGTAGAGAATTTGAAGAATTTCATTGAATTCAGCGTAACCAAATAAGAAATCGAAAAAGAAATGAGTTCAGAAGCAAGAAATCAGAGATTTTCAGAAATTCAATTTTCCTCATTCATCAACAGTTAAATTTTCAATCTTCTGGAATTTTCAACACATCGATTTTTAACTCTTGGACACTTTAACGAACTGAAAATTGAATTCAGAATATTGAGGGATTAACAGATATCAGG